>JAWNKY010001761.1:0-190935 GCA_035041765.1 Drosophila algonquin
TCATTTATAAAGAGAGTAAAGAGTAAGGGGCCTAGATGGCTGCCCTGAGGTACACCCGAAGTCACCATAACTGGAGAGGACAGAGAGTTTTTGAAAAGGACTCTTTGAGACATAGAACAAAGGTAGCTAGAGATCCATCTCAAGAGATTGGGCGGGAACCCTAGAAGGTCGAGCTTTTGTACTAGGAGGGAATGGTTTACAGAATCACACGCTTTACTAAAATCGGTGTAAACAACATCCGTCTGCAATCCGTCTTTGGTGGTACTGAAAACTTTTTGTAGTTTTCTGAATTGACTGTGCGTTAATTTCTACGCTTTCCTCAAGAAAATGTATCCAAAGAAGTTCGGGGGTATTGGAGGAGCTGAGATCTATCTGCATTAAAACACCAGTGGCTCCGTTAACAAGACCATCTGATGTATCTACATTGACTGTCATCATATATTTAGCCGTGGTTTTAAGAACCAATGAAGTACACCAACCTTGTGTATTCGAAGTTTTGAAACTCTTAACAGAGTCCAGATATATGCTTTTGGTTAAGATGTTCGGCTTTGATGCAGTCTAAAGCTATTGAAGTATATTCTGCAGTCATTATCGATGATAGCTTCTCCCTATTGTACTTATCTGTCTCGCTATTGCTATAAAATAAGTGGATCGCATCTCTGGGGGCTTGACTGCCATCAACTTCGGCTCCTAAGCAATTGACTATCTTCTGACGTCATTTCGGCTGATGCCATGTTATTAAGTGCGGTTGCAAAAGCTTGGTCATCTCGCTGTCGCATTATCTCTGTAAGTTCGAAAAACTGGAAGCTATCCCAGAGACTAGAGCCAACTATCGCACTGTATGGATTTTGCGCTTCTGATGAGGATTTAAATATCAAACGATCACCTACTGGACATAACTGTCTTAGATCGCCGAACACGATAACAGAAATGCCACTAAAAGGACTCTCGGGCCTTGGAAATATTTGTTTTAAGCGCCTATCCAAATACAAAAACATTTTTTCACCGACCATAGAAATTTCGTCAATAATAAGAATTTTAAGATCAATAAATCTTGAACGCAAGATATTTAACAAATCTGGACCCAACTGTTTAAAGACATGGTTAGACTGATTGAGAGGTAAAGAAAACATGGAGTGAAGTGTGGCACCTCCAATACCGAATGCAGCTTTTCCTGTGGGAGCACACAGAAGAACCTTAACAGTTTCTGGGTTAGATCCTGGTCTACGATTAAACTCATGGGAAATGGTCTGAAAAATGGTAGATATTGTCCTACTCTTGCCGACGCCTGCGCCGCCACCTACAAACTCATAAAAAACTGCCTTATTTCTCACATTATGCAGAACATGGGTGAGATAAGCTTTTTGCTTCAAATTAAGCGATCTAATTAAACTGGCTAATAAAGTAACGGAAACAATAGGAAGAAGCTTAACTAATCGAATATTTCTATCTTCATCCGTTGCCTGGTCATTCAAGTTCAGAACATTTATTTGAAAAGTTATTTCGGGAATCGCTTAAGCCCTAAACTGCTCATCAATGGTCTCATCAACTGCCTCTTCACCTGCACTTTTCTCCCTATTGGCTTCGGCTTCCATGGCCCTCCTAAGCACGTCTTCTAAATCTGCTAACGCATTGTATTTTTTGAAATTTAAACTAGCTAAATCCTGATGATTGTTATAAACATCCTAGCAATTAGCGCTCACTAAATCTCTTTCCTCATTTCTGCACGGATAAAACACCATGACTGATGCCCTAAAATAGTTAGACCTATCTGTATTTATATTAGACCTCATATACACAACGGACAACGGAATGCCTAGACAACAATATACGGCTTCCTGAGCAGATATCTCAGTCTCAGAAATAAATTTGGGACCAATCTGCTGTAGCTTTTGCCTAATCCTATAATTGCCCCCCTGTACTTCTCTTACCGCCTCGCGCATAAGCTTAGAAATACCCCCTTGGGATTTATTAATATACATACTTTATTATATAGCTACAGCAAGCATAAGGGTCCAAAATGAATTGGATATCCATATTGGCCCTTTGCATTGAAAGAATGTGCTTGTTATAATCATAATCTAATCTCAGCAAACGACCTCTTTAGAAAAATTTGTGGTTTCTTCAAACCAGAACATATTGCATATTTGTAGTCCTCGTAATTGAGGCTCACTTGTTCGTGGGAAAGGAAATTATTAAATATGATCAAGTAATCAATCATATCAGAGGATTGATCGGAATTTAGTGGGTCTTGAATATTCCTAAAATTTCCTTGGTGAAAATCAAGGTTTGAAGTTTCCTCCTTCCTGAAGGCAGTGGACTCAATATCTCCGTTTGGGACATTGGAGGGTATGGAATACCGAATCTACAAACTTTTTTTCCACTTCTATTGACTTTTTTAAAACATGTCATGTTTGTATGCCTATGCTTTTGGTATTCAACATACGGAGCTAATTCTGAGTCTGTGACATCTACTGTACTGTGTGTATTAATGAAGCCTACAACTGTTGAAATTGACTCAGTACTGGTAAAATCCACTGCTGGGGCATCTTTCAGCCAAAACATACCGTGAATGTGGGGGGAACCTCTTTGTTGAGATTCAACACGCCAATAAAATTTGATGACGAAGTTTTCTCCGAAAATGCCCTCCCAATTCCTCATAGCTTTCAAAAGCTCACGATACCTATGATCAAAATACCTAGCACAAGTAACTGGATCTGTGTTGATGAGACGCTCCTTTTCGGTGTACTGTAGATTCATTGCTTCTTCTTCGCTTATGATCTCTATATCTACATTGCTTTTGAGCAAAACAAGCAACTCTTCTTTTCTTCCTTCCAATGAGCCGGAGACAAGCGAATATCTCGAAGAACCCTATATCCCTCATCGTGGTTAATTAGTCCCCCTATGAAATTCTCATAAAGAGCGTTAGCTGCCGTAACTGCACTGAACGTGCTCCGCTTACGTAAGCAAATTGAAATATTATTGCGAATCTTAATGAGTTCTAACTTCTTTTAATTGAAAAATAGCTGGGAGATAGTTGTTCGTTTTTTCTGCATTTGGGAGGCGTTTCTTAAATTTTGCTCAGCTCTATTACTGCTATCGCTCCTATTTTGGCTTAATCTCGGACTTACAGCTCTGTCAGCGTCAATTGCTGACTGTCGAGCTGCGATACGAGCAGATTGGCGTGCCAGAGTGTCTCTCGCTCGCGAGATACGCCTACGATCAGCTAAACTCCTTTCTTGGACCCTGCGAACTCTATCCTGCTCTCTTTCTAATATCCGTCTCCTTTCATTATTTCTACTTATGCGCTGTCGCCTCTCTGTATTTGTCCTTTGCTCCTCACGTCTAATTTGTGGGTCTATTCGTCTCTGTATATGCCCTACTGTATTCTGTGCCTGCTCTGTAGCCCCATAGTGCAAGTCCTGTCTTCGTCTTGACCGACGCATGGTATTGGTCGCTTGCTCCTCAATTCTAATCTGCGCGTCTTCTCGTCTAACTGTATGTTCCGCACTATTCTGGGTCTGTTCTCTGGCCCTATACCTTTGGTTGCGTCTTCGTTCGGACCGACGGTTAGTATCGGCCACTTGTCGTCTGTTCTGTGCGTTTAGCGCAACACTATTTCCCTCAGCATTCACAATCTGTTCGTCAGCGACGAAACAAATGTAACGGCTATTTTTCTCATTCCTTTCACATGCATTTTTAGAGCGAAAACATTTGCGTTTCCCCCTCCCCTTGCTGTAACGGTTAAAAAACTGTTTACTATGATGATGAGAGTGGAGAGGGGGATCTTGCTTAGACATGTAAACAGCGCATCGCGCATCCCTTTAGTTTAATGAGAGAGTAGGTCATGGTCAGAAGATGGAAGGGGAAACAGAGAAAGAAATAGAGCGCACGTGCTTGCCAGTTTTGTTTTGATTTCGCAGTTTCTTTGATGGACAATTTTTCTTTTCACAGAGTGAACACATGCATTTGCAGGTACCCCTCGCCTACCTATAACGGCTCTTCCAATCAGAATATGCAAATATGTACAATATTATGTATATTTACATATGAATGTACATATGTCCATTGGTTTTAAAATATATATGTACATTCATAGATATGAATACTTACATACATACATATATACATTTATATATTTATGTAAATAAATAATTGCCTGGGCGTACGCTAATTTTTTGGACATGTGATATTGTTAGGCATCTTCTCTCTCTCTCTCTTTCTTTAGGGGAAAGGGACAGATTGAGTTGTTAATGGGGGTGGGTGGTGATTGTGGTAAGACATGGATAAGCAGACAACGCATCGCACTTGATTGATGGAGAGGGGGTGTTGGTTTAAGGTCAAAGCGGGAAAAGAGAAAGGGAACGCCTGCCAGAAGCTAGTATAGGGTTCGCGCTAGGATTGCCGGTGATCGCTATTACTAATTGCGTGGCACTGCAGACGAGGAAGACCACGACTTTATTGACGGCTTCTGTGACCTTTCTCTGTCTCAAGTTAACCATGTCAACAATTCCTTGGATCGACTGCTTGATCTGTGCTTTGTAACGGATTCGACTATAGCGTTGTTAACTCGAGTCCATCCGCTCACTATACCTGAAGATGCCCACCTATTTTCGAAGTGTCGCTCGATATTGGACAAACTGTATTGGATCGGTCGGGTAGACTACCTCAATGTGTCCGCTGCTTTGCGAAGCTTAATAACCTCATTAGGGATTTTGACTGGTCCGCTTTGTACTTGTGCACTGCTGATATGATAGGTACAAACATTTTCTATGATGCACTGGACTCACTTTTTGATTCTTGTGTCCCGCTTTCCTGTCTTATTAGATCGAGGAAACCCTCTTAATTTACCAAGGAGCTTTCCAGTCTAAAATACTTAAAATCAAGACTTTATACAAAATTTCAAGAAGTTTGCTCTCCTTCTTCTCTCTCTCGTTATGTAATCGCTCGGTCAAACTTTTCAAGTTCAGTGCTATAAGAACTACCTATTTAGATGCACGATACGTTTTTCTACGCACCCTAAACAGTTCTACAGCTTCGTAAACAGTAAGCGTAGAACGTCCGCACACCCATCCTCGCTATCCTTCCTTAATACGTCGGCAGTTAATGATCAGGCAATTGCCGATCTTTTTGCCCGTTTTTCCCAAACTACCTATTCGCAGGACGTTTACTCTGGTCAGCCGTATCCATACGGTTTACCGAAGTCGAACGGCATTTTCAGTCCTTTGCTAAATGAAAGCTCGTTGCTTCATTATCTACGAACAGTAAAGCCGGTGTTCTCACCGGGTTCGGACGGAGTTCCTGGCTGTGTACTCAGGTACTGTGCCGAGTCTCTGTGTGGGCAATTGCCTAAAGTATTCACCCTGTCCATAAATTCTTCATGCTTCCCCCCGATATGGAAGGAGTCCTTTAAAATTCCTCTCCATAAGAAAGGTAGCAAGTCTGACGCAAAGAACTATTGAGGTATATCTAAGTTATCCGTTTGAGAAAATCACATATATCTCCAGCTCCCTTTGTTCTAGGTCTCGAAGAGTCCTTTTCAAAAACTTCCTGTCCTCACCAATTATGATGACTTAGAGTGTACCATAGGGCAGCCATCTAGGCCCCTTACTCTTTACACTCGTCATAAATGACCTGCCTTCCGTATTAACATACCCTCGAGTACTCATGTATGCGGATAATGTTAAGCTCCTTGTGCTGTATAAGGAAATTTTTTTTCAATCCAGTTTACAATCCGATCTTGATAGATTTCAGTCATGGTGCTGTGCAAATGTATTAAACCTTTATGCTTTAAAATGTAAAGTTATGACTTTTCATCGCTCCAGCGCCTTTCTGGTTCCTTACACCCTTTGTGTTGGTTCTCTTGAGAGAATTACCCGGGGTGATGATCTTGGTGTTCTATTAGATACCCAGTTAAAGTTTTCAGAACACTTTGCTACCATGGTAAAAAGGGCAATGGGCGCGCTTGGGTTTATAAAGAGGTGGTCAAAGGAATTTGACGACCCCTATATAACAACGACTCTCTATATCTCTCTTGTTTGTCCGATTTTAGAATACGGCTCTTGTGTATGGTGCCCTCAGTAAAAAGTACACCAGGACCGTATAGAATCAGTTCAGAAAAACTTTTTATTTAGCTCTGCGTGGCCTCAACTGGGATGCAGGTGTGAGATTGCCGCTTTACTCTAATAGATTGTGTGGTGCAGCTGTAAATTAAATTACCTTATTAATTGTTTGTTGTTTGTACTGCCCACTGCACTGCACATTGTACACACTATATACATATAAGCTCCAGCACGGCAGCAGCCTATCCAGCCGTTCTCTCGTCTTCTTTCCTTCTTTCTTTTGACTTTCTATCTCTCTCTCGATCTTTCGTTTTCGCTATTGCACTCCTCTGGATCTGTCGCACTCTCGCTTGCAGTAGGGCACGGGCAATTCGGCCCGCCTGACCTCAAATCAGTCTGGATATCGTCGCGCTCGCTTTAGGGCGCGAGCTATTCGGCCCGCCTGCCTTGCAGCGCCTGGACTCTTTGTAATGTTCCTATTTCAGGCTGAGGTAAACTTAGTCTTCCCAGGATCCTACTACAAGAAATTTGTAGATTGCAGGAACCTCTACTGGAAACGGGGGTCGGCCCTAACTAGACTAGAGACAAGAGTGGAGGAGAATGAGGTGTAATTGTGCCAGTAAGATTCGGACTGAGAGGATAATAGGATAATAAGGATAATGAAAGATACGAGGCGTGGTCACACTCGTGGGGTCGAGGCCGACTAGGCCCACGAGGCGTTGTCATACTCGTGGGGTCGAGGAGGATAAGGGACACGAGGCATTGTCACACTCGTGGGACCTAACAGAAGATCAAGAGAAGAACTGAAGTGGGCCCGTACCGTGGTATTCTTAGCTGCAAATTAATGTATAAATTCCAGCCCGACAAATACACTTACTTAGTGGGTTCTCTTTAAATTAGTTGACACTTTATTGAATTTCGGTATGTTCATTAGCTTAAGCGTACGACGTGTAGTGTATGATAATTAAATGTAGCTTGCTCTGCGGAGCAACGTCTATCTCGCGGCCGGGTTCCCGAGTAAGTGTCTTGCACTTCTTTCGCTTGAACGCTTGACACCTAGGCAGATGTCAGAGTGCGCGCGAGAAGCGAAGCGATGCGAGATGCGATGAGCAAAGCGAGAAGATGGCAGAGTGAGAGCTGTGCGAGAAGCGAGCTACATTGATCTCTATTAGTTATTAATGTGAATGTGATAGTTTTTGCTCTCTTGGTACCATAGTAAAAAAAAGTTTTACTTCAATAATTACGTTTTCTATGTTTATCTCCACGGATGTTTTTAAAACAAACGGTAATTAAAGCACAGAATACAAGAAAACAATCATACACTCTCAGAGAGTTGAAGCGATAAAGCAGGTTGCAAACTGCTTTCTCGCTTTGCTCTCGCTTTATCGCTTGAACTCGCAACTCGCTTCGCTCTCACTCAGACATCTTTCGAGCGATTGCACTTAAAAAAGCTTGCAGTGGTTTATCGCTCATTCTCGCCCAATATTATCGCTTCGCTTCTCGCGCGCACTCTGACATCTACCCTAGAATCCGCGGATCAAGCTTGTTAGCTTAACACTATGGGTGGGGGGGATATGTGCTGACGCTGCATCGATGGTCAATTTCTTTTGTTGAAAGAACCTTAGTGGGAGGGGAAAGTTTCGAGTTACAATTGAGGAGAGGTGGGGGAGCTATGGAGGCGTGTAGGAGGGATAGTCACGTGGCCGAAAGGCGCTCGTGTGGCGGAAGGAAAGTGGGTGGTTTGAACAGTATTCGTGTTTTGAATGGTAAAGAAGACATTTCTTATATTTATACAAATAGAATTCTTAACTTATGATGGCTTATATATATTATCCATTGCTGGTGCGGAGTGGCGAACTGTAACGTCCACTTGTGGTTCGTTACACCCCCCCCCCCCCCCCCCCCCTTTCTTCCGGGAGGAGGCGGACGCAGACCGGCCCAGCTCGTGACCGTTTGTGGACCTGGTATTTCCGGTCCCAGAAGCAACTGCTGAAGCGAATCCTGTTTGCCCGTTGTATGCGATATTGCACCTCCTCGACCAGGCGAGTAGGTACCACATGGCCCGGGGTGTCGACTTGCCAATCTGTCGGAGCGACTACCCAGTGGGCGTCCCTTCCGATTTCCTCGACCAGGCTGGCGTCTTGGGCCTTGGTCGACCATCGGGAAGTCTTCCTGTAAGAGGCTTAGCAGCTCCTCGAGGCCTTCGTCGTCCACTTCCGCTTGGCCTTCGGCAACTACCGTCAGTAGCTCCTCAATGGATATGCTTTCGAGCTCTAGGGTAGAGCGGTCAATGATCGGCGCGCGATCAGGGCTCGATTCGGTGCGGCGTATTTTGTCGCCGTTTTACTTTTTTTCGGTGTCGTCGACGTTGGTGACGATGTTGCTGACGGTGCTGATGTTGCTTATGTTGCTGACGTTGGCGTCGGGGTATCTACCTCCTCGGGGGGACGTTCGACCGTGTCCGGACCGGGGAAGGCGGGTCGGTTGCGGATGGCCTCTGTGGGCTCTCGAAACGTTTAGAAGAACACATTAACGTTCCAGCCTGGCGGAACGAGTAGATCCACCGCCATGAGGTGGATCCGGGTGACCCGCATGCCCCACGGCGTGACAGTATGATGAAACGTCTCCGTTTCGGACGCGAGTCGGCGGGCGAAGGGTTCCTCCTCCTCGCTTTCCTCGTCGTCATCGTGCGTGTGAGTTTACTCCTGGATGTAGCGTTCCGGGCTCTTTTGTGCCTGTAACAGTCTCGGCGGTCAAGATAACGGAAATCCCGCTCAGACATCGGCTCGAATGATGGGGGTTCCGGGCTCGGGGAGTAGGAGGTTCCAGGGTCACGACGTCGGAATAGCGGTGGCAACCACAGGTTTTCGCGACGAAATCTGGATTGTCGTCGCGAGAACAGCGGGGGACTATCCCGAGGGCCTTCGGAGTCCTCTGCGGCCGGGAAGTCTTCGTCTGATTCGTCGTTGCGTTCGTAGATTGGTCGTTCTTTTACGAGCGTCCCGCCTAATACGGGCGTATGCGTCTCCGTCGGAGACCGGGATGTTTTCTGGCCACGTTGACCACGATGGTTCGCAGTTGGGTTCTGGGATGTAGTGGGGCGGACGATGGTCTCCGTTCTTGGACTGCGGCGGGGCTTTGCTTCTCCTGAACGTGGGTGTCCCAGAGCCTTCAGAGTCGGTGGAGTCATCGATATAGATGATCTCGGGTGCCTCTGCGGGTGTTGCAGCTTCTTGATGATCCATGGTGGGTTGGCTTAATGCTACATTTTGGGCGTACGATTAAAAAAAATATGTCCTTGACTCTATTATTAAGTGTTGCTTACAAATTTTGGGTGTCGAGGGGAGCGTTGCTAGCTTTCCTTTGAAGAACAATTCGGATTTGAATTAAGTTTTATAGGGGTTCGCTGCCTTAGGTCGGCGCACTTACAAAAAAATACAGTGTCAGCAAGTTTGGGTTACGTAAACTTATGCATAAGTGTATGAAGGAAAAGAATTAAATGAAAAATATGTTTGTTTTTTTTTGTATATATATATATATTTTTTTTTTTCTGAGTCCATTTTTTTCTTTACTTGTCACTTGATCCGTAATCCCGTGGACGAGTTATGGGGTGGATACGTGTGGCTTGAGTTCGCCGAATTTTAGGGGGTCGACGGTGGCATACATGGGGGTCTTACCGCTGGTGGTTGTCGATACTTCGTCCGGGCGGGCGTCAGTAGGAAGGTGGGGCGACACGGCCTCTACGTCTTGGGACGCATTTTGTTCGCCTTGGATTTTTGCGGCGGCGGTAAAATATCCATATAATGGAGCAGAGAGGTAATGCAACGGCGAGCGTGATGAGGTAGAAAGCTGATTGAAATTTTTCATGTTAGTTCTCGCAGAAATGGTAGACAAAGTTTTTCTTTGTGGGCCGTTATATTGACACATTGCGGACACCACTGAATTCCTCTTAGAGTCGCCGAGATGGTTAATGTACCAGGTCCCGTTAAGAGAGACTCGGTGGAAATACGTCACTAAGCACGATCCCGAAATCTTTTGGCTGGCCCCGGCATCATCAACAACGGTCATGTTCGCGTCGTTGATGATGAGATTGCCGTGGTCGACGATGGTTATGGGGTCAAAATGTCCCGGTAGGGTAGCACAATGTGCGGTAGACCCGGCTACCATTTGTTGGGCGCAGGTGCTTCCCCTTCGTTCCCTGCAGAACGTAGCCCCGACGGTGGTCTCGCAGGCCCCGATGTTGAGGGTCTGGGACCCGCAGTCCGCTACTATATCTCCCTGACTGAAATCTAATATTCTGTTGTGGCGTTGAACCGGGAATATGAGCAACATCCTACAATTTAGTTTGGGTTGAGGGAACTTTATAAGAAAGTGGATTAGGTCGGGAGTTTAACGGGCGCTAATTTTGGAGACCTCTAAAAGCTCCACCAAGGTTATGTTAACTAATTGTTGCTCGTTAAATTCGTTTATATCGGCGCCATCTAAGAGGACCGGACTGATCATGTTTATTTTGGCTGAAGTTAGCCCAACGATAAGGTTTTCTAGGTCTGTTACGATTATTCTATTTTTGGCGAGGATTGTTTCTATAATCTCGGTTTTCTCGGCCTCGTCCGACTTATGGATCGTGTTAAAAAAGTGAGTCAGTTCGTTAAGTCGGCTTTTGCATTAAGGAGTTAATCTCCATTTGACGGTTTTCGGATTCTACTAGTTGGCCCTGTTTGAATCTAATCTTCTCCCAGTCATTAAAATCGGGCGTTCCCGTTACCACTTTCAACGCTGTCCCGAGCAGGTTTATGCTCCTGGCTTCCATACGGTGGATTTTTAGCATATCTATTAAATTTCGGATATGGTCCTGGTCGGTTGCTAATACCTGGGCCATGCGGGTGTCTGCTTACATCTCGGCAGCGCGCTGCGTCTGGACGACGTAGACCTCATAAAAAGTAACGTTGGCGGTGTGGTGGAGGTATCCTGGCTTCTCCCAGATCACGGCGTCACCGTCCACTATCGGGATATAGTCGGCGTTAGTGTAGTCATTTACTTTCAATGTGGTCTGTGCAGCGGTGACCAGGGTGAGTAGAACCAGCAGGGGTGACATGGTGTGAAGGGATTATTGTTGCGGCGGCAGATATAGCGACTCTTGGAGGTGACTTTTTTGCACTCAATTGCCTTGGTTATTATTGGCTTTTAATTTTGATTTTGGACTTCCGGTTGGTTAAGTTTGAGTTGTAGTCTTCGTTACACTTTGGGGTGGGTTTATCCTTCATAGGAGTCGGAATTTAATTTTGTTTTCCCTGCTTTGGTTTTATTTTTTTTTTTATACTGGTACTCGAAGAGTTTAAGGGTATATTAGATTTGTGTGGATAACGGTTGTGTGTAACGCCCAGAAGGAAGCGTTTCCGACCCCATAAAGTATATATATTCTTGATCAGCATCAATAGCCGAGTCGATATAGCCATGTCTGTCTGTCCGTCCGTCCGTCTGTCCGTCTGTCCGTCTGTCCGTCTTCATTTGCGCCTATATCTCAGAGACCACTTAAGCTAGAGCAACCAAGTTTTGTATCCAGTCTCCTGTGTGCTCACACTACTCCAAATGTGTTGCAAAATTTCGCCCCGCCCCTTTCCGTCCGCACAAAAGACAAAAGTCTGTGGCGTGCACAATTTTGAAGATACGAGAAAACTAAAAACGCAGAATCATAGAAAATGACCATTTCTATCAGAGTGTTGAACTTGGATTAGATCGGATCATTATCATAGCTACAATGAAGAAAACCATTTTGAAAGTCATCATTCCCTCTCGCTCTCTCTCACACGCGACCCCATCCGCTTTGCCCATTCGTATTTTGTGTCGCCTAGTTCTCAGAGACTATAAAAGCTAGAGCAACAAAACTTTCTATCCAAGCTCCTGTGATACCAAACCTGCACAAGTGTATTTCAAAATTTTGCCACGCCCCTTTCCGCCCCCACAAAAAACGAAAATCTGTGGAATCCACAATTTTTAAGATAAATGAAAACCAAAAACGTAGAATCATGGGAAATTACCATATCTACCAGATTGCCGAATATGGATCAGGTCGGATCAATATTATGGCCAGAAGAAACAAATTAAATTTCAGTGGCTACGCAACGCCTGCCAAGCGCTGACTCATGCCCTCTCTCTCTCTGTCCTAAACACTTGTACGTCTCAAATACATATGTAGTTATACATGTCATGTAGAAATTTAGAAGCAGATGTAAAAATCATATGCAAACAAAATCGGAAACATGTATAATATTACAAAAATTAACTTCATTTTTTTAAATATTATTTTTTGTCCATTTTTTTAATTTGTCCCTTTTGCGAACACATAAGAAATTGCATAAATCGCAAGCTCATATATGTACATATATACTGACTGAGTACCGGGTATAAGGTAGAGCCGCGGCCTGTGCCGCGGCTCACAACGTTCCCTCTCGTTTTGAGTTGGTTTTAGTTGGTCCGGCTCGTCTCGTGGGTAATGGCGTACTGACCGAAGAAGGCCAGGGCATCGATTGATAAAGGTGTCTGTTCGGAGCAGCAGCTGGCAGTAGCTCTTAAGAATATCAATTAGCTCAGTTATATTTCTCTTAAATTATCTAAGATCATCTGTTCGCATGCTCTCGGTGCATACGCACACACCATCACACTCATGTTCGCCGCGCGTACTGTTTATATGGCAGTGCGTCGGTCAGCTTGGGTTCACATTCGGTCAAATTCGTCGTCGAACGCAGCATCGCCCATCATTACCTAGCGGCCGTCAAAATTGTATTATCGCGCTACAGCGGGTTCTTGATTTGCTTATCTTGATCTGTACACTAAAAACCACAAAGCTTACGGCCACGGCCTTTAAAATTGAATATAAACATTGAAAATAAACACGAACCCAACAACGGAGTATAATTTTTGTAAATGTGGAGTCAGAGTTGCCGAAAAAGCTCGGCAGCTTCCAACATTTTGGTGACCCCGACGTGATCTCCGTGAGCTTATAGTGTGAAAAGAGTGATCAAAAATATAGTTAAACTTGTGTCGAAGGTTTAACTAAACATTTGTCGAGAAAGTAGCGAACCAAAAGTCGTTGTGGCCGACCGTGACAGTTCTAACAACCTGCTATTCGTTTTGCATTCTCTTTCACCGTTTGCATCAGCCAGCGCTCGCTAGCGGCTGCATTGACCTCTCTCTGGAATTTCGAACTCGGAATCAGAGCAAATTCTCGATCGTTTGCTTTTTCATAACTGTTGGTTTCGGTCGTCGCCTCGTCGCATTATCGGTCTTCGCTTTAACCTCTCTGTGCCGGTGCAGTGCATACATATTGTTCGGGCCAGCCGCTAATCAACAGGCCTAACTTAATACAATACAATATTCAATGCACTGTAAACGCCCACGTTCGGCAGCGCTGCTGCGCTCTCCCTCTGTAAAGGGCGCTCTGCAGCCGCCGCCTCGGCTCTAGCTTTGCTTAGCCGATGGTGCTAATTTCAGTAATCTGCTAGCCTCTCTGCGCATTGGTTGCATTTGGATCTCGTTTATGCATATGTACATTTATCTGGTTGTGCTAAGAGCAAGCAATCGGCTTCCGCTAGTAGCCGCCGGTATAAATAAACAGTTATTACATTTGAACAATTCGAGTTATTATTTTGGATAGAAATAGGTGCCAAAAAAGCTTGGCATCTCAAACATTGGTGACCCCGACGTGATCAAAGACATTGGCTAATCGCGTTTCGTTTAAAAACATTTAAATTGAACAATATATTCGGTTCTGTGCAGTTTAACCACAAACAAATACATTTGTGCAGCATATAAAACGGTTTATATGCAAATTCAGTTGAGATTGCTTTCGTCTGAGATTCCGTTAGTTTAATCGTCGAATATCTCATTCTATGCTCAGCCGCAGACACGGTTCTTGACTTTTTGTGTCTCTCATTCTCGCTCCAGCTTCTGTGCACCGTCGCATAATCTTCAAGTCTCTCATTCTCTGCACAACTGCAGCCACGGTTTCGACTTTTCGTGTCTTCACTCTCTCTTTCTCGATTCTGTACGCCGTCACTAAACGGTTATCTATTATCCGTTGTTTCGTTGCATTTCACACCGTTAAACATGGAAAACGATCCAAATACAGGCGCGGGCGAAAATATTGTGACGGCTAATAACAGGCTGATTCTTTACAAACGTAGTGTTCAGTCTTTATATGATCGAATGAGCGGGCTCGGCGAATCATTCGCTGGCAATAAGATCGATAATTTGAACGCCACGGAGATCGACGTTCGTAGCGACATGCTGTCAGAAATTCGAGAGGAATTTAATAATCCCATAATGAACTGGAAGCGCTCAATCAAGACGAGATTGGGAGTGAGATGAGCTCCTGGCTGCTCTCGAACTAGGCCACTCGCGCGCTGCTGTCAATTCGACTTCCCTACCAAACCATTCGGGACACAGTACCATCATCATGGCTCACAAGCAGCGACTTCCTGAGCTGAAAATACCCAAGTTTTCCGGTGGATACGTCGAATATTCGGACTTTATGGCTATGTTCGATTATCGACGCGGATGCGGATCTCAGCGACATCGGGAAGTTCCAGCACCTTCGCTCTAGCCTCGCTGATGTGGCTTTGGATTCGGTTCGATCTTTGGAACTCTCCAGTGCCAATTATCGTGTGGCGCTGGATATACTTAATAAACGTTTTAGTAACAAGCGACTTGTTTTTCAGGCACACATCAAGAAGATTCTTGGGCTCAAGAGAGTAGATTCGCCATCTCCTAAAAGGCTTCGGGAGTTTTCGGATGCAGTCAATTTGCATATGCGTGCTTTGCAAACATTAGGAACGGATTTGCAGATATCCCACTGTATGATAATTAACCTGCTGCTACAGAAGTTGGACGCTAAGACGCAAATGAAATGGGAAGAACACCTGTCGTCGGATGCCATACCTACAGCAAAGGATTTTTATAAATACCTGGAGAAGCGGTGCCAGAAAATGGAGACCTTGGAATACGCTACAGCGGCACCCGCTAGCAGCGCTCAGGTGGGAAAAACCCATAATTCTCATTTTAAGAAAGCTCTTGTTGCCTCCAATTCTTCCACCGACTCGTCTGGATGCAGTTTTTGCCATTCAGCGGGACATGGTATATATTCCTGCAAGATATTCGGCAATTTGTCTCCGTTGCTGCGCCACAAAGAAGTGAAGAAGCTTTCCCTCTGTTTCAATTGCCTGAAAGCGGGGCATCGGACTCGTGCATGCAACAGTGGAAAATGTCGAGTATGCGGTAGGAGGCATCATAGTTTGTTGCATTTCGAGAATCTGCAGTCCACAACTCAAGGCTCCCCAGATCTTTCTCCTCCAGATCTAACGCTCCAACCAGGCGCTATTTCAGCCACTCAGGATTCCGTTAGTAGTTCACCTTCCCCTGCTTCTACCTCTCTTGCTGCCCAAGGTCTTCAATCCGATGTTGTGCTTCTGGATACCGCTGTGGTTCTCGTAAAGAATCGGTCTGGCGTTTTAGTTCCGTGTCGTGCCATACTAGATTCAGGATCTCAGCTTCATCTCATCACATCCAGGTTCGCCCATCAGCTTCAGCTCAGGAGAACTCAATCGTCTGCACTTGTCTCTGGGCTCGGCGATACCAGCGTGGCTACTGAGGGATCCACCGTGAACATTTGTATGCATTCTCGCACAACTGACTATACAACTACGCTTACTGCTCTGATAGCTCCAACGATCACCGATTGTCAGCCAAGTCTGGCAGTCAATGTAGCCGATTGGAATATTCCGTCAAATATTCAGCTTGCTGATCCTGCATTTTTCAACCCTCAGCGAGTGGATCTTGTCATTGGTGCCAGCATTTTCTATGATCTCCTCTGCGTAGGGCAAATCAAACTCATCGATGGTCTGCCTCTTCTGCAGAAGACCCGGCTTGGGTGTATCGTATCCGGTGGTGGACAAAGGGTAGCACGCTCGGCGCTCTTGGCAACGCACAATTCTCCAGATTCGGAAGCTAGCATGGATGCAAGGTTGGACAAAACTCTTCGTATGTTTTGGGAGGTCGAGACTTGTGCGGACGCCGTTTTGAATACCAAGGAAGAATTAGATTGTGAAGCACATTTCGTAGACCACTTCTCACGTTTGCCATCAGGGGAGTATTCAGTTCGTCTCTCGTTAAAGGATAATGGTGATCGCTTAGGGGAATCTTACACTCAGGCGCATCGTCGATTCATCAATTTGGAGCGAAAGTTAGATCGTGATACTACACTCAAGGAGCGGTACTCTGCCTTTATGAGGGAGTATATTGAGTTGAAGCATATGTCCCCAGTCAACCCTGATTCTCGTAGTCTCTGCAGATATTTCTTGCCTCATCACTGTGTTTTAAAGGAGGATAGTACGACGACAAAGCTTCGTGTCGTTTTCGATGGTTCGGCAGCTACATCAACTGGATGTTCCCTAAATGATGTGATGATGTCAGGCCCACAAATTCGGTTTCGCACATATCCAGTCGCTCTCACTGGGGACATTTGTAAAATGTACCGCTGCGTACGAGTGTCCTCACCTGACAATTACTAACTCGTATTATCATTTTGGATAAAATAGGTGCCAAAAAAGCTTGGCATCTGAAACACTACCAATTTCACGGTGCCAGGAAGAGGTCTTTACCAATGAAAGGTAATGCTCTTCGGATTACACTCCGCATCGGCAACGCTTCAACGGACGTTAGACACGGCTATCAGCGCCGATATGGAACCTTATGCATTCGCGTACTTAGACGACTTGTCATCATCGGAAAGGATTACACGGAACATCTAAACAACGTAAAAGAGGTTTTCTCTCCACTTCTCAAGGCAAACCTACCTACAACGCAGAAAAGTGTACATTCTTCCAACGACGCATAAAATATTTGGGACACATGATCAGCGAGGAAGGTATCCATACCGACCCCGACAAGGTAGCTGCCGTAAGAGACTTGAGACCACCCACCAACTTGAAGGAACTCCGACAATGCATAGGGATGGCGTCATGGTACCGCAGGTTTGTTCTCAATTTTGCCACTGTGGTCCAACCAATGTCACAATTGCTAAGGAAGGGACAAACATGGACATGGGAACAGGAACAACAAGACGCCTTCGAAAAGCTAAAAGAGTCACTAACTACCGCCCCCGTACTCGCCTGCCCAGATTTCAACGTTAAATTCTGCTTACAAACGGATGCCAGTAACGTAGGCATGGGCGCAGTCCTCACTCAGGAGATTAAAGGGAAAGAGCGAGTCATCGCGTACGTCAGCCGACGACTTCACAAGGCGGAAGCAAACTACTCCGCCACTGAAAAAGAATGCCTAGCCGTCATATGGGCAATACGCAAACTACGATGCTATCTAGAGGGCTACCGCTTTGACGTGGTGACTGACCTCGCGCTGAAATGGTTGAACACCCTGGAAAGCCCATACGGTAGAGTGGCACGTTGGGCACTCGAGCTACAACAATATCAATAAGCCGTACATTATCGAGCCGGGAAACAGAACGTAGTAGCGGACGCATTATCCAGGCAGCCATTGGAAACACTCGCACGTGTTGAGGAGGAACCCGACAGTTGTCCCTGGCTTAAACGAAGGATACAACCAGTCCACGACGAGCCCCAAAAATACCCGGACTACACCTACGAAAACGGTCAACTTTACCGAAATCTCGGCCACGGACCCATTGGAAAGGAGCTTGGAAGCTCTGCGTTCCGAAAGATCGTCGGACGAGGGTACTCTACGAATGCCACGATCAACCAACAGCTGGTCAACAGCTGGTGTGCGGAAGACCATTGTCAGGGTATCCTAACGGTATTATTGGCCCGGGTTCTACCGAGATGTAAGACGTTACATTCGTAACTGCGTAAGTTGTCAGAAGTTCAAGGCCATGCAACGGAAACCAGTGGGCAAGATGCTCACTCGCAAGGCGGAGGAGCCGTTTGTTACCTGTGTGCAGGTAACCTTCGACACCTTCGACACCTTCTCCAATGGTGCGAACTAATACCCCTCAAGAAGGCAACCACGACTAACCTCGAACGAGCGTTCCGCGAACGAATCCTCAGCAGTTTTGGGGTAACGAAATTATTCGTCTGCGATAATGGCACATCACCTCACCAGTCGCTCGTTCCGAAAGCAACACACCGCTCCATATTGCCCACAGGAAAATCCCATGGAAAGGGTGAACAGAACTGTGAAAACATAGATCTCCCAATTCATCGACGACCACCAGAGCACGTGGGACGAACTTTTACCCGAAATGTCAGTGGCCATAAATTCTAGCGTCTCCGAGACCACCGGATTCAGCCCTGCGTACCTCCTACAGGGAAGAGAGCCTAGGCTCCCCGGCGCTCTATACGACGAAGTCACACCAGGAACGGGGAAAGCTTTCCGTCGCCAAATATCGTGAAATTACAACACCCAACGACCTGAAGGAGTTCCACGACCCCGAGCTCAACGATCCGGCCGACGACGCAGACGCCACGAGGACATAATACGGAGTTCAATCGGTGATCGACACTGTTGGAAGCTGCCGAGCTTTTTCGGCAACTCTGACTCCACATTTACAAAAATTATACTCCGTTGTTGGGCTTTAGGGTTCGTGTTTATTTTCAATGTTTATATTCAATTTTAAAGGCCGTGGCAGTAAGCTTTGTGTTTTTCAGTGTAAAAATGGATATTTAGCAAATCAAGAAACCGTTGTAGCGCGATTATACAATTTTGACGGCCGCTAGGTAATGATGGGCGATGCTGCGTTCGACGACGAATTTGACCGAATGTGAACCCAAGCTGACCGACGCACTGCCATATAAACAGTACGCGCGGCGAACATGAGTGTGATGGTGTGTGCGTATGCACCGAGAGCATACGAACAGATGATCTTAGATAATTCAAGAGAAATATAATTGAGCTAATTGCTATTCTTAAGAGCTACTGCCAGCTGCTGCTCCAAACATACTCCCACCCGTTGAAAGACCAGGGCTTTTAACAGAATCCTCAACGGGAAGGACGCACAGCTTGTTGACAGCTCGACGTGTGGTTCCAGACGGTTTCCGCAGGATGGCAATTCGCACGGACCCGTCGGCTCCAGTGATGACCTTGACCACTGGTGCTTATGGCCACTTCTGTGGCGGCAAGTTTTCGTCCTTGATACCGACGACGTCGTTGATCCGGATCGGGGGTTTTGGCGTGCGCCATTTGGCACGTTGTTGGAGCAGAGTCAAGTACTCCTCACTCAATCGCTTCCAAAAGATCTGCTGGGCACAGGTGACTCTTTGGCAACGATCGAGTCGATTGAAGTTGAGAGCCGTGACGTCTGGCTCGAGAAACTCCAATTAAGAAATGTCCCGATGGAATAACGCCAAATCTTCAGGGTTTTCTGAAATTGAAATAAAAGAATGAGAATTGATTATCGCCTGCATTTGGCAGTTCAATGTCCGCAGCTCGTCGAATCCATAGAGTGACGATCCCACGGAGCGATAGAAGTGCTGTTTGGCCATCTTCACTGCTGCCTCCCACGAAGTGAGGCGAGCGGGGCGATATGAACTTCCAATCGAAGCCGTTGTTGAGGCAGTGATTATGGACTTCAGCGCGATGCTTCTCGCTCATGAATAGCCGGCGAAGGTCATCCAACTCGTTCCTTGCGCCCACAAAGTTGGTGGCATTGTCCGACCAAATGCATCGGGGAATGCCGCGAGTCGCGACGAAGCGTTTGAGGGCACTCAAGAAAGCTGCAGTTGATAGATCCTTTACCAATTCCAACCAGACTGCCTTTGTGGTTAAACAGATGAAGACGCTAATATAGCATTTCATGGGAGTTCGATTGCGGCCATTTGGCTTGTAGTAGAAGGGACCACAATAGTCAATTCCGGTGACACTGAATGCAGGCGAATCCTGTATTCGATCCTTCGGTAGGTCAGCCATGATGTGTTCAGCAAGACGAGGTCGGGATCTGCAGCAGATGACGCATAGCTAGCGAACGTCAGTGGATGATCCCTGGGCAAAATGATTGGATGGCCTGCATCGAAGCTGAGAGTTGAGTGCCGCAGGCGACCACCAACACGTACTAGACCAAAGTCATCTATTAAAGGCGAAAGCGATGCGATACTGCTGGATGACTGCACGCAGTTCCCTTTTTGCAGAGTACGGTACTCAGGATACAGATGGGCCCGTTGAACGATGCGACATAACAAATGGGATCCTTTCGAAGGTCGTCAGACGAGAGGTCCGGTGTCTTCGTCCGACTTATGAACTTCTGAACGTAGCCGAAGATGCGCAGCATAACTCCAAATGAGTTGATGTGCTTAAACGACAGCGAGATGTCGGCACGCTCAGATGACAGCAATACCCGGTGTCGAATTTCCGGAAGGTTGATTTCTGGCGAGCACCGTTCAGGCCAGCAACTTCGTTCGCCTTGCAAGAAGGTAGGTCCATTCATCCACAACCTAGAATGCAAGAGATCCTGTGGTGCTGCTCCCTTCGAAAGAATGTCAACCGGGTTCATCTCAGTTGGCACATAGCGCCAATCCATGCTCTTCGTAAGTTCGTAAGTTGTTGGAGACAAATACGTTGAACTTGGATGGCTCCTCTCGCAACCAAGACAGGACCACAGTTGAATCCGACCAACAATGAATTGGGCAATCAAAGGTATCCATTTTCCTGATTTTGCGAAGTAAGTTTGCCAATACGAACGCTGCGCATAGCTCAAGCTTGGGAACCGTGAGGGTTTTTAGAGGGGCAACCCTTGCCTTCGAACAAAGCAAGTGAACCTCAGCGGCTGTATCTGTAAACGATCGAGCGTAGATGCAAGCCTCATAGGCCTGAAGGCTGGCATCACAAATGGCATGCAATTCAAACCTTGCCTTGGGTTGAAGTACATAGCGAGGAAATGTGGCGTGACCCACAGTGGCGAAGTCCTTGCAAAACTCAGTCCAAGCTGAGTCCAACGACTGAGGAAGGCGCTCATCCCAATGCAGCTTGTCTCTCCACATACGCTGCATGATGATTTTCGGACTCTGGTCAGAGTAGGTCCGATCAATGCCATAGGGTCATAGCAGCGTGCAATTGTCGACAATAACGAACGCTTAGTGTGCTTGCCAACACCGATTTGTGGAGCAAATGTGAACAGAAAGCAGTCCTTATGGGGCTCCCAAATGAGCCCAAGCGCCTTTGTTACATCACTGCCATCATCCAGCTTCAGAAAGCTTTCCCTTTCGGCCTCTGGGACGGTACGAAGCACATCTAGAGAGTTGGAGCACCATTTCCGCAATTGAAAATTGACTCGAGCAAGAAGATCCGTGGTTTGACGCATAATATCTAGTACGTCCTCGACCGAATTCCCTCCAGATATCATATCATAAACGTAGAAGTTCTGTAGAATGGTTTCCGACCCCAATGGATATAGCTCGAATAGATAAAAACGATGCTGGCTTAGTCCCATAGGTGACTGTGTTTAGCTTGAAGACCTGTATGTCATCGTCAAGAGAGTCCCGCCATAATATGCATTGGAGCATGGTGTCAGGCATTGAGACACGCACGCAATTATACATTTTACCGATATCACCTGTAAGAGCAATGGAAAATGTACGAAAACGAATGAGTGTGTGAAATAGTTTGGCCTGCATGGTGGGACCTGACATGAGCAGATCGTTTAGCGAAAGACCAGATGTGGTGGCTGCCGAGCCGTCGAATACGACCCTCAGCTTTGTGGTGGAGCTGTCTTCTTTGATGACGCAGTGATGTGGCAAGAAATATTTGCACTTGTGCCTATCTTCGTTTGGCCCCAGCGACATATGATTGAGGGACAGGCATTCATAAATGCCGAATATTTTGCGTAGAGAGCTGGATTACGGACGAATTTGCGCTCCATGTTTTCCAGAGGCCGCTTTGTCTGCAAATAGGAATCGCCCAAGGACTCCACACTTCGCTTTAAAGGCAAGCGGACTGGGTATTCCCCAGAGGGTAAGCGAGTGTGAGTGCTAACGAAATGCTCCTCGCAATGAAGCTCCTCCTTTGTTGCACTAGCGATCGGCTCAAAGATGTGCTCCACTTCCCAAAATTGACGAACCAAGGCATCGAGCCGAGTGCTGTGATTGATGTCATCCGAAGATTGGGTTGCGATGAACGACGAGAGAATGGGGGCCGAATGCCCGCCACCAGATAGAATCCATCCAAAATAGGTCTTCTGTAGCAAGGGTAATCCAGGCGCCAGCTGAATTTTTCCCACACACAGCAGATCGAAGAAGAGTCCGGCTCCGATGAGCAGATCAATCCGCTGCGGCTGGTAGAACGAAGGGTCAGCAAGCTGGATATGCGAAGGTATACGCCAATTAGCTGTGCTAATCGACTAGCGAGGTTGATGATCCGTAATCTTCTGCGCAACGACGGCTGTGATGCTAGTGGTGAACTCTGAAATCCGAGATTTCAGAACGAGATCCACCGAGATACCTTCTGTTGAGAAGCTAGCATCGCCTATGCCAGAGACTGCGGTGTGCGATTTAGTTTTTCGAAATTTGAGTTGATTGGCTAGACGACTTGTCACGAAATGCAATTGAGATCCCGAGTCCAAAAGTACACGACAAGGGACGAAAGTTCCAAAGCTGTTTTTGACGAGAACGAAGACAGTGGCTAATAGTGGTGGGTGGCAATGGGGGTGACAACGCAACCATGGCGGTATGGCTTGGTTGTGCTTGCGAGGCTTCGTTCGGGGAACCGATTTGAACGGTCTCTGATGAACGACCGAAATGCAAAAGGGAGTGGTGCTTCAATCGGCAGGTACGGCAGGGACCTGATCGGCAATCCTTCACGTGATGGCCCCTTCGTAGGCAATTCACGCACAAGCCTAGCCTCCTTGATTCTTTGTGGCGCTCATCCGGCGATAGCCCCTTAAAGCGCTCGCAACTTGCAATCGTATGGCTCGAGCCATCACAAAACGCACAGGAAACCGGAGCGGGAGCGCTCGATGCCACGCTTTCTCTGCTTCATACTCACGGTTTTCTCAGCCTTGCCAACCTGACCATCTTTCCCTTGCATGGCGTTTTGAATGCCCTCAAGAGTGCGGCACCGGTTATCCAAAAATGTGGACAATTTCTCCCAGGATGGAAGGCATTGACTCGACGAGACTTCTTCCCATTTTGTTTGCGTTGCTCTGTCCAAGTTCCGCCAAATTGCATAGACGATTATCGCGTCTGCAATCTCCTCCTTTGATCCTAGCGCTTGCAACGCCCGAAGATGTGAGGTGGCGGTATCCACAAACGCCCGTAACTTGCCCACTGATGAGTCGCCACGAGTCAGCCCAAATACCGCTCTGATGTGTGCCTGTAAAATGAGACGTTTGTTAGCAAATCTGGATGCTGTGCGATAATTATCCTCGGTCATCTCCAACAAACTGATGGTGTCCAGGGCCACTCCGCTTAAACAGGACCGCAAGTGCTGTAGCTTCTCGATAGAAGTCAGCTCTGCTTCACTATCGATGACCGCTGTGAACATAGAATAAAAGCTAATCCACTCCGTATACTCTCCACTGAACTTGGCCAGCTGCAGTTGTTGACCGACTGACCATGTATATTAGGGATTGGGATTCGTTTAAATTCATGCGAAACGTCGAACAATGCGCTGGCTGAGAACGCTTGCCCAACTCCCGCTGAAGAGCCGGCCTCAATAATAGTAGAGACGAATCGACTTGCACAGGTATTTCACTGAACATTGAATCAAAATCCACTTCCTTTAAGCTGGTGTGTGCCACAATAAAGTTATCTTTTAGCTCCGTCAGTGATTCCAACATTCCTTTCAAGTCGTACTCATCCATCTGACGCAGCCTTTCGAAATCCAATTGGGTGACGAGTCTCTGCAGTCTGTTGAAAACGTTGTTTTCAGCTTCAAAAAAGCAATCCGGCTAGTAGCTGGATCAGCACTGGCCGGCAATTCACCAGGCGAAGCGCCAGTCGACGGTGTGGTACCCGATGCGGACCCGATACTTATATTGTCGTTACTCATTTTAACTCTGTAGTTTTGTAATGCTTTATTTCCCGCGAACCTTTTCCCGCCGGCTGCGCAGATCTAACGTTGCGTACTTTATTGTTCTCAGCGGCAACGAATTCCAGTAGAGGGATGCAACGATGTACGAAAGCGAAGGCGAAAAAATGTGTATGTATATGTGTTTAAGATGCCAAGCTTTTTTGGCACCTATTTCTATCCAGAATAATAACACGAATTGTTCGAATGTAATAACTGTTTATTTATACCGGCGGCTGCTAGCGGAAGCCGATTGCTTGCTCTTAGCACAACCAGATAAATGTACAAATGCATAAACGAGATCCAAATGCAACCAATGCGCAGAGAGGTTAGCAGATTACTGAAATTAGCACCGTCGGCTAAGCAAAGCTAGAGCCGAGGCGGCGGCTGCAGAGCGCCCTTTACAGAGGGAGAGCGCAGCAGCGCTGCCGAACGTGGGCGTTTACAGTGCATTGAATATTGTATTGTATTAAGTTAGGCCTGTTGATTAGCGGCTGGCCCGAACATACTCCCCCCGTTGGAAGCCAGTCTTTCAACAGACTCCTTGAGGGGCAGTACACATAGCCGTGTAACGGCCCTTCTGATGGTTCCTGTGGCAGTCTTCAAATCAGCTACGCGGCACACTCCATCCTTGCCCTTGACGACCTCGACCACTCTAGCTAGTGGCCAACGCATTGGAGGAAGATTCTCGTCCTTAATCAGAACGAGATCGTTTACGCAAAGATTTTGCGTGGGAGTCCGCCATTTCGACCGCTCTTGCAACAGAGTTAGATACTCTTCGCGCCAGCGGCTCCAGAATATCTGCTGCAGTTGAGTGACCCGTTGCCAGCCATCCAGACGATTATAGTTCAGCTTCGTCAGATCGGGCTCGAGGATTGCTTCGTGTGGACCGCCTAAAAGCAGATGAGCAGGAGTCAGGACATCTAAATCAGCAGGATTTTCTGAAAGCGAGAGCAAAGGGCGAGAATTAACAATTGCCGTGATCTGGCAGATCAGAGTGCGCAGCTCGTCGAAGTCAAGCACAGAGGGCCCAACTGAGCGGTACAGGTGATGCTTTGCTGTCTTCACGGCCGCTTCCCACAATCCGCCAAAGTGCGGAGAGCGTGGTGGGATGAAGCGCCAGTCGATCGAGTCCGCCAAGCAGGATTCATGGACCTCCTTCATATGCGAGTCGCTCATAAAGAGTTTCTTGAGCTCCAAAAGCTCGTTCTTCGCGCCAACGAAGTTTGTCGCATTGTCAGACCAAATTTGACTTGGCCTTCCTCGCGTGGACGTGAAACGCTTTAAGGCGCCTAGAAACGAAGCGGTGGTCAGGTCCTTTACGAGCTCCATGTGTATAGCCTTAGAAGTGAAGCAAATAAATACACTGATGTAGCACTTGATGGGTGGCCTCGTGCGGATTTCTGATCTATACAAAAAGGGCCCACAGTAATCCACTCCAGTGACTTCAAAAGGTCGAGTTCCCTCCAAACGCTCCTTAGGCAGATCTCCCATGATGTGCTGAACCATGCGCGGCCTAGTCCTGAAGCATCTCACACACTTGCTGACTACCTTTGATACTGCCTTGATTCCGCCAATGGGCCAATATTCCAGTCGAATTTTGGCAAGTAGTGCGCGAGGTCCAGCATGAAGGTTCCTTTCGTGGTAATAACTTATCAGCGCGCAAGTTATGGGATGTCCCTTTGGCAGAATAAGAGGGTGCTGAGCATCAAATCCCAGAGATGAGTTTCCAAGACGACCTCCAACTCTTAGTAATCCATACTGATCGATGAACGGAGAGAGTGAGCTGATTGAACTGGATTTCCTGACTTGACCATTGCGTTGAATCTCTCTTATATCCATATACAAAATAGCCAGTTGAATATGCCAGAAGATGCGTTCCTGCCGAATATCCGAAACGGTGAGTCCAGAATGCCGAAGCCGATGTACAAATTTATGCATGTAGGCGAATGTGCGCTGCATGCCGAAGAATGAATTTGCAAATTTGCATTCTGACGTAAGATCGGCATGTGGGGACGCGATCAGCAATACACGCTTGCGAAGCTCTGCCGTTGCTGCTTCAGGAACAGGAGGTACAGGCCACTCTTCCTTGGAGCCTACCAAAAATGATGGGCCGTGAAACCACAGCTCTGACTGTATAAGTTGGTGGGGAAGCGAGCCCCTAGAAAGAACGTCAGCAGGATTTAATGATGTGGGAACATAGCGCCATTCCATGCCCGCCGTCAACTCCTGAATTGCTGCCACTCGATTTGCCACGAAGACTTGAAATTTGGCTGGCTCATCCCGTATCCAAGATAATGCTGTCGATGAATCGGACCAGCAATAAAACCGACCTGTAAAACTTCCAATATCCTTCAACTTATTCATTAGTTTTGCAAGCAAATGGGCTCCACTTAATTCCAACTTGGGAATCGATAAGGTTTTTAGTGGCGCCACTCGAGACTTTGAGCACAAGATATTGCTCGACAACTGCCTTTCCCTGGACACCACATATATGCAAGCGCCATATGCTTCTGTGCTGGCGTCACAAAAGTTCGATTACCGTATTAGAAGGATGAACAACGCGAGGAACTGATATCCGCGTGATACTTGACAAACTGTTTCTCAAGTCCATCCAAGATGAATGCAACGCTGAGGGTAGGCTTTCATCCCAATCCAAATTTTCTCTCCAAAGCTGCTGAAGGAAGATTTTGCACCTGACAATAACGGGATTTATCAATCCAAGAGGGTCGTAGAAACGAGCAATCGTAGACAAAACCGATCGCTTGGAGGGCTTCGAATTTGTGTCCAGCGCGGACAAGGCAAAAAGCAGCTGATCTGATGCAGGGTCCCATGCTAAGCCAAGAGTTTTCGTTATGTCACTTCCATCATGAAACCTTAAGTATTTCTCTCTGTCCTCTTCAGGCGTTCCTTCAAGTACTTTCTGATGGCTAGAGCACCATTTCCTGAGCTTAAAATTACCGCAAGACAGTATGGCGGAGGTTTGATGCATCTTTTCCATGACCTCAGCGACAGAGCTGCCGCCCGAGATGAGATCATCCACGTAAA
Source organism: Drosophila algonquin (assembly GCA_035041765.1). Taxonomy (NCBI): domain Eukaryota; kingdom Metazoa; phylum Arthropoda; class Insecta; order Diptera; family Drosophilidae; genus Drosophila; species Drosophila algonquin. The sequence goes on from JAWNKY010001761.1 coordinate 27,132, forward strand.
AATCTTGCTGCAGAGCAGCTGAGCCAAGAGGGTAGGACTCACCCTCGTCAATGGCCAGCTGGTGCATTGCGCGAACTGCTAAAAACGATGCAGCTCTAGTGCCATATGTGACGGTGTCTAATGTGTAGACCTGAACCTTGGACTGGACAGAATCTCGCCATAGAATGCACTGAAAGTAATTGTCCGGTGAGGACACTCGTACGCAGCGGTACATTTTACAAATGTCCCCAGTGAGAGCGACTGGATATGTGCGAAACCGAATTAGTATGCTGAACAATGCAGGCTGAATAACAGGGCCTGCCATCATTGCATCATTTAGGGAACATCCAGTTGATGTAGCTGCCGAACCATCGAAAACGACACGAAGCTTTGTCGTCGTACTATCCTCCTTTAAAACACAGTGATGAGGCAAGAAATATCTGCAGAGACTACGAGAATCAGGGTTGACTGGGGACATATGCTTCAACTCAATATACTCCCTCATAAAGGCAGAGTACCGCTCCTTGAGTGTAGTATCACGATCCAACTTGCGCTCCAAATTGATGAATCGACGATGCGCCTGAGTGTAAGATTCCCCTAGGCGATCACCATTATCCTTTAACGGGAGACGAACTGAATACTCTCCTGATGGCAAACGTGAGAAGTGGTCTACGAAATGTGCTTCACAATCTAATTCTTCCTTGGTATTCAAAACGGCGTCCGCACAAGTCCTCGACCTCCCAAAACATACGAAGAGTTTTGTCCAACCTTGCATCCATGCTAGCTTCCGAATCTGGAGAATTGTGCGTTGCCAAGAGCGCCGAGCGTGCTACCCTTTGTCCACCACCAGATACGATCCACCCAAGCCGGGTCTTCTGCAGAAGGGGCAGGCCATCGATGAGTTTGATTTGCCCTACGCAGAGGAGATCATAGAAAATGCTGGCACCAATGAGAAGATCCACTCGCTGAGGGTTGAAAAATGCAGGATCAGCAAGCTGAATATTTGACGGAATATTCCAATCGGCTACATTGACTGCCAGACTTGGCTGACAATCGGTGATCGTTGGAGCTATCAGAGCAGTAAGCGTAGTTGTATAGTCAGTTGTGCGAGAATGCATACAAATGTTCACGGTGGATCCCTCAGTAGCCACGCTGGTATCGCCGAGCCCAGAGACAAGTGCAGACGATTGAGTTCTCCTGAGCTGAAGCTGATGGGCGAACCTGGATGTGATGAGATGAAGCTGAGATCCTGAATCTAGTACGGCACGACAAGGAACTAAAACGCCAGACCGATTCTTTACGAGAACCACAGCGGTAGCCAGAAGCACAACATCGGATTGAAGACCTTGGGCAGCAAGAGAGGTAGAAGCAGGGGAAGGTGAACTGCTAACGGAATCCTGAGTGGCTGAAATAGCGCCTGGTTGGAGCGTTAGATCTGGAGGAGAAAGATCTGGGGAGCCTTGAGTTGTGGACTGCAGATTCTCGAAATGCAACAAACTATGATGCCTCCCACCGCATACTCGACATTTTCCACTGTTGCATGCACGAGTCCGATGCCCCGCTTTCAGGCAATTGAAACAGAGGGAAAGCTTCTTCACTTCTTTGTGGCGCAGCAACGGAGACAAATTCCCGAATATCTTGCAGGAATATATACCATGTCCCGCTGAATGGCAAAAACTGCATCCAGACGAGTCGGTGGAAGAATTGGAGGCAACAAGAGCTTTCTTAAAATGAGAATTATGGGTTTTTCCCACCTGAGCGCTACTAGCGGGTGCCGCTGTAGCGTATTCCAAGGTCTCCATTTTCTGGCACCGCTTCTCCAAGTATTCATAAAAATCCTTTGCTGTAGGTATGGCATCCGACGACAGGTGTTCTTCCCATTTCATTTGCGTCTTAGCGTCCAACTTCTGTAGCAGCAGGTTAATTATCATACAGTGGGATATCTGCAAATCCGTTCCTAATGTTTGCAAAGCACGCATATGCAAATTGACTGCATCCGAAAACTCCCGAAGCCTTTTAGGAGATGGTGAATCCACTCTCTTGAGCCCAAGAATCTTCTTGATGTGTGCCTGAAAAACAAGTCGCTTGTTACTAAAACGTTTATTAAGTATATCCAGCGCCACACGATAATTGGCACTGGAGAGTTCCAAAGATCGAACCGAATCCAAAGCCATATCAACGAGGCTAGAGTGAAGGTGCTGGAACTTCTCAGAATGTCGCGTGATGATCGCGCCAGTCCGAATATTCGACGTATCCACCGGAATACTCGGGTATCTTGAGTTCAGAAGTCGCTGCTTGTGAGCCATGATGATGGTACATGTATTCGCAGCGCATGGCTGTTCGAGTAGGGTAGTCAAATTGGCATCATCTGCGAGATTTGGCCTAGATTCTGAGCATGTCGATACGAACGTCGATCTCCGTGGCGTTCAAATTATCGATCTTATTGCCAGCGAATGATTCGCCGAGCCCGCTCATTCGATCGTACAAAGACTGAACTTTGCGTTTATAAAGACTCAGCCTGTTATTAGCCGTCACAATATTTTCGCCCGCGCCTGTATTTGGATCGCTTTCCATGTTTAACGGTGTGAAATGCAACGTAACAACGGAGAATAGATAACCGTTTAGCGACGGCGTACAGAATCGAGAAAGAGAGAGTGAAGACACGAAAAGTCGAAACCGTGGCTGCAGTTGCTAGCACAGAATGAGAGACTTGACGATTATGCGACGGTGCACAGAAGCTGGAGCGAGAATGAGAGACACGAAAAGTCAAGAACCGTGTCTGCGGCTGAGCATAGAATGAGAGATTCGACGATTAAACTAACGGAATCTCAGACGACCGCAATCTCAACTGAATTTGCAGATAAACCGTTTTATATGCTGCACAAATGTATTTGTTTGTGGTTAAACTGCACAGAACCGAATATATTGTTCAATTTAAATGTTTTTACATGAAACGCGATTAGCCAATGTCTTTGATCACGTCGGGGTCACCAATGTTTGAGATGCCAAGCTTTTTTGGCACCTATTTTATCCAAAATGATAATACGAATGTTTCCAAATTTAATGCTGTTTATTTATACTGGCGGCTGCTAGCGGAAGCCGAATGCTTGCTCTTAGCACAACCAGATAAATGTATATCGAGATCCAAAATGCAACCAATGCGCAGAGAGGTTAGCAGATTACTAAAGTTAGCGCCGTCGGCTAAACAAAGCTAGAGCCGAAGCGGCGGCTGCAGAGCGCCCTTTACAGAAGGAGAGCGCAGCAGCGCTACCGAACGTTGGTGTTTACAGTGCATTGAATATTGTATAGTATTGTATTGTATGTATAGTTTTAAGTTAGGCCTGTTAATTAGCGGCTGGCCCGAACAGGTAGCTTCCCTACTGTCGAGGGCCATAGGTACTTGCCAATACCCATTCTTCAGATCCAGCGTGGTGATAAAACGCTCATTCTTCAGGCGTTCTAGGATATAATTGATCCGTGGTAACGGATAGGCGTCCAGGATGGAACGTTCGTTGACCTGGCGATAGTCTACGCACATACGCCATTTGTCGTTCTTCTTGCTCACGAGAACAATTGGTGCGCTGCGAGGACTTCGGGAAGGTTCGATGAGTCTTTCGAATATAAATTTGTCGACTTGTGCGTCGATAATTCGACTCACTGCGGGGTTCTTGGGGTAATACCTTTGTTTTATTGGTCGGTTGTCCCGCATGACGATGGTGTGCTCCGTTAGGTCTGTTGTACCTCGAAGATTTTCCAGTTTGGCAGTTCCTCGTCCAGGAATTCCTGGATCTGCGACGCAAGTTCGGGTGGCCAGGGATCGTTGGTTCGTTCCGGCCCGTCTTCAAGTTGTTCGTCCGTCTCTAAGCTGGAAGCTCGACTCGGATCCTCCGGGAGGATGGTCGTGTCAAACGCGCTTGGTGGTTCCGTCTCCCGAGGGTATTCCCTTTTGTTGGCAACGACTGGGGGGATATCGGTTATGGAAAGGGTACTGGCGGGGGTTTAATTGGCTACTTGGGAGGAGTCGTATCATGCATGGTGCCAGACCGTATTTGTCTCGGTGACACCGGTGGCGTTGGACCAATGGCTCGTTCGAGTGATGAACGTGTGAGACGTGGTCGTAGGCGTTGCTGGCGGATTTACGAGGGTTTCGTATGTGGAAAACACCGGGAAGTACTCCCTGAAATTGGCGGCGATCGGGCTGGCATTGGCAGTTGGTACTTCCGGGCCCCGGTTGGTGTCTTTGAAGACTACCAGCCTTCTTTCCATATCCTGGAGGGGGGGAACCTAGGCCAGTGGTTGGAACGCTAGTTCAGGAGTATTTCGTTTGAGGAAGTAGCGGGATTGCCAGTGGTGGCCCCGGTGTCTACGTCGATCACCCGTCTTGGCGCTTGATCGTTAGGCGAAGACCTTGGGTGTAGAGGGACGATTGCCTGTGGGGAAGCTGAGCGATGGCGGGGGATGGCGTGCTGGTACCGGAAGCGGTAAAACGGTCCTTCAAACTGGTCAGCCTGCCGATGGCTGCTACCAATCTCGCACGTGCGGAGAGGAAGGCTGTTTGGGCCATTGGAGAAGTGCGTCGAGAGCTGATGGGACTGGTAGGTGGAAGAGCTGGCACCTTTAACGTGACTGGCGAAGGGAACAGGACCGATTTGCTCTTTGCCGCGGAACTCGTACTCGGTTTAGGCGTACCGGGTAACCTTATCGGTTTAGTCACCGAGGTAGGTGTTCCTGGGGCGGAACCACTGCGTGGTGTCCTACTACCGGGAGCGGGCAATGGCAAAGGTTTCTTGCTGTCTTCGTCGCCAGTGGGCATGTTCTGACCTCCCCCGCTGAGGACCAAGAAACGGAAGCGGAAGCGCTGGGCGGATGGACACGGAAAAAAGGACCCAACAACCCTTTGGTATTAATTTGTTGGCAAGTCGGAGGCGCTTGGGTATACTATGGCGAACAGGCACTTATATTGGGAGTCGGTGGCAAGTGACGACCAAAAACAATATACCCGCCGAAAATAGGGTAGCGCGTCACTGGACAAGTCACCACCGAAATCGATACACCCTCAGAATACAGGGTAGCGCGTCACTTTGGCGCTCCGTTATGCGCAAGAGCGGCGCCAATAACCCGCTCTCCCAACAAAAATAGCAACGCGCGCAACGGTGGAGAGGCGAACGCGACAAAACGAAACGAAAGAAAGCACCGCTATTGCTGCTTGTATGTATGGATGTCGGTGCGGGAGGAATGTGCTTATGCGGACGCAAGAGTATGCGGCTAATGTATATGTATTTATGTGTGCGGGGAGCGATAAAGGCGGGCAAGAATATGCAGTTAAATAGAGGTAGATATGTAAACGGATATGCGAGCAAGAATATGCAGTTAAATAGCGGTTTATATTTATACGAATATGCGAGCAAGAATATGCAGTTAAATATGTATATATTTCGGATAAAAATCTATATATCTATATGATGCGCAAGGATATGCGGTTGGGATATATAGATATGTGCAAGGATATGCAGTTGTGATATACTATATGGATGTAGGTGCATTTAATTGCGGATTAGTACGTATATGTACATATGTAGACGCAAGAATATGCAGTCAATATGTGTATATATGTATGCGGAGTTGGACAGATACGGACAAGAATATGCCGGTTCAATCTATAGACGGATGTAGGTGCGTGTAATTGCGGATTAGTGCATATATACATACATATATAGACGCAAGAATATGCAGCTAATTTATATATATATATATATGCGGAGTTGAACAGATACGGACAAGAATATGCCGGTATATCTGGTGTGTGAGTGTACTGATGTACATCCGTCGCTAGGAGGAGCGGAAGGACGGAGAACGGACAGAATAGCCGCTTGGCGCTGGACACAACAACAAGATCGCACTTATCTGAATCGAGGAATCCGCCTAAGCTTGCTGGGGTGCGCTTCTCCTTGTTGGGGAAGATCCGGCTCGAAGGACCAATGTTTGTAGGGGGCGGATCCAGCAGGTAGCACAGTCGTCGAAATAAAAGCCGGCACGTCTATGTGGTTCACTTTGTGCACTTCACTTTATTCGTGGTTAAGATAGGTATAGTATGTAGTGGATGTATGTATTGTAGTTGTATGGATATATGTATATGGGAGTGTGCCGAAATTCACAGCGAACTTTCTTGACGGGGGTGAGAGTCGCAACTGAACAACTCCCGCTCAAGCTAGTGGCCGCCCGAGCGCTGGGCGGCTCTCCTGCGTGCCGTGCGCAAGAGCGAGCGAGCCACAGTGCGCTGCCGAAGTCTACGGCTGCTCTCCTCTCAACACTTTTAATATATGAAAATCTAGCATAGGGTTCGAGCAAATTTTTTGAAACTTTCTATTTGGGCCAAAATATAATTTAATTTAACGTCTGAAAGATATTAAGCTTCCAAATATAAATTTCATATCTCTTTTCAGTATTTTTCCCCGAAATTTTGACTTTAAAAGCTCAGGAAAAGTCGTCTTTGCGCTTGGTCGCTAGGCGAGACCTTGGGTGTAGAGGGACGATTGCCTGTGGGAAGCTGCTCTGGTTTCCTTCATCCTGTATGGGGATCACCGCGCCGTGGGCTTCGGTTGATCTCTTTTCATTCTGCGTTGCTACGTGGGAGCTGGTGCCACCTGTAGTTGGCCTGAGAATCGTGTGTTCCGTCGCGGCCCTAAGGTTTGTGTTTCCCGTATTTGGCCTGGGATTCCGTTCCGTTGCGGCCTGGGAATTTGTGTTTTTTGTTTGTTGTTGGGGCGTTGTGTCCGTTGTAGTTTTCCTTGGATGCGAGTTTCTCGGGCCTGTCCTGGGTATCGGGTTTTCCAGTCTTGTGGAGCGCACTTGGCTGGCAGTGACCACGGCAGGGTTTGCCATGGGGCGACGGCCTCGGAGTTGTAGGAGAGTGGTGCCGCATTTGATCGTTGTTTCGATCGCTCATCTGGACTTCTCGTCTGTCTAACTGGATGTAAGCCAGGAGGATTTGCGTGATCTCGAGCACCGAGCCTAGTCGGATCTGCACGCATGCCTCCCGAAGATTGATGTTATTGTCCAGTTGTCGGGCGAGGTCAGCACTGACGAAGCTCCGGGACGCCCCGGTGTCAATAGTGGCCTCCGCGTCTTGTCCTCCTATGGTCACTCTCGCCACTATCCGGTCATCGTGAATGTGTACGGGGTTAGCTAGTTCTGGGTCTGGGGGGGCGTCGTTGCCGACTGTTCCCGTGTCAGTCGGGGACGCGTGTCGTTTCCCGACGTGTCCCGGCGACAACAATCGATCGTCCGTATATCGCGCTTACCACATTCCCAGCAGAACAGAATTGAGGGGCTGGTGCAGTTCGAAGAAGCGTGGCCAGCTTTGCTACAGCGGCGGCATGCCATGCGCGGATTCACGATGGGGCTTGGTTACTATGCGATGCGCGACTTCCTGAGCCGGAGCGTTGGTTCGGTGCGTAGATTGTCTTCTTGCTGATTCGGTTGAGTCGCACGGGGGCCTCCGGAATGGTGTCCGGCTGGATTCGCCTTCCTTGGGTGCCTGATTCGTCGTCGGAGTAGTTTACCTCGGCATGTTCCGCGGGGAGGGGGTTACCGGGGCATTCCGTTCCTGGATGCTCTCGAACTCCGTGGCCAATGCCGTGAGTTGCGTCAGGCTTCGTAGTTCGTGTCTCCGCACATACAGCTGGTATGCCGGCAAAATGTTGTCGTAGATCCTGTAGAGTTCCTTGGTGGTGTCATACCCGGCGTGGTGCATGAGTAAACGGAGCTCGATGACGAAGTCTTTGAAAGATTCGCATACCGATTGCTTGCGGTCTCGGATCTGGTCCTCCAATTGTTCGAAATACCGCGGTGGCAAGAAGAAAGCCAAGAATTCCTGACGGAAATCAACCCAAGTGGCGCCTTGTAGCCGGCTGGTCCGGAACCAGCGACTGGCTCTGTCGGTGAGGATTTCTGCCATGGCACGAGGTAAATGGTTCATGTCTACCCCGTATGACAGCGCGCGCTCTTCGAGAAGGTCGATGAATGACAGAGGATCGTCCTGTCCCCCTGCGGGGTCGCTTCCCGCCTGGGGTCTCTCGTTCGTAGGTCAGATTCTCCTCGCGGCCGGAGTACGTTGTTCTGGAGACGGAGGTCTTGGTGGCTCGGCCACTATTCCGACGCTGGAGGGACCGCCGATTTGGTTTTCTGGGTTTTCGGGGACTTTTAACCAGAGCTTGGGTTCCTCCGTACGCCATTCCGCCTGGGTGGAAGTACTGGGTTGAGGTGACTTGGCGCGCGCTGGGGACTTGGCATATTGTCGTTCGAGCTCGGCCAGTCGAACCCAGGCTTCTTGTTCGAGGGTCCCCTCAAACAATGCGGCGAAGCTTCTCCGCATGTCTTCTACAGTGCCCTCACTGCTGATCCCGAATTCGACCGCGAACCTTTCTAACTCTTCTCGTCGTTGCTTGTAGCCGGTGCCCACCCCCGGATTAGAGACAAACTCCCAGACTAGTACTCACCTGAAGTTTTCTCAGTGTTGGGGTCCATGGTAGTGTGTGTGTTTTTTTTGTATCCTTTGGAGTCACTCGCGTATTGTGAAAGGGATCGGCCCTTGGGCGAACCGACACTCCGTGTGCATCTATGTCGTTATCGCGACCCGCATCGTTGGAGTTGTGGGGTTTTCGTTGAGGTTTTGCGCGGCGCAGGACGGTCGTACCTTTGTCGCGGTCGGAGTTTGAGTTGGCGGGTACGCGGGGATCGTGAGGTTGATCGGTCCCGTCTATGCCTGGGATTTTAGTGGCCGTGGGTTTTTAATCCACACCCCTTGCTAAAGTTTCCTACAGGTCCCTGCTCGGGCGCCACTTGTAATGCTCCTATTTCAGGCTGAGGTAAGCTCAGTCTTCCCAGGATCCTACTACAAGAAATTTGTAAATTACAGGAACCTCTACTGGAAACGGGGGTCGGCCCTAACTAGACTAGAGACAAGAGTGGAGGAGAATGAGGCGTAATTGTGCCAGTAAGATTCGGACTGAGAGGATAATAGGATAATAAGGATAATGAAAGACACGAGGCGTGGTCACAATCGTGGGGTCGAGGACGATAAGGGACACGAGGCGTTGTCACACTCGTGGGGTCGAGGAGGATAAAGGACACGAGGCGTTGTCAGAACGTAACAGAAGATCAAGAGAAAAATTAAAGTGGGCCCGTACCGTGGTATTCTTGGCTGCAAATTAATGTAAAAATTCCCGCCCGAAAAATAGACTTACTCAGTGGGTTCTCTTTAAATTAGTTGACACTTTATTAAATTTCGGTATGTTCATTAGCTTAAGCGTACGACGTGTAGTGTAGGATAATTAAATGTAGGTTCCTGCGCGGAGCAACGTCTATCTCGGGGCCGGGTTCCCGAGTAAGTGTCTTGCACTTCTTTTGCTTGAACGCTTGACACCTAGAATCCGCGGATCAAGCTTGCTAGCTTAACACTATGGGTAGGGGGATACGTGCTGACGCTGCATCGATGGTCAATTTCTTTTGTTGAAAGAACCTTAGTGGGAGGGGAAAGTTTCGAGTTACAATTGAGGAGAGATGGGGAGCTATGGAGGGGTGTAGGAGGGTGTAGGAGGGATAGTCACGTGGCCGAAATGCGCGCGTGTGGCGGAAGAAAAGTGAGTGGTTTGAACAGTATTCCTGTATTGTATGGCAAAGAAGACATGTCTTATATTTATACAAATAGAATTCTTAACTTATGATGGCTTATATATAATATCCATTGCCGGTGCGGCGTGGCGAACTGTAACGTCCACTTGTGGTTCTTTACATCTTTAAAGGTCGCACTCACCTCCTCTTGCAACTTTGGACTATTGAACCGGCTAACTCTACATCGCTAATCTCGCTTTCGCTATCCTATCCGCACAACTTTCGCTATTGACAATAAAATGGTATCAAACTAAACTCTCGTGTTTAATCTATCGCAAACTACGCTGCCGAAAAAGCTCGGCAGTTCAACAGATTGCTTTTAATAAACCTTCCAAACTTAGCTTATCGTAGGAAAATGCTTGGTGTAATTTTTGTGCACAACTTGTTTAAGGGCGACGTAGATAGCCCTGACCTGTTGAGCCGCATAAACTTCACGATTCCTATTAGAAGCACTAGAAACTATACACCGTTGTTTCTTCCGCTTTGTAGATGGAATTATTCCTTGTATCAACCGTTTAGGGTGTTTTGATCGGATTAATAATCCCTCTACCGTATCACATCTACTACTAACTCCATTCCTAGTCTTAAATTACTGATACTCTTATATCTTTCTCGTAATTAGAAATTGCTAAGTTTTTTAGTTAGATTAGTTATACTTTTCCTCTAGCACTAGTCTAACACCTATCTTTCCTGTATGTTCGCGATCTTGAAATTTATATTTGGAAGCTTAATATCTTTCAGACGTTAAGTTGCAGCTACAAAGTGTCTGAGTCGGATTTATAGCTGCATTTGTCAGCTTTTTTTATCTGCAATTCAATACAACCAGTTGTAGGAAACTTAAGTTATGTGAAAAATATAAGTACTACCTATGACAAAAAATACCACATATTTATAAATTCTTTAAAAAACTAAACCTGGAAAAAAAAACCCTAATTCTTTAAAAAATTGTAAATCTCAAAATCTAGCAGAAAAAGTCATTTTTGGCGACAACGGAAAAAAAGTTGAATTTTGTCGAGTAGTGTAATTAGACTCTGCGATACATCTCGCATCTTGAGCGTGATCACGCATGTATCGCTGGCTTCCAAAATAAGTAGCTAGGAGAATGGTCAAAAAACCGATGTTTCCTTTAGTTGCCATGGCGTCTGAACGTAGTTTTGACTAATTGAACCGAATGAAATTGAGATGATCCGTCCGGGGGTTTCTATAGACCTTTACTTTTGGAGTGTATTCGAATTCGCAATTAAATTTAATGTACCTATGATCTGACAAGGATTCCTTTGAGGGCTCTCCGTCCAGATATTAGGGTACTGTTACCCGTTAGATTTAGCACGGTTGACGAGTTGAAACCTACGTAGGTATATTCCTGTCCCTCATTTGCTACTTCTATGTTAGTTAATAGTATAAAGACCTCGGAATCGGGGCTTTCCCACACGCTATGTTAGGCATTGGCGCCCGTACCAATGAGGAGCTGATAGTCTTTGGAGTCGGCTTCTTCCAACAGTCTTCTTAGTTCTTCAGGTATTGCCAGCCTGTCGTGTCATGTAGCAGAAAGCTATCAAATGGTGCTTCTCTTTACTCTCTAGCATCACCTCTGTCAGGTAGTCCGTACTCAGCAGTCCGATCAGGTGTCTCCTGGACACGTTGCTGCTCCTCTCTCTTCCGCCCTCATGAGTCAGCGTTGCCGCTTGCTCGCCGGAAGGACGGCATTGTCGGCCGAGCGCTGCCTCTTGGTTTCCAGCAACTCCTCTACCTTGTCGTCATGTCGTCTGCGCGTAGTTCTTACGGCCCTCCTGTACCTTCAGCTTGGCCGAAGCTAGCTTGGATTTCTCCTGCCTTGCAACCGGCTTACTATTTTAAGGGCCGCCTTTTATTAAGCTTTAGCCTTCATACCCTCCCTTCACCGCTTCGGCCCTTCCCTACACAGGGGGTCCAAAAGACTTTCTTCTTCCGTTTTGCTGATAGATAGCACGCTCTCCAGGACCTAATACCGGAGTTTTCAAACTTTCAAACTGGCATACAGATCTTTGTACCACACCAGAGTCTCGATTGCCTTAGTCGAAAGCGTGTCCTTCTACAACTTTATTAATTTAAAAGAATTTAATAACCTGTTTACCCTAGGGCTGCTATACTTGGCCATAAGATAAAAACATCGATGGTTACCATGGTTACACCATGAAACTCTACAATGTTTAAAAAATAATATATATAGTAAAATATGCGACACTCAGTTTTAGGTTTTTAAAAAGATTTTATTTAACACTTAAACTGTAATGTACAATTGTTAGTTATTTTCCCCGACGGCGACTAAGGTCAGATGTCTTAAACGGAATTAACTTAGATGAATTCTCCGACGGTGTCTAGGTTGACGTTTGTCTTGAACAGAACTGAAGTCCCTACTTAGATGTAGACTATTTATATTACGATGCTCGGATTGGGATTCGGAGGCGTTGGCTTCGGCTTCGGCTCCGATGGTGTGTACGTGCCCCGATCGATATGTGGGAAGAGCGGGTGCATGTGCCTAGATCGATATGTGGGCTATCGGCTACAAGTGGTCCACTTCGAGCGTGGGATTGTTTATGGGATTCTGAGCTGAGGGTGTTGGATTGTTTATAGTATGTGGGTGTAGGGTAACAGACATAGATAGAGGGTATGCGTAGCATGGGCTATGGATATGTCACTCCCCCAACGTTAGATTTAAGCCTGTCCTCAGGCGATTATCCTTGGATATAGTTCAGGTGTATTTAAAACTATGCTTGCTGGAGATTCTCCATCTTCGTCTAAAGATGTTTCTATGTGTGGGTCGGGTTTAAGCTTCTTGCTTTTACTTAGATTAAACAATTTATAACTTAATACTCCTATTATGATTATGATAAACAGAAATATTAAACTTACATGTAATACATTATTTAATTGCGTATTTTCTATTATGATTTCTTTTGTTTGTAAATATGACAATGGTTTGATTCTTGTTACATTATTGTTAATATATACGCTTTGTGCAAATTCTGGTACTGAGTTGGATATTAAGAATTCATTTAATTGTACAGTGCAATTATGTATTTTTATCAATGTATTCCCTTCTACTACTATTTCTTGTTTTGAGCAATCTTGGTTTAATATAGTTTTTGGTAATTTCCAAGTTAACAATATATTGGGTTCAATGAAATTTATTTGAAAGTTTTGATGTGCTTTGGTATATGGACATTTTGTTGCGATTTGTTTTACTATTCCTGATATACATTCGTCATTTATTTTTCTTTTTGATTCTTTATTGTATACAACGTTTTCCAAAATATAATAGTTATTTTGCGTTAGGTCAGTAAGAATATTATTATCTTCGTCTGGATATGGAATAATTTTAAGTACGGGAATATTTCTGATCTCTCGTGGAATGTTGGAAATTATTAATATTTCGTTAGTATCTGATTTTAACCAAGTGGATGTTTTGATATTTAATTATTTTTCTGAATCGATGTGTTTCACGTAATCTTGCTTTAATAATTTTGGATTAAAAATTCCTAATCTTGTTAACTGCATGCCTAATTCAATATCCTCTATATACTCCGTGAAATGTTGAAGGTTAAATATTAGTATTTCTAATTGTTTGTTTCTATCATTATCTTGGTTTAACTTATTGACGACTTCTATGCCAGAATTTACTGCTTGAATTATTAAGTTTAATTCGTTAGCTTGAACACTGTGGCTAGCCAGATTGTCTATTTTCCCTTCTAGTTCAACTTTCTTGATCCAGAGTTCCAAATAGATATTTATAAATTGTGCCTACTGCATTTATAAGGCCTCTTTTGTTTCTTTTGCTATTGTATGCCATTGAATTCGCGTTGTAATTTCTCGACTAAATGATTGGTTTTCCTGATTTAGTAAACTCTGATATGTTTCATCTGTTTTTGTTATATTAATGGTTAGATAGTGATATATTTAGTGGGTATATTAATGGTATCTGTTTTGAATAAGAGATACCCATTCCTTGAATTGAAGGGATCTATCTCTTTGTTGTCCCGTAGACTGTAGGACGGTAACATTAGTAAGATTATAATCTTAGTCATGTTGTAGCTCAGATTCCAGTCTCTCTTCGGGTACTCTGCAATTATCATATTTACTTTTATTAGTTTCTTCTTTCTTTGAACTTTGTTTTATGTGGGTGATTTTCCTCCCTCTATTTGTCTCTTCAAAATGTTTCTCGTCTACTTGCCTAATTTCCCCTGTTCTTTTGAACGGGTTAGTTGTTTTTGTTTTAACTAGTGGTGCATTTTTGTAGCGAGTGTCTACTTCAAAATCAATTCTGTCGTTATTCAAATGATTGATCTGTCTAACCTTATTCAGTTGGGTATTATAGTCTGGTAGTCCGGCGTACAGGAATATATCAGCTGGGGATCTTTTGTGGTATTATGAACCGTTTTATGGTTATAAATGTATAGAATCAACTCGAATTTTGTGAGCCTGTTCTCTATATTATCCTCGCTTGAAATAATTCTTAATTTTTCATTGATTGTTTTGTGTAACCGTTAGTAAGATCAGAAACTCCGTTTTTGCTGGTGGTGATTTCGATCTTCACGTTTTCCGCATTCAACCATGCTTGCAATGCTGCGCACATAAAGGCTGAATCTTTGTCGGCTTTAATTCACTGTGGCTTGCCATTTCGTTGAAGACTTTTATGATGGCTCTCTTTGCTTCTAGCCAATCACGACTCTTAACTTCTACAAGGGTAGCGAATTTAGAATATACATCGATGCATGACAGGAATTGTTGATTACCTACTAGGTAGAAATCTATGACATACTTTTCTCTCATATTCTGTATTTCGGGTGTGATCTCGAATGTCAGTTTGGTGTTACGATGCTCAGTTTTAGCAACGTTGCACGTGGGACATTCATTGATTATATTTTGAATTAGCTTTTGGTAATCAGGGTAATAGAATTTCTCTTTAAACCAATTAGTGGTCTTTTCGATCCCTGGTGAAGTAGTTCTTTATGATTCTTCAATATTCGTTCCTTGAACTCGGAATAATTAGGAATATCAATGAGTTTGGAGATTTAATCAGTTTAGTCAAGTGATTGGGACTGATTATTTCCAGGAATGCCCTTTGGAACAGTGGAAAATCTATTTCGTTATGGAAATATAATGCACTCTTTTTTGTACACATGTATTCCTTTATTATGTCTTTGGCTAATGATTCTGTCATTTCAATATACGTGATTTTTATCAGTATCTTGTGGAAATAATGGGATGTTTCACTTTATCCTCATTGCCTTTGATCAGTTCTATTTGCCTGTTGTAGTAATTGATTGGTCGCTCGGTAAGTGGAATATAATTTGTATTATCTTCTTGAGCACTATGGACCGTTGCACAATCACTATTAATGGTTTCCCCAAGTAGGTTTTCGTTAATCTTTACTCTTGATAACGCGTCAGCTACATGGTTCTCCTTTCCTGGTAAATACTTTATTTTGAAGTCAAATTCATTTAATTTGATCTTCCAGCGTTGTAGCTTCATATTTGGTTCCTTGAGGTTATTCAACCAAACCAAGGGTTTATGATCACTTAATATTTCAAACGTTCTACCAAACAGATACGATCTGAAATATTTAGTTGCCCAAACTATAGCTAGTAATTCCTTTTCTATTGCTGAATAGTTGATTTCGTGTTCGTTTAGGGTTCTACTTGCGTAGCAGATTGGTTTGTGGTCTTGTGACAAAACCGCTCCTAATGCAATGTTACTTGCGTCGGTTGTTACCGTGAACATTTTGTCGAAATCTGGGAATGCGAGGATGGGGTCTGAGGTGATAAGCACTTTCAGCTTTTCGAAGGCCTCGACGTATTTTTCCTCAGTTGGATCTATGACAGCTCGTTTCTTTAGTTTGAGTGTCATGGGTTTTGCTATGTTAGCGAAATTAGGAATGAATTTCCTATAAAATCCACATAAACCTATGAATGATTTTATTTTTGTAGTAGTATTGGGTATAGGGAAATTTATTATGGCGGATATTTTCCGTGGGTTAGGTATTATGCCATTAGTTGTTAGTACATGGCCTAGGAACTCTGTTTCTTTCTTCAAGAATTCGCATTTATCCATTTGAAGCTTAAGATTGGCGTCTCTCAACTTTCCAAAGACTTTTCTAAGTGACAACAGATGTTCTTCCAATGAAGTGGAATAAATAATTATGTCGTCTAGATACACGAGGCAATCTTTGAAGATTAAATCTTCTAACAAATTGTTCATGCATCTTTGAAATGTAGCAGGGGCAGTGGTTAGCCCAAAAGGCATACGAGTGAACTCGTAATGGCCTTGCTTAGTTGAGAATGCTGTTTTTGAGATTGAGCTAGGTTCCATAGGAATTTGATGGAATCCTTTAGCTAAATCGATAGTCGTGAAATACTGGCATCTACCTAGTTTGTCTAGTATTTCATCCATCCTGGGTGTAGGAAATTTATCTTTAATTGTTACCTCATTTAGACTTCTATAGTCTACTACCATTCTATATTTCTGCTTTCCTGAAGCGTCTAATTTCTTGGGTATCATAGAAATTGGTGCACAATAGGGAGAATTCGATTTGCGAATGATTCCCTGTCCGATCATGTCTTTGATCTGCTGATTCACTTCCTGATCGTGTATTTGAGCATATTTGTATGGTCGACGACATACAGGATCTTCGTGATGTATTTTAATATCGTGCTTTATGGTACTAGTGAAGGTCAAATTGTCACCTTCTTTGTATTGCACGTCTTTAAATTCGTAGAGAACTTTCTTTAATTTCTCTTTTTCTTCGTCATTTAAATGTTCCAACCTTTGTTGGTTACATTCCCTTAATTCACTCTCTAAAGCGGAAGCGAAGTATTACTCTCCTTCAGGAGATGGGTCAAGGCACTTAGGTATGATTATATCTTCCTTGGAAGATGGGTGATCACCTTTGTGTGCGGTCTTGCCGTCAGCAATTGCTTCTCCACTATGGATGATTGGGTATGACCTTTCTCCTAACGTTACCGTTTCGTTTCGGTAATCGATGACGGCTTTACTGGCCATCAAATACTCTCTGCCTAATAGTATATCATAATTTTCAGAAAAATTATGAATATAGAACTTTTGTTTGGTCGGACAATTTTTGGTTGCATTGCGTGTAATGCTTTTGGTCAGACGGACGGGTCCATTGATGGTGTGGACAGTGAGGTTGTCCCTATCGACTTTGGAATCTGTATAATTTTCCTTTATTATATTTATGGACGATCCCGAGTCCGCGATACCTCTTAATTTCTTACTACTATCTATATATGGTTTTCCTCGATGTCTTCCGAGGCACTCTGCTGAAAATTTACATCCATTTTCATATGTCCACTTTGACTTTCCCTTGACCGTTTGGCCGGTTGAATCGGTATGTTATTACCTGCCTGGTTCTGGTTAATTTGATGGTTAGTGGGATTCTGTGCTCTGCTCCTGTATTATTTACAGCATTATTACCTGTATTATTTCGGTTAGGTTGTGAATTCCTGGAAGTATTTGGATTTTGATTGTTAGAATCAGTCCAACTGTATCGAGGGTAGTAAGTTCCAACATTCCTACGATTTTAAACTTTTGAATTTTTTGGTTGTTCGTAATTTTTATTATCAGTTACTACGTTTTCTAAAATTCCTACCTCTTGAGCTGACTTTTCTAGATTAGCTATCGTAGAAATGTCTTTCTTGGCTAAAATAATAAACAGTTTATTGGGTAGATTGTCGTCTATCGCCTGCCTGGTGGAATTTTCCAGAGCGTTTTGAAAAATTATCTTAATTTCTGGGCTAGTCTCCAGATTTAATTTACTAATAATAATATTTGATTTAATTTCTAGTTCTTCTATGAACTTACGAATACTCCCATTGAATTTTGTATCGTGCAGTTGTTGTAGTAGCGTCTCGTACGGAGTATGGTTCTTAAACTTGCTGATTAAGGCTGCCTTCAGATCGGTTCTGGTGTTGGGCTGAAGACTTTGCGACAGCAGTTGTGCTCGTTCGCACAGTTGACCCTCGGTGGCACCGTACATGATGCTTTGTTGTCGTAGGTCGCCTTCTGTCGGGTACAATCCCGAGATGTCTTCGATCCTGTTTATGAACGAGCTTAGCCGTTCCTGGCATCCATCGTATGGTGGGATTTGCCTGATTGACTTCAAGGCTTGGTTCAAATGTACTTCTGTTAGCGGCATGATGATTTGAGTTTTTTTTTTTTTTTTGTATGTGTGGTTTATTAGATTCACTTATGTTAATTGAGTCGTGTGTTAGTTACACGTTGATTCTTTGGCGGATCTCTTTAGTCAATAGCGTCACTTTTTCTCGGATCACTGTAGGTTATTACGCAACTGTAACTGTCACTACGCAAATTGATCGTCTTAACAAAAGTTCACTTTTTTTTAACTGAGATCCTACCGACTGCGCCAGTAAAATATGCGACACTCAGTTTTATGTTTTTAAAAAGATTTTATTTAACACTTAAACTGTAATGTGCATTGGTTTAGTTATTTTCCCCGACGGCGACTAAGGTCTGATGTCTTAAACGGAATTAACTTAGATGAATTCTCCGACGGTGTCTAGGTTGACGTTTGTCTTGAACAGAACTAAAGTCCCTACTTAGATGTAGACTATTATATTACGATGCTCGGATTGGGATTCGGAGGCGTTGGCTTCGGCTTCGGCCCGATGGTGGTGTACGTGCCCCGATCGATATGTGGGAAGAGCGGGTGCATGTGCCTAGATTGATATGTGGGAAAGGGCGGCTTTTGATGAAAGGCTTCCGCTGCGTATGATCGGTGTTGCATTACTTGAGGGTGGCTGAGAATTGGGCCGCCTCGGTTTTATGACCGATTCTGATTGGTGAGCTAGGATGGCGTGATTCTTAGGAATCGATTAGTAATTGATCTCTGGAGGGTGGCGTGATTCTAGTGCGGCATCTATTCTTTTATGTTCGGCTCCTAGCTTAGGATGTTTGTTTACATTGCCGGCTATCGGCTACAAGTGGTCCACTTCGAGCGTGGGATTGTTTATGGGATTCTGAGCTGAGGGTGTTGGATTGTTTGTAGTATGTGGGTGTAGGGTAACAGACATAGATAGAGGGTCTGCGTAGCATGGGCTATGGATATGTCACTATATATATTTAAGAATAAACGTCTAGTCTGTGCAATAAATATGTGTCTCAGAGATAAATTTTAATTCAAGAGATACATTTGTATCTGTGAAAATAAAATGTTGGTCGATGATAACAAAGACCCAAAACTATTTTGGAAATTGGTTCTCGAGCGAAAAGTCTCTTTCGTCCATTTTCCTGTCGTCTTCTATAATTCTGTTGAGTTCCAAAATTTGGTTGCTATTCTCGTCTTCAATTACATAAATATCATGACACCATAACCTGCATCTGCTGGTGTAAGCTCATATTCGTCTATTCCTTTCGACTATGCCAATATTGATATCAAACGAGTGCCAGTGGAAACTGGCCAAAATAGAATTACGGTTTTTTTGATGGTTTTTTTTTCAAGAATTTTTCGGTAATAAATATGGTAATATTCTTCAGAGGTACTAATTTGTGTTTGTAACAGTTTTTAACGGTAAACTGCATTTGGGATGGTGACAAACGTTCTGTATCGTAAACGACGCCTAATTATTGTGTGTATCTAAAACTAACGTGGAGGAACGTTGTGAGCCGCGGCAAAGGCCGCAGCTCTACTTTATACCCGGTACTCAGTCAGTATATACATATATATGTATGAGCTTACGATTTATGCAATTTATTATATGTTCGCAAAAGAGACGAACTACATTTTGGGCAAAAAATAATATTTCAAAAAATGAACTCAAACCATTTTTGGAATTTTTATACATGTTTCCGTTTTTGGTTTAGATATGCTTCTACATTTCTACATGTATATGTATAGAGAGAGAGAAAAAGATGACGGTGACTGAAAAGTCAAAAATTATTGCCTCGGCTGAACAAAATGTCTCAATTCGGCAAAAAGCGGATCGAACTAAGTTCAATTAAAGCTCAGTGCGACGATTTTTGACAAAATTTCGTGAGACTAGACGAGTGGAAAAGACGGAGGGAGGGGGAAGAAAAAGGTGTACAACTGCAAAAGAAAATCGGATTATTAAGAAAACAAGCCGACATGATCGATTTAAAAATGCTGTACAGATAGCTTCTAAAGTGCAGCAACGATTTTCTAAAGAAATTTCAGCTCGAACTACATAGCGTCGTCTAAAGAAGATGGGATTAATGGCAAGGACACCTGCCAAAAAGCCACTTCTTAATAGTCGAATGAAGAAAGCACGCGTAAATTGGGCTAAAGAAAAAGCAAATTGGGGTTAATCTGAGTGGTCATGAATCATATTCTTGGATGAGTCAAAATTTAACCTCATTAGACCCGATGGTTCCCGCACAGTTCGCCGCAGAAAAGGGTAACGCTATTCCGAAAATTGCTGCATTGCCAGAGTGAAGCATTATCCTTATATTATTTTATGGGGATGCATATCTAAATATAAAACAGAGTCCCTAATAATTATTAAGGGTATGGTGAATTCAAAAAAGTATGAAGTGGAGTTATTCGTATTGGAGTTGTGTCTAGTATGGAATCATTTAGTGAGAGAGAAGATCCCATCTTTCAGGACGATTCTGTAGCTTGCCATAGAGCGCGCTCTGTAAGAGATTCTTTGACGTTTTATTAGTTTTAAAAATGTAGTGAACTAGTTTCAACTATTTTTTACAGACAGGTTAACATTTTGAAGGCGGAATTGGGCATAAAGTCCCTAGATTGGCCAGGTAACAGCCCCGACCTCAATTCGAAAGAGAACGTCTGGGCCCCTTTTGACTGCCAAAATGAGAAAGCGGAAGCATAAAACTATGGTTGAGTTCGGGGAGGTTATAGAAAAATAGGAGGAATATTTGAGGGCTTTTTGCGATTCGATGCCCAATAGGGTTAAATGTGTAATAAAAGCCAAGGGAGGTACCATCAACTATTAATTAATATATAATTTGAAAACAAAAATTCTGAAATATGTTTGTTTATTATTAGACTACACAAAATGAAATAACATATTGGAAAAAATTTTGTTTTTGCTGAAAAAATCGATTTTATAATTTTACTAAATTTTTTTCCTGTGTTTGGTCAAAATACTAAATGACCGTTCAGAAAAGTGTGATTGAAAAAAATATTTATTTTTAATTATATGAATATGATATCTAAAAACCTAGTATGCACTTTTGTTAGAAATTTATTTATTGACTCAAAAAAATGAAAACTTTTAGTATCGAATAACATTTGGGGAAACCCCACGCTAGAGAAGTCAAAAATGCATGAAATTTCGGAGTGCGGCTTTTTTTTTTGTCGCTGGGTGTAGCTATAGTTCATTTGAACAAGTTTTCCTAGAAACACAAATCATTTTTTCAAATAATTACAAGCAACCAAAATTTAAAAAAAAA
The DNA here is from genome assembly GCA_035041765.1 of Drosophila algonquin. Taxonomy (NCBI): domain Eukaryota; kingdom Metazoa; phylum Arthropoda; class Insecta; order Diptera; family Drosophilidae; genus Drosophila; species Drosophila algonquin. The sequence goes on from JAWNKY010001761.1 coordinate 48,231, forward strand.
GTTTCGAAAATTGCACCTAAAATTTAAAGTTAGACATGGAAAACAATTTAATACCTATAAATGAAGATTCTTTCCCAATTAAAATTGGAATAATTGTAGATGCTGATCTGGATACAACAATCTCACTTCAAGATCGAATGGAATATGCTGTATGTACACCTTTTGGAAAACCTTCTGACATTATAATTGAAGGCTTAATAGATGGCGTAATATGTGCCCTTCTGTCTAGAAATGGCCGTTTGCATGATATTATGCCGACAAATATTAACTATAGAGCTAACATTTGGGCCATGCGTAAATTAGGATGCACACACATCCTGGTAACCCACACCCTTAGCTCTTTGCGGGAGGATATTATGCCAGGGGACATTGTCGTGCCACACGATCTTATAGATCACACAGCAAGGCGAGCTAAGACGCTTTATGATGGTGCATTTGGCAGTCCTTTTGGTGTCTGTCATCTACCGATGTATCCTGCATTTTGCGAGCGTACAAGACAGCATCTTCTAGTTGCTGCCCAAGAACTTGACCTCGCCACGCACTCCAAAGCTACAGTTCTAACACTTGAGGGACCTCGCTATTCGACACTTGCTGAAAATAATATATATCGCAAATGGGGAGCAGATCTGCTCAGTATGACTTTATGTCCTGAAGCCACATTGTCCAAGGAAGCGGGCATATTATATGCCTCGATTGGGCTGGTAACTAACCTTGAGTGCTAGTGCGCAAAACAACCAATTGCAACCACCCAAGAAATATTATATGTGTTTAAAAATAAAGTCGAAAAACTTCAAAAGGTACTTAGCAAAGCAATAACAAATATTTCCAAAGAGGACTGGTCTGAAGATATTTTGAAAGCCAAGGTAAAGATACGCCTTAATAACACTAGTCGACACGACTTTTCCGCTGTCTCCAAAAATGACTTTTTCTGATAGATTTGGATGTTTAAAAATTTTGAAGAATGTTTTTTTTTTCATGAAGTAGTTTTTTTTTAAAGAATTTTTTAAAAATCTGGTATTTTTTTTCATAGGTAGTGCTTCTATTTTTCACATAACTTAAGTTTCCTACAACTGGTTGTACTGAACTTTGCAGTTAAAAAAAGCTGATAAATGCAGGTATAGATCCGACTCAGACACTTTGTAGCAGAAACTTAACGTCTGGCAGATATTAAGCTTCCAAATTGAAATTTCATCATTTTTTTCGGTATTTTTTACCCGAAATTTTGACTTTGAAACTTCAGGAAAAATCGAAAAAAAAATAAATGAATGCCTAGATTTTTGGTTTTAGATAGACACATTAATTACGCGTCGTTTAAGGTATCGCTTATAAAAATATAAAATCAAACGCCTAAGTTATAACCGTTTGACCAAAACGACCCAAATCTCATTTTATCTGAAAAAATACCGAAAAATACTTGAATTTATTTAAGTGTTATGATACTTAAATATTTTTATTGTTATTGCTTGTTACTATTTTTAAAATGGTTTGTCTGTCTTCTTTTGTCATTTAAGTCAGATTCTTTTATGAGAGTCCACACATAGTCGCCCAACATATTCTCATTCCAAACACCTTGATACCGTCGTAAAATAATATAATGTCTAATGACTTTCTCAAAAGCTGCATTTTGTACGTTGTGATGTCCCAAAGTATTTTCGTTCCGTTTTTCCCAGTTCTTTCATGAGTAATGCTCTTTTCTATCTCGGTTATCCCATAGGCACAGGAAGCAACAGTATTTTGTATAGCCGCCTTGCAATCCAGTTAACATGGCTACAACTTTTAAGTCACTCGCGACCTTCCACTGGTGTTCTTTATATTTAATATTTTCAAACAATTTAGTCATTGTGTGATAGGACTCTTTCATATTAACAGCATGGGCGATGGGAATAGACGGCTTTTGATTTCCATTGTGTAGCAAAACAGCCTTTAAACTTTCTTTACTGCTGTCAACAAATAACCTCCAATCGTTTGGGTCGTAATCTTCACCCAGTTCCCTGAAGAGGCCGAAAATGTCGTGACAAACGCACATGTCATCCTTCGTCATATAAAACTGTGCGTGAACCAAGTGACGCGTCCGGAAATGAGTTATTTTGACATCTTCCTTCAATAAACAGGCATCCTTTAAAATAGATCCAAGAATCTGAGCTTTACTTTTAGGAAGTTCCAGGATCCTCACCAAATCGTTCAATTGTTCCTGTGATAATGGCTTGCAAAATTTATATTCTCCTGATTGGTCATTACTTGAATCCGTTGTTCCATACGACGAAGAAGACATCTCCTCTTTTTTGCGTTTTAATGGCGATATTTCCTTCAAAGGAGGAGCAGGAAGCGTAAAGCCTTGACGAGACTCTTGCGGGTATTTATATCCCTCACCTACCCCAAACCCTTTTTTTTCGAATAAACAAAAGAAACATTCAGTGCTGAGATTTTTTGGTTTTCTCCATAGCATTGGAGTTCCAAATCGAAATTGTTTTCTAAAAAAAAATGTGCAAGAAAAAAAGTAATGCTTAGTATTTTTTGAACACTTCATAGCTTCTGATTTAGGGTAACTTACTTTTCCTCTTTATTAAATGCTGTTATATTCAATTTGCACGTTTTGCATATACAGCTTGGAGCCCACTCTTCGCCAATACTTTTGGGCCACATCTTATAGTTTTCCTTATACTGTTCTTGGAACTTTTCGGTAAAAACGATTTTGTCTTCTTTGCTGGTCATATACTTTCCACATACGTAGCAAAACGAGTCTGCTCGGTAAGCACATTAAGTTGACCGACTTGGGTTGTCCATTTCAATTAGAAACAATTGGTATTTTTCGAAAACACACATCGTATTCTGCTGGAAGTCAGAACTACACTGAGGCAGGGATACTATAGGTACAGAGTTATATATCCTTTTTTATGAATAGCTTGAAGGAGAAAGGTCAAATATCTGTGGGACCAGCACCTGTGAAGGAAAAAGGTCAACATTTGACCCTAACAGGTATTTATGTATATTTATCCTCACCAAGGCTTAGGTATAAGGAATAAGGAATAGAACTGTCCACAACACTTACACCCCAAAGAAATATGACCAGGTAGGATATATATCCGATATATATGAATACCTAAGACTCGGTAAAACCAAAATTACAGGTCTTTTTTGTTTTTTGCAGTCCCATTTTGGAAGTTGGACCAAAAACGTACCGGACGGTATTTTTTCAGGTAAAAGTCATTTTGGGTCGTTTTGGTCAAACGGTTATAACTTAGCCGTTTGATTTTATATTTTTATAAGCGATACCTTAATCGACGCGTAATTAATGTGTCTATCTAAAACCAAAAATCCAGGCATTCATTTTTTTTTTTTTTCCATTTTTCCTGAAGTTTCAAAGTCAAAATTTCGGGTAAAAAATACCGAAAAAAATGATGAAATTTCAATTTGGAAGCTTAATATCTGCCAGACGTTAAGTTTCTGCTACAAAGTGTCTGAGTCGAATTTATAGCTGCATTTATCAGCATTTTTTAACTGCAAAGTTCAATACAACCAGTTGTATGAAGCGAGAGTTATGTGAAAAATAGAAGCACTACCTATGACAAAAAATACCAGATTTTTTAAAAATTCTTTAAAAAAAACTACTCCATGAAAAAAAACCATAATTCTTAAAAAAAATTTAAATCTCCCAATCTATTAGAAAAAGTCATTTTTGGAGACAGCGGAAAAAAAAGTTGAAATTTGTCGAGTAGTGTAATTAATAAACACAACAGTTATAAAAACTAACTTTTACAGATATTGGTGTGCAGCAATTTTGCAAATCGAAAACACTAAAATAATAAATAAAAAAAAAGACGTGCAAATAAATTTTTACCTTTAAATAAATCTGTGAAGGATTCATCTAACATTATTATAACACAGGCATTAGAAAGAAGGAGCAGTAGCAGAAATCGGATTTTAAAAACCGAGACTTCGTTGAGAAATAAAGCAAAACTTTTTTTTTATTTGATTCAAGGATCAGACATCCAAAATGTTCATATAGCACAACTCTTTCATGGCACTTATGCAGAAAAAGCTCGATTTATTGTTGAGTCGATAAAGCTACGGACAGCAACAAAGGATATGTTACGGACAGCTAGAAAGGTAGTAAACAGGCCAAAGTTTCCCGAAATGATAGCACTTCGATTTTTATCAAAAACTTAGCTTTGCTGCAAGTTGTACAGGCCTTGACAATAAACTAAAACGGCAAGAGGTCTTGTGGAGACATAACCGTTTATGTACTTGTGTACTTTGAAATGCAGTTTATTTTATATATATGTATATATATTTATTCCTTCAGAAGTTGTTATTTTGGAAAGCTGAAATTTCCGAATATCCCACTGTGCGTTTGTGTCTGTATGTATACACGCGGCAGCATTTTTCAAGCAATGTTCAATTGTCGGGGAAGGGGAGCTTGCATATTTCCGTCACGCCAAAACAAAAAATAATGGATTCCCACCAGGTATTGCAAAATTTAACTCGTGTAAAACGTATGCTTTATTTTGTTCCTCATTTCTTATCCATGCAACCACAATGTGCCATAGCAAAAAGTGGCAGTGCCAGCTAGTATATTCATATTTTCACAGCTTATTAAATTTTTTAATTGATGCAAGTCTCCAAATCTGCAGTAAAAAAAATTGATTTAAATTAAAAAGCAAAATCTTAAAATGCAAAATCTTGTAACTTTTAAAATTTTAGACCGCGAAAATGTAATGTCCAATCTACGTAAACTTTAACTTAACAGAAAATTTTTGTATTCAATATTTTATGTTTAAAAGTGGTTCTCAGTTATTCTTTAAATATTTTTTTTCAATAAATTAAACTTTTATATAATGTAGGATAATTTTATAAAAGAAAACAGATCCCTTTCTACTTCAGAGTCAATGCGTGGGGCTTAGCGAAATGTTATTCGATTCGTCTAATTTTTTTTTGGGGGTCCCTGTGAATGTTTTTTGTTCTTTGTGTGTGCTTTCTGTCGTCTCAGTTACTGCAAACAATTTTTGCAAAACATTTTACTTCGGTGTTTTTAGATGTATACCTAAGGGAAAACAGATGGCAGTGACTGAAAAGTCAAAAATTATTGCCTTGGCTGAACAAAATGCCTACATTCGAAAAAAAGCGGATCGAACTAAGTTCAATAAAAGCTCAGTGGGATGATTTTTGAAAAAATTTCGCGAAACTGGACAAGTGGAGTGGACGGATGGAAGAAATAAGTGTACAAGTGCAAGGGAAAATCGGATTATTAAGAAAACGAGCCGACATGATCGATTCAAAAATACTGTAGAGACTGTACTGTAGTGCAGCAACGATTTGCCAAAGAAATTTCTGCTCGAACTGTACAGGTCGTCAAAAGGAGATGGGATTAATGGCAAGGACACCTGCCAAAAAGCCACTTAATAGTCGAATGAAGAAAGCACGCTTAAATTGGGCTAAAGAAAAAGCAAATTGCGGTTAATCCGAGTGGTCACGAATCATATTCTCGGATAAGACGAAATTTAACCTCATTGGAACCGATGGTTCTCGCACAGTTCGCCGCAGAAATGGGGACGCTATTCCGAAAATTGCTGCATTTCTCCTTATATAATGATATGGGAATGTATATCCACATATAAAACTGAATAATTAGGGAGATGGTGAATGCGAAAAGGTATGAAGAATTTATTCGCAGTGGAGTTGTGCCGAGTATGGAATCACTTAGTGAGAGAATAGAAGATCCCATCTTTCAAGACGATTCTGCACCTTGTCATCGAGCGCGCTCTTTAAGAGAATCTCTGACGTTTTGTTATTTTTAAGAATGCATTCAACTAGATTCGACTATTTTCACGGATAGGTTAACATTTTGAAGGTGGAATTGTGCATTGAGTCATTAGATTGGCTAGGTAACAGCGCCGACCTCAATCCGATAGAGAATGTCTATTATGACTGCGAAAATAAGAAAGCGAAAGCACAAAACTAAGGTTAAGTTAGGGGATGTTATAGAAAAAGTTTGGCTTAAGGATATAACGGAGGCATATTTGAGGTCTTTATACGATTCGATGCCCAATAGGGTTAAATGTGTAATAAAATCCAAAGTAATACCACCGAATATTATTTAATATATAATTTGAAAACAAAAATTATGAAATATGTTTGTTTATTATTAGACTATGGAAAATGAAATAATCTATTAGAAAAAATTTTGTTTATGCTGAATAAATCGATTTTATAATTGTACTAAATTTTGTTCCTGTGTTTGGTCAAAATACTAAATGACCTTTGAGAAAAGTGTGATTGAAAAAAATATTTATTTTTAATTGTATGAAGATGATATCAAAAACGTATTTTGCACTTTTGTTAGAAATTGATTTATTGACTCAAAAAAATGAAAACTTTTAGTGTCGAATAACATTTCGGGAATAATAATAACATTTCGCTAGAGAAGTCAAAAATGCATGAAATTTCGGAGTGCGGCTTTTTTTTGTCGCTGGGTGTATATCGCTCTTATCAGATTGAATTTTTTTTTGTGATTTAGAATATTAAAATACAACCCAGCTCATTTGGGTAACATTTAAGCCAACAATAGATAGTTTACACTCCAAGTTTATATTAAATTAAAGTAATTTTATTAAGGTATAAATCGCCTTAGACATACAGCGTGTATGGTATATTGGTCCAGGGAGTCGGGAACGATGACCTTTCGTAGATTCGAATATTTTCACTGATATGTGAAGGTGGAATTGTGCATTAAGTCATTAGATTGGCTAGGTAACAGCGCCGACCTCAATCCGATAGAGAATGTCTGGGCCCTTATGACTGCCAAAATAAGAAAGCGGAAGCATAAAACTATGGTTGAGTTCGGGGAGGTTATAGAAAAAGTTTGGTTTGAGGAGATAACGGAGGAATATTTGAGGGCTTTTTGCGATTCGATGCCCAATAGGGTTAAATGTGTAATAAAAGCCAAGGGAGGTACCATCAACTATTAATTAATATATAATTTGAAAAAAAACGAGGGGGAACGTTGTGAGCCGCGGCAAAGGCCGCGGCTCTACCTTATACCCGGTACTCAGTCAGTATATACATACATAAATGAGCTTACGATTTATTAAATTTATTTTATGAATGTTCGCATGAATGAATGTTATATGTTTGCAAAAGGAAAGAATTAAATTTTGGGCAAAAAATAATATTTAAAATAAAAAAAATGAAGTCCAAATTTTTGGAATTTTTATACATGTTTGCATTTTTGTTTACATATGCTTTTTAAATCTGCTTCTACATTTCATAATGTACATGTATACCTACATATTCGAGATGTACAAGCGTTTGCGAGAGAGAGAGCCACGTTGCGTAGCCACTGAAATTTAATTTGTTTCCTCTGGCCATAATAATAATCCGATCTGATCCAGATTCGGCAGTCTGGTAGACACGATCATTTTCCATGATTTTGCGCTTTTGGTTTTCTTTTATCTTAAAAATTGTGGATTCCACAGATTTTCGTCTTTTGTGGGGCCGGAAGGAGGTGTGGCAAATTTTTTAAATAAACTTGTGCTGAACTCATATCACAGGAGTTTGGATAGAAAGTTTGGTTGCTCTAGCTCTTATAGTCTCAAAGAACTAGGCGTCAAAAAGACGAATAGGCAACACAGACAGGGTCGCGTGTGAGAGAGAGCGAGAGAGAACGATGAATTTCGAAATGGTTTTCTTCATTGTGGCTATATTAGTAATCCGATCTGATCAGATTCAACACTTTGATAGAAATGGTCATTCTCTATGATTCTGCGTAGTTAGTTTCCTCGAATCTTTAAAATTGTGTATGCCACAGATTTTCGTCTTTTGTAGGGGCGGAAGGGGGCGGGGTGAAATTTTGAAATACACTTGGCGTAGTGTGATAACACAGAAGACTGAATACAAAATTTGGTTGCTCTAGCTTAAATGTTCTCTGAGATATAGGCGCTAATGAAGACGGACGGACGGACAGACGGACAGACAGACATGTCTATATCGACTCGGCTATTGATGCTGATCAAGAATATATATACTTTATGGGGTCGGAAACGCTTCCTTCTGGGCGTTATACACATCCGTTATCACCACAAGTCTAATATACCCCTATACTCTTCGAGTACCGGGTATAAAAATGTAAGCCACGAAATATTTTTTCGACTATTCCTGGGTTTTTTTTTAAGTTAAAATTTCGGGAAAAAATACCGAAAAAAATTATGAAATTTGAATTTGAAAGCTTAATATCGTCCAGACGTAAAGCTGCAACTACAAAGTGTCAGGGTCGGATTTATAGCTGCATTTGTCAGCTCTTCAAAAATTTCAATACAACTGGTTATAGGAAACTTCAGTTATGTGAAAAATAGAAGCACTACCTCTGAGAAACAATACCAATTCTTTCAAAAATTTTAAATATTCAAATCTATCAGAAAAAGTCATTTTGGGCGACAGCGGAAATAAAAAGTTGAATTTTGTTGAGTAGTGAAATTGGCAATCGCAGGGAAAAACTGAAATTCACTTCGGAAATGTAAACAATGACTAACAAGAAAATAAAAAACCAACAACAAAAAATACAGCCCGCTAATCGCTAAGACAATCGCAAAGTTTTTTTTATGCATTTTCCAATCAAAAATAAAAGTACCGGTTGAATACGAAGTTTTTGATTTTGTCATCAGCTGTTACACTGTGCCAGTGTGAATCGAAGTTTTACCGACTGTCAAATATCCTAATGTTCCCCGAGACGGGCTCAGTCTACAGAGGGTTTAAAAATGTCTTTTGTTTCAGTCTCCACCGTTCCATAAACTACGTTAACTCTTTGACGCACACTCCACTATAGCCGATATGCCAGTGACTTGACACTGTAGTTGGAAGATCGATTCTATTTAGAAACTTCGAAAATGTTACTGATTCTAAGTGTTATAGGCCTAAGCCTAGGGAATGTTTATTGCTCTGAGTTGCGTCGCGTAGACGATACTGAGTTGATCAATCTGTTAAATGTCGAACAGAATGTTGTTGTTTTATTCAGTATGTACCAAAACACATTTACATATGTATGTACTTACCACCGATCTATTTCCATTTAGCACAGATTGTAAATTCATTTCAACATTATGTTAAAAATTAAATTTAAGGGAAAAAACGGCCTAGTTTTTCTTTCAATGTATTATGATTTTATTTGTGACTTGTGTGGAAGATTTTGTAAACAGTTAAGATCAATTAACAATAGAATCATTTCATGTACTTAGACACGTACATACATACATATGTATGTACATATATAAAAGTGTGGAATAAAAACCAGGGCGCCGACGCGGCTTAATATAATTTTGTCTCTGTACCCCCCGGGATTCGCCGGAATAGTCCCATTTTTAAGAAGAAAGCAGTGAAAATACCTGCAGAGAAAAAAAATATCGTATACGTTTCGTATCTTATTTCGGAATAAAATTTCCTTTCTTTTTACTTCAAAATCGAACGGTATTTTGGTTAATGTAATATCATGTATTGACCTTCCCTAATGTTGATGATAAGTCTAACTCCATTACAAAACCTCATAATTATGTATTCCACAGTAGACTTGATTTTTACATCCAAATTTGCTATTTACCGTACAGTTTTCATTCCAAGTTCAATTTCACTATTAAAGTGATTTATCAAGATTCTACTGAAGGGATCATATTTATACCCGGTACTCGAAGAGTATAGGGGTATATTAGATTTGTGGTGATTTGTGTGTGTAACGCCCAGAACGGAGCGTTTCCGACCCCAAAAAGTATATATATTCTTGATCAGCATCAATAGCCGAGTCGATATAGCCATGTCTGTCTGTCCGTCCGTCCGTCTTCATTAGCGCCTATATCTCAGATACTATTAAAGCAAGAGCAACCAAATTTTGTATCCAAACTCCTTTGACATATCACTGTTACAAGTGTATTTAACAATTTCGCACCGCCCCCTTCCACCCACACAAAGGACGAAAATCGGTGGCGTGCACCATTTTAAAGATACGAGAAAACTAAAAACGCAGAATAATAGAGACAGTCTATATCTATCAGAGTTGGATCAGATCGCATCATTAATATAGCCACAATGAAGAAAACCACTTGGTTGACAACCAATCTGGTCTCCCTTAGTAGTTTTTTCACACCTTCTTTTGAAATGCACTCCCAAGTTTATGTTGTGTATACTGATTTTGCTGAGGCCTTTGATAAAGTCTCTCACTGTGCTTTAGTAGCCAAACTTCATCGCTAAGGGATCCATTCATGCTCAGTTGCTCCGTATCAAATCTTGAGAGGCGAGAGTATGTTGTTACGGTAGATGAAAAGCAGTCTCCATAATTGGCTACTTCCGGAGGGTAGTGCACTCGGTCCACTGCTGTTCACTATATTCATTAATGATAATGTATCCACTGATGACCTTAAAATTTTCCGTCCGGCACAACATTAGGCGATAGTAGTTTTCTGCGGAGCGACGTAGATAGAGTTGCTCGTAGGTGCAGACTTTACTCGCTCCCTCTCAACATTAAGAAATGTTACTTTGTTTCCTACCTCAAGTGCCCATTCAAAGTTCAGGCCTCATATTTGATAGATGGCCATCCGATCTTCAAGCAGACGGAGTCACTTGACGGAGGGCTCTTGTTCGATTCAAAGTTTCATTATATTGAAAAGTTATTGAGTTTCGTGAAAAAATCGGGTTTATTTTACATTGTTCCCAATGCACAGGGGACCTAGTGGTGGTAAAAAGATGAGTTATGGTTGCGTTTGTCCGATTTCCCGAATATTTCAAGCCTGTTCGCCTATCCGGTGAACTATCACCACTAGTTACAACAAAAACTAGCAGCTCAAAATTTAAATTTTATCATTTAATCAACATTTTAGCAAATTTTCTAAAATTCGGTTGGGAACACGTAGCCAAACACTCTGCGACTTAATGACCGCAAAGGTCGCGAGACTGTCAAAATGGACAGAGTCCTCCCGCGGACTGGAATTTAATCCCTCAAAAACGGAACTAGGGTTATTCAAAAATAAATAGAAGTCACCTCCCCTTAACCCCCAATACTAAATGGATGCAGGATCTCCTTCAGCGACAGTGCCAGTTACTTAGGGTTGGTAATTGACAAGAAGCTCAACTGGAACCTGAACATAAAAGACAAAGTAAAGAAGGCCACGATAGCTTTCTACACATGCAAAAAAGGGCATGAACCCAAGCAAAGTCCAATAGATATATCTAACGATAGCTAGACCAATTCTACTCTACGGAGTTACAGTGTGGTGGCCGGCTCTATCAACGAGGGCGATCACTAAACCATTGGTCAAGGTTCAGCGACGCATTAGTGGAGCACTCCGCACCACTCCAAAATATGAACTAAACGCCATCGTAGGCGTCCAGGCAAGCCTTGAGCTTGCGGGAAAGGAAAGGGTAGATATGGTAGCGATACGTCTGAAAGACTCCGACCAATGGACACCACAGCACATAGGTCATTAATCGATACTAAATAGCAGTACCGTCCCCACGAAAACGGACTACCGCGTCCCAAGGAAATACACATACACCCCTTTAATATAATCATCCCTAACAGAGACAGATGGATCGAAGCTAGACAACAAGGTCGGACGAGGAATCTACTCCGAACAGTTAGACATGCGGCACTCCTTCAGGCTCCCAGATCACTGTAGCGGCTTCCAAGCGGAAGTCATTGCGATCAGGGAAGCACTGAACTACCTTCATGGTAGGTTAGGTTAGGTTACAGCGGCTGCCAGACTCACTGGGAGCCCAGCACACTTAGGCCGTTTCCGGCCCGTTGTGATACCGCGGGGGAATCTACCCCTTCTCGCATTGCGAGACCTAAGGTCAACAGTTGTCCCCGCCTGCAGCTTTTATGAAGTTAGCTATCTTTCTGGGACATATGGTGGACATTACCGAAATGTCTGAAATGAAGGGCGAGCCCAAGTGCTGTAGCCTTCTTCTGCTGAGAGCTGGGCAAGAGCAGAACAGGTGTTCCACCGTTTCCTCCTCTTCCTCGTCTCTGCAGCTACGGCAAAAATCATTGTATGGGGCGCCCAGTCTATTAGCAACCTTCATGGTAACTCGGTTAAACATTTACAGCGACAGCCAAGCTGCGATCAAGTCATTTCATGCGATTTGCTCGTACTCGGCCACATTGGGAAATTGCCGCAAATGGCTCAGCAATTCGTTATCAGCCTCATTTGGGTTCCGGGTCACTGGGACATCGAAGGCAACTGCATAGCAGACGAACTGGCCAGATCTGGCATCACAATACCCCAAGACAAGGAGGATATTTGTATGCTAATGGCCATAAAGGAGCTATATAAGCGACTAGCAGACAATACGTGGCAATCAGCACCAAAATGTCGTATAACTCGGTTAACATGGCCGAAAATAGACAAGAAACGCACCTCAGAGCTATGCAAGCTCGGCAGACGAAGGTGCAGCGCAGTCATCCGAAGGTGCAGCGCAGTCATCCGTTTCCTCACGGGACATTGGCTAATAGACACCCATGTAAACCGGCTGGGCCGAAGCGGTGGAAGAGACGGTGGAACACCTGTTCTGCTCCTGTCTAGCTGTTAGCAGAAGAAGGCTACAATACCTGGGCAGGCGCTACGTATTGGACATGTAGGAAATGTCCAATATATGTATGTACTAGAAAGATAGCAAACTTCTTCAGAGCATCCGGATGGCATAAATACTGACTTTTTCAGGTCTCACGAAATGGAAGAGGGGAAGATCCCAAGCGGTACCACAACGGGCCGAAGCCGGTCTAGATACCTAAAACATCTGTAGTACGTATACAAATTATTACGCGACGGTGGAGGAACCTATATATGAAGCAAATGCCAGCTTCGATGAAAAGATTGCCGAATTAGAAATTGATATTCAAAATATATCAAGCATCTTAGAAATAATAGAAACAGTAACGACGCGGTTGAAAATAAACAGCCAAGATTGTTCAAATTTACAAAGCTTTCCAGAAAAGATATAAGTGAAAAGCAACCGGAAGCAAGGAGCATAGTTAGATAACTTATGGAATCTCTAAGCTCCGCAGAACTCAATCTAAAACCCGCTTGGAAAATTCTAACCAAGATTTATGACAACAATAAAAATATAAGCTCAGAGATGCAGACTCAGAAACCTTTCTATCAATTAATTTCCCAGACAGAACCTCACGCCGAGGCGAAAGAAACTAGTAATGAAATTTAAAAAAAGGAGGATCTGGGTGATTTAAACTAAATACAAGAAAATTCTATCTAATCGAAAAAATAAAAAGCATCACATAATCATTATTTAAAAATTTTTTTTTTCCAATAAAATAAGTATTTTGATGGAGAGTTATTATTAATAATTATTATCCCTTATAATTATCTGTAAAACAAAAAATCTTCGAATTATTTTGCTATTTTAAAATGTAGCTCATAAATCATGGTACCTGGCTAGAAGTCTCTAATAAGGCTTGCAATTAAAGCTTGAACTGTCAACCAAATGAATTAAATCCAAAAAGGCTTGAACCAATCAAAAAATGTCATGTAGTAAAACTTTTTCATATGTGCCCGCACTCTACTTACACTCATAGAGCGGTACGCAAGCACACTATGGTGCCTCATTTTTAAATCCTATGTAAGGTTTGGATTTTACGAATAAAAATAAGTTCGAGTTTACAACTCAACTTACAAATGTCTAGACTTTTCTTTTAAGGTCTTAACAGTAACGTCTGCTTTCTGACCAAGCTTACGTTCAGGTGTGCTCACAACAAGAGCTTCCCACTATCGGCATAATTTCCTTAGTAAATATTTATTTTAAATATATTTTTACAACATTCTATAAAGTATTGTAACATTTAACATAATTTAACAGTTTAATAGGTAAACTAATAATAATTAAAAAGTCTGAGAAAATTTGTATTGTATATTCTGTATTTTCTAGCCAAAAATACCTGCCAAGGCTGTTTGGAATATGAAACAACTGTGTCCTTAATAAAAAATGATTTAAAGGAAGCTTTGGGAGCAATGGTTGTTCAGGCCCATGACAGTAATTTAGTCGGAATATACGACCCGACCAAGGAACCAGCTCTTGTATATTATAGGCATGGAATTCCCATTCTTTATCACGGAAACATTATTGAAGACCAAATTATTGAATTCTTTAATGCTAATAAAGAACCAGCAGTTAAAGAGTTAGCTGATGAAAATTTTGAGCATCTTACCCAAGCTTCTTCTGGTTCCACGACGGGAGACTGGTTTATTTTTTTGTAAGCATGATTTATGAATTTTTACATCGTAAATAATATTATTTTGTCAGAAAAGTGCTACTTTTTATACCCGATACCCAAAGAGGTGTAGGTGTATATTACATTTTTGGTGAGCGTCGATGTGTGCAACACACAGAAGAAAGTGCTTCCGAACCCCAAAACGTTAAAGGCAAAAACGCGTGCGTGTGGCTCTCTGCAGCGTATTCTAAAACAAACTATTTAACTGGGAAGCTTAAGTCTAAAACCTCTTCGTACTCGCAAGCCGTCGCTCAGCAACATTGTCCTTGAGCTTTTCTGTTGGATGTTGAAAGTTGGATGTTGCGTCATTTGGCTGGGCGCATGGTGCATGCTTTTCGGCATGAACAATACTATTGATGAGCATCATAAACCAAATCGATGTAGCCTGTCTGTCCGTACGCCCTTTTGCCAGCCGGTCTTGTTTGAAGCCTAGTTCTTAGAGACTATAAGAACTAGAGAAAAATAGTTTTGTATTCAGAGTCCTGCGATATTCCCATTGCCTCCCACATAGGACGACAATCTGGGGTATTCACCAATTGTAAGATTCAAGAAAACCGATCTACCAGATTGCCGAATCTGGTTTAGATCAGATCGTTATTAACGCCGAAGTAACAAAGAGCCAAGTAAAAAATTAAATTAAAAATAAATTTTCTTGCATACAGTCTTTTTCGAGCATAAGTAACACTACTTTAATTAGTCGTCGTTAAACCTTCATGTCAATAGAATTGAGAGGCTTCAGAAAAAATTCTTAAAATTTGCATTGCAGCCGTTACGTTTTTTTGATCCAATTCCTTCTTACTCCGGTCAGTGTTGCCTACTGCATACCTGCACCCTTGAATTTATGCGCTCGATAGCAGGCCTTCTGTTTCTTAACGATTTAATAAATGGTAGTATTGACAGCCCATTCCTAATGAGCTTGATCGACTTTAACGTCTCAACGTTACAGAAAATAATAAATATATAATAAACAATAAATATTTGTAACAATTAACGCTAAAATGGAATTTGGGATGGTACCGAACGGAATTTATCGGAAAATGTATGATTTTTCTTTCTCTCGTACACACTTCCTCGATATGTATGTAGATATACATATATAAAGACGTAGAAATTTGTAAGACAGATGTAAAAAAAATGTGTAGACAAAAATTGAAAAAGATATCATTTTCTATATAAAAATCTCCAAAAGGGTTCGATTTACATTTTTAACATTTTTTTTTTTGATAAAATTCATTACGTACCTTTAGCGAACTTACAGTACATTAAATAAGTTATAAATTCACATATTATGACTCAGTACCGGGTATAAAGTAGAGCCGCGGCCTTTGTCGCGGCTCACAACTCTCGATTAAACTCTTTGGTGAAACAAGGGGTTTCGCAGAACTAATCGGACAAGAAAGCGGAAAACAAGAATACAAAAATGCTTTGTACTAACCGGAAGGGCTCGGGTTAATAACAATATTTTTGGATTCGATACAAAACACAGATCAAGCGATCGAAGCGATGGCATTAGAGAAGTCAACCTCTCCACCTTTAAACCGATAGTTTTTATTTTGCTTTGTATAAAAGCAGTTACTTCATTATGTGTGAGGGGCCAGCCATGAGAAAAAGCTTAGGTGGGATCACCACCAACAGTTTTGGCACGACAGGCCTGTCGTTTAAAACAACAAATTTTACTAAACTCTTGTAGAACAGGGAATACTTAACTCGAGAATAATAATTGCTGAAGGTAGGGGGTAATAGATAGATGGGGGTAGGAGTAGGAGGGTAGGAGTGCGAGAGTAAGTATCATATTAAAATATACAAAGGGATGAAAAAGAAGTTGCCTTGGTTATGGTCAGTTTCTCGTCTTCCAGTTAACATCAATATCGACGTTTTAGTGTCCGATAACGAAAACTGCAATACTGATCCAAGAATTCAGTTTCAAGCAAAGCATAACCAGCCGATGCAAAAATCAAAGCAATCCCTATTACCCGAACTTCGAGAAAACCGAATAGTTTTATCGGCAAGTTTATTGTTTATGGCCAACTTTATTCTAACGACAAATAACTGGCACCATAACCTAAAGTCGAGAAACCGATCGCAATCTATGATCTATTCTTGGTATAAAAAATGCAAATGATAGTGGAAACAATGGTTTAACTGATTCGTAAGCTTGAGAACGGAAGATTGTTCTTGTGGACCACCACATTGTTCTGTGGCCCTTTCGGGCCTCGCAGAACAAAAAAAATGTATATTTTGTATGTGCACTAACACACGTATAGCTGCCATTTCTGCTCGCTCCTTGATGCACAGGGCGGCAATTCGTTGCACTTTTCAAAATTGTTTTTGGCCGGCCACCAGACTGTCACTCTGTAGAGTAGTCTAACCATAGTTAGTAGGGTCTAACTATTGCTAGATATATCCAATAACTTTTTTACAGGTGTAGAGTGCTGTTCACTTTTCAGGTTCCACTTAAGCTTCTTGTCAATCACCAACCCTAAGTAATTGGTATTGTCGCTAAAGGAGAGTCTGCATCCATTTAATATTGGTGGGTTGAGAGGTGGGTTATTTCTGAATAATACTAGTTCCGTTTTCGAGATATGGCTGACCTGTGAGCAATTGATCGATGAGCATCATCAATTGAAGGTCCACTCTCAGGTCAGTCAGCGCTTCCGTAATGGCATCGGTACGACGTTGTTGAAGGATGTTAAAGGATATCGAGGAGTCCCACAGTCTCTCAAAAGTTTAGAGAAGAAAGGACGATAGACTGATTGACTGAATTCTTGTGGAGTTGAGTGCGAGGCTTTTCCCGCTTTGGGGATGTGGATTGTGGAATTTTCCCAACTACTAGTATCTTTTTGAAGCAAGCTGACGGACTTGTTGCATGATTTTGTAAACCTGTTCACTACGCGATTTAGGTCGTTCTGAATGTCCGAGCAAATTGGTGCTTTGAAAGGGGTTTAATTCCTCCATGATTATAGTAAATTTGTCACAGTTGGCTTTCCTATCGTCTAGGACTTTCCAATTTTTCCTATGTCTGACAATTTGTGAGACACTAAAGAGAGGTCAATAACCTATTGTCGATTCTTTAGTATACAAGTAAAAGTAGTATAAAAGGACGTTGCCCCAATTATAGATTAAAAATTTGAGTTTAAGATGAAGCTGAAAAGTAACTCACCCCTTATATTTGGGTGCCTATTATTAGGCCTATATCCGACCTATCGCTGTCGCTTTTTAGCTTACGAGCGATGTCATTTGGAGGGTCGGTTTCCTCACGAGTCATGTGGAACGACACCAGTCTTAGTTGTGTCCCTTGGAGCTCTGCTGCTCGCCTCTGTGCTGTCGTCATTTATAAAGTTAAAGCTGCGAATGCTGCTTTACAGTAGTGGAGATTGCTCTATATAAGTCTTAAGGACATTATAAGAGTTCTCATCTACTGCAGTATCGGCATCTGGCTGACATCGGCATCGGTGACTGATTTATAGGCTTTTATGGTCACTGAGCTGAATCCAAGATTTAGTTTACGTCTATATGCTTCAAATGGGGCCAGCGGCTCCTTGTCTGGTTTTTTGGGCTTTTTTTTCAACTTTGACTACCTTCCAGTCTGATGTTGGAAGGGTGGGATTGCATACCTTCAACATCTTTAGAATGCATTCCTACTCCTTCATGGAGGCGGGAACCCAAACTCTTGCCCTAGGTCTACTGGACACTATGCTCCATGGTGGACCCCCCAACATGCGCTACCGCTGCTTTATATAGCTGCAAGAAGCGTTCGTCTTTGCAAGCTATTATATTGATACTGCCCTGGTACCACCCCTTGTCTTTGCAGACTTGGTACGGTCCGGGCTGCTTATCCAGAAGCTTGAAGCAGCGGTAGGCTTGTGCCGCTTCCAGCCACTTCCTTTCGTTTTTAAGGATCTTGGCTCCCGCGTTTTATTTATCCTGAACCAGATATTAAGCAGTACTCTTGAGCGGTGTGGAGTTGGTCCAGAAGTTGCCTGCGAGCGCTTCTGTGCTGAAGTTAGGGAGCAGAAGATCGAGTGGGCATACCTTCTTCAATCACTTTTTAGTCGGGCTAGCTGGGTTGCATTTTGCCGACGAGGTATGTCTCCAGCTCTCCTTCTTTCGGCATATGTATAGCCTTTATTGTTTATAGCTGACTCGGCAGTGGTCGAATAACACACATAGTCCGGTCCGATGTGAGGTGAGTGTCAGGGTTGGTATTTTACTAAGTAAAGTGTTTGACTTTTTTTTTTAATTAATTAACTAATTAATAGATACCAGCTAATATACATATAATTATAAACTAAGAATTGTAATTGTGTAATACGGCCGTGAGCGTAACTTGGCAGGGACGCTGGTTCCTCCCATGTGGTCTCCCTTCTGAGGAGCTCACATCTGCTGAGCTCTTTCATTGCGATGGCAGCGAAGTTGTTGACTGCCGTCCAGATCGATGGGTATTCAGTCATAGCTTCCACTAGGTTGCTGGGTGACAGCTGCCAACCAGCAGATCGCCATAGTTCACTCCTGCTCTGTTCGAAGCGCCTACAGACAAAGAGTATGTGCTCAGCGTCTTCTGCTACGCTGCCGTACAGCCTACAATTTGGTGATTCCTCATGCCCGATCCTAAACAGGTACTGGCTAAAGCAGCCATGTCCACTAAGGAGCTGTGTGGTATAAAAGTTCACCGCACCATGCCAACTGCTTGTCCACCGTTTGACATCTGGGATGGGTCGGTGCGTCCATCGGCTGTTTCCAGCGGGATCCGAGCGGCTTTACCAGTCTCTGTAGCTCTGCTATCTGGCCTGTGTTCGCACCGCCTTTCGATCGACGCCTGCGGGTTGCTTCAGCCACGTTCTTCTCTTTGAGGACCAGTAGATCGATGGGAATTTGGCCTGAGATTACTAGCGCAGCATCGCCTGAGACTGCCCTGAAACCACTGCATTTTCTTAGCGCATTGAGACGGTGAATTGATTTAACACCCCGGGCGTTGCTGGCGACTTTGATGCCATCGGCCCATTCTGCACTGCTCATGTTTGCCGCTTTCTCCTGCGCATAGTTCAGTTGCTCTCTGAGACAAAGCCTGGTGTCAATCATAACGCCCAGATAGAAAATGACTAATTTTGACGCTATGGTTTCCTCTCCTATTCGGCTGGGCGCAGTCTCCACCAACGCTCCGGTGCTGACTTGCACCTGTAGGAGGCCAGTAAAATAACAACATTTTATTTTATCGCCTGAAGATATTAGGGGATTCCGCGTTGGCTCAGTGAATTGGTGATGCCTTTCCAGTTAACCGAGTTCAAGGCGTTCTTGATGTCCCAAGTGACAATCAAGCAATACTCCTTGCCGCCCTTCCAACGAGTTCCTTCAGCAGGCCCCGCTGCGAACTCGTGCCGCTTGTACTAGATGGCCAGTTTAACCGCCCGGTTAGGGATTCCATCAGGGCCAGGAGAACTGCTTGACTTCATCCTGCGGGCCGCGAGTAGAAGCTCTTCTGTGGTGACTGGATACATGTCGTATGGAGGCAGGTGTGCTTCGCTACCTACAGTGCTGTGGCTTGCCCTGTGTGGAAACAGCTCTTCGATGAGCGGTGGGCGCTCCGTTGTTGCTGGTATGTAGCCTCTTCATTACAATCTTGTATGTTTTTCCCCATGAGTCGTGCTGTGGCGATATGCAGGAAGCACTCCCGTTTACTCGTCTTGATCGCATCCTTTATAACTCTCCTTGCAGTGCGGTAGGCCATGTGTAGCCTCGGCCATTCGCTGTTGTTCCTTCTTCGGGCTCGTTGGAATTTCCTTTTGACAAATAGACAGGTACTTCTTGCCTCTGCGATCTCGTCCGTTCACCAGTCAGGGACTGCGTGCCCCTGAAGACTTTCCGTCGCTGCACGACCCTTGTAGCTGGGATGAGAGCTGATTGGCCATCTCCTGGGCTGATCCTCCTACTGTCACGTCCCTCATTGTTTCCATTAAGTCTGGTACCTGAAGTTTTTAGGGTTTGTAGGCTGGTCTCCGTGCTCTAAAGGTTCAGGGTCTTTCGTTGCGTCCACCCAACGAGAACAGCAGCGACTCGTTATCGCTGGCGGTGTAGTGATTTCCTAAACTCCATCTGGCAAGGAGGGCGATGGAGCTCAAGACGAAGGTGAGATATATGACTGATCCTGCTCCTCCCTGGTTGAAGGTATTCGATGAACCCTGGCTTAGCATTACTACATCGAGCGTCGTGAAGGCCTCCAGAAGAGCCTGCCCCTTTGGCGTCAGAGCTACTAGTTTTGGAGGTTTCGCTCCCCGCACAAATTGTCTATACGTTGCGTCTGATGAAGATGTTGGTCGTATGCACGGTACGGCGCATGACCAAATCACTGCTTTCCCCGAAGAGATATGGACCCAGCATACGTCTGTTGGTTATCTTTGGGGCTCGATTTTGATGGCGACATCCGACTGCAGATCGCGCACCGACTGGGCGTGCAAGTTGCTAGCAGCCTCACAATGGCAATGGCAGTTGGCTTCCACAATCTCCTTGGATGCCATTGTACACCTCATACTCCCAGCTATGTGGTTATGCGGCTAACCAATGCCGGCACAGTAAAAGCACTCTGCCTCCATCTGGCAGTCCCGAATTTTGTGGGCTCCAGCCCCACAAAAGAAGCACCAACTGCTTCTGTCCACTGCACTGCTATAGTTCGCTGCTATGGGATTCAGCTCCAAGCACTTAAAGCATTTAAGTGGGCACACGGACCAGGTCGTGTAGACCTTTTCAACGGTAAGGGCCCTATTTGCTGGACGCAGGCTTTAGATAGCCGCGACTGCGAGTGTGACTCCGATTTTCTCGTCAAATGCCTTTTTTAGGTCATCGGCGGTAACCATATCGTCTAGATCCATTATCTCTTCAATCTCTTCTCTTCTTCTTAGTGCTCGCGCCTCAGCTTTGCCTTTTAGAACTGAGCCAATATTTTCACGGAGCTGCTTTATTGACTCTAGAGTGATCCCGTCGAGCGTCTACAGCAAAAACAGACCCTGTGAACGCTCTCGCCCACACTCTTCATCTTTTCACTCTTGTTGCGGGTGACCAGGTTCAAAATCTCCGCATACGTTATCTTTTCCGGTGGTTCTACGATGATGTCGTACGGGCGACCATTGGCTCTGTCCTACGGAATGTTTGGTGGGACCGCTCTGCCTCTATTCCTAACTTTCCTGTGTTTCGCTTTGAAAATGGTCCTGGCCGGATTTTTCATGCTTCTCTCTGCTTCGTTTTGTTGTGGGGAGCGCTGCTCTGCTCGTTCGTACTTCCGGACGTTCGAGTCGAGACAGAAGAGTGCCGACTTATGGAGCGTGACCACTATCTGCGCCATTTCCTTCATCTCCTTGTTTGGGTATCGAGCGTCCCTCAACATTTTCGATAGTTGTGTCGACGTCTCCCCTATTTTTTATTGTTGTTTATTGTTTATTTTTGTTCAAAGTTTAACAATGTACAGTTAAACTGTAAGGGTAAAATTACATGTCAACTAATTAAACGAAAGGTCTAATGCAAATACTTATCGGCTCAGTAGCCGATAAGGTCCCACCAACAGCCAAATTTAGGTTAGAGAAAAGCCGGTAGCCGAACAATTCCCAATTAGAGCTATTTAAATTAAATTAAGCTATTGATTAAGATAATTTTGACCATATTAGAACTAGTATCAAAGGAAAACAGATGGAAAAATTGGTTATAGTTACGGCAAAGGCTACGGAAAGATTCATAATCCGAGTAGTTAGATAGACAGAGTTGGAGTTGAAGAGGAAAGTAATGCCTAGTCGGGCGGAAAGGAACAGCAATACTAATAAGGCTGGTGAGGGCAGTCGATTCGACCTCACCAGAGAGAAGCTTATGGAGGAAGAGAACTCCTTGGCAGATTCCACGGGATTTAAGAGAGTGGCGGTTAATTAAGCGCAACCTACTTTCATAAGAAGGGAGATGGATCAAAGGGTCCCAATTGAGTCCGCGTAGGGCAAAGATGAGGAACTATTTTGGACCTATTCGAGTATATCTTGAAATTTTTGGTAGTGAGGAGACCAGACACAAGAACCATATTCCATTCATTCGTTCGATTCTCTTTGTAGCAATCAGACGTGTTTTTGTTTTGCGCTCCGCTTATCTGCCTTTTATCTTTTATAAACAGCCGGTGTTTTTTGAATATACCAATCTAAAAAAACTTTAAATTACCTGCTTGATTAGTGTTTTTCCGTAAACGCGAGTGCATGCCCTTTAATTGTGTTTTAAACATAAACTTTTTAGACATAATTTAATAATTGCCTGTGTCGGTAGTCAATGTGTTTTGTTGTTTCTTTTCGTAAGTACACACAAAATCAAAATCTGCCGCTCTCACCTAGTTGATAAAACAATATATCACTCTCTCCCTATTACCCAAACCAACATAACTGTTCTTCCTCTCTCGCTCTCATTACGCTCTGTGTAGTAGCGCTCTCTCTCTCTCTCTCTCAATTGAAGCTGCAGTAACCGCTCTCCTCTCTTTCTTGTTGCGCCTTTATCGTTTATCTGGCACACTGGTCTGATATCTATTTGTTTTGAAATTTTATTTTTTTATTTTTTCATTATATATATAAATATATATGTATATTATATTATTTTATTCTTTTTTTTTTCTCATAATGGAATACTCTGTTGTCTGTGCAAAGAAAACCTGCAAGAAGCAGATCACCCATGACCAGCCGAGTATCCCCTGCTGGCTCTGCGATAGCGTAGTGCACGTTAAATGCGCCGGGTTTTCCGGTCTCGTGGGTGATGCCATTTCAAAAAGGAATGGCCTGCATTACAGCTGTGAGGCCTGCCGTCCGGTTGAGAGGAAGATGGCAGCGTTTATGAGGCAGACCCGGAAGGGCTTTAGGGAGCTGACCGTGGGCTTCAAAGAGCAATACGGTCGGCTTCTAGCCATGGAGTCTCAGTTTAGTGGTTTCAAACTACTGACTGAGTCTCCTAGGCGCAAAAAGGTCACTCCGCGGGATCTGCATGTGCCAACTGTCCCTCGGCCGGCCGATGCTGACAAGCTGACTCCGACCACCCCAATAGTGCAGCAGCTGATTTCGTTCGCTACTCCAAAGGCAACGACAGCTGCTGGTGATGAAAATTCGGTAGCCGAATTTATCGCGTCGGAGAGCATGCAGCCAAATCCGTCTGTAGCGTCCGTGTCCGTAATATCAAACTCATAAGCTGTCCCCGCAATTCCGACCCCACCAGTCAATATACGTCCCGGACCACCGGGTATTACCATCACAGGTGATAGGCCTGTGGTGCCAAGATTGGTATGGATCCCACTAAAGAGACAAGTTTTTGTCTCACGGCTAGCCCCTGATTCCACAATTAATGATGTGACGGCTTATATCCAAAGCAAAATAAAAACCGCTGATTTTAAGGTGGAAAAGTTTAACTTTTCTTATGCCAGGGAGATAGCTTCTTTTAAAATAAGTGTCTCCCAAACTGACTTTAACACCATCTGTTCTGCCAAATTTTGGCCATAGCATTTGGTGGTGAAGGACCTGCAAGGCAAAGAAGAAGACTAGGCCCCCAATAACTCTGCCAACTATTCAGACCAGTGCTCCTTCGTCATCCTCCCGCTCTACCTCCACCCGTCCAAAAAACTAACAAACTCTCTTTTAGTGACCTATCAGAATGTTCGAGGCTTGCGTAGTAAGCTCAGCATTCTTTTCCAGGATAGTGTCGCATTTGCATCCCACGTTATTGTGTTTACCGAAACCTGGTTAAAGCCGGACATTCTTAGTTCCGAAGTTTTGGCAGGTCGGTACACAACTTATAGAAAGGATCGTTCATCTCGACGTGCAGGAGGGGTTCTGAATGCTGTGGACTCAAACTTCACGTCGGAACTTTTCACAGTCCAGATCCAGCAGGAATTTCTGTGTGTAGGACTGATTCTTCCCGCTTTCTCAGTTTTTATAACTTGTTCGTATATTCCACCTTCTTCGGATGTCGCAATTTCGAGCAACATTTGTCCGCCTTAACCGCTATTTCTTCCTCGCTATCTGACAAAGATCACATGATGGTTCTTGGTGACTTCAACTTGCCAGGAATTGTTTGGTCTTCGGTAAATGAGTCTAATAGCCTGGTACCCATGGCACGTCATGACTTTGTTGACGGCTTGATTGACCTGTCTCTGTCTCAAGTTAACCATGTTAAAAACTCCTTGGGTCAATTTCGTGGTCTGTGCTTTGTAACGGATCCGACCTTAGCGTTGTTAACTCGAGTCCCCCCACTCTCTATACCTGAAGATGCCTACCATCCTACTTTCGAAGTGTCGCTCGACCTAGGACGAACTGTATTGGATCGGTCGGGTAAACTACCCCAATGTGTCCGCTGCTTCCGTAAAGCCGAGTTTACGAAGCTTAATAACCTGATTAGGCATTTTGATTGGTCCGCTTCATATTTGTGCAGTGAAGTTACGTTAGGCACAAACATTTTCTATGATGCACTAGACTCACTTTTCGACTCTTGTGTCCCACTTTCCTGTCCTATTAGATCCAGAAAAACTTTTTACTTTTTGCTCTTCGCGGCTTCAACTGGGATGCAAGTGTGAGACTGCCGTCTTACTCTAATAGATTGCTTTTAATAAACCTTCCAACCTTAGCTAATCGTAGGAAAATGCTTGGTGTGATTTTTATGCACAACTTGATCAAGGGTGACGTAGATAGCCCTGACCTGTTGAGCCGCATAAACTTCACGATCCCTATTAGAAACACTAGGAATACACCGTTGTTTCTTCCGCTTTGTAGATCGAACTATTCCTTGCATGAACCATTTAGGGTCCTATGCTCGGAATATAATTCCCTCTACCATATTATATCTACCACTAACTCCCTTCCTAGTCTTAAATTACTGATACTCTTACATCTTTCCCGTAATTAGTAATTACTTAATTTCTTTAGTTAGATTAGTTATACTTTTCCTCGAACACTAGTCTAACACCTATCTTTCCTGCATGTCCGCGATCGGTTCGGTTAAAGAGTCGCGCGTTAAGCGGCAGCGCCCCTCGGTCGGTTGGGCGGGAGGTGGGCTGCTTTCTTGCCTGGGATCCGCGCGTAACAGCCATCGGCTGGTGTCGCTTGGGCCACTTGATGGTGCAGTCATTGCATATCAACGTCCTAAAGATAAGATAGGCCGTACCAGAGAAACATACAGAAGTAGTATACGGGTCTGTGAATTTCTTAGACCATCTTTTGACAAATCCAAGGACTCCTTTGGCTTTGTTAGAGATAGTAGAGATATGAGAGTTGAAACATAGATTAGGTACAAAGGTTAGGTAAAACATTAGGTACTTTGAAAAAGTACGGTATGGCTTATTGCGGTGAAAAGTCATAATATTGCATTTAGAAATGTTAAAAGGTAGAATGTTGATTAGGCACCAGTTGTTAAGAGCATCATCATCATCTGATTGCAAAGATAGTGGGGACAAGGTGTCACTGTAGGAAAAACAGAGCTTAACGTCATCAGCATACATTAGGACACGGGAATGAGATAACATTTGAGGATGATCGTTAATAAATAGGTTAAATAGCAATGGACCTAGATGGCTACCTTGAGGAACCCCCGATGAGACAATAACAGGTTTAGAGAGAGAGAAGTTAAAGCAGACACGTTGAGAACGGTTACAAAGGTAAGAATTAGTCCAGCATAGAAGCTTAGTCGAAAACCCTAGAATCTCTTGTACAGTTTATGAATAAGTAGATTATGATTGACGGAGTCGAAAGCTTTACTAAAGTCAGTATAAACGACATCAGTTTGACACTGTTTAGCAAATCCCGAAGTTACAAAGGTGGAAAATTCAAGGAGATTAGTAGAAACTGAGCGACGTTTAATGAATCCGTGCTGTGATTCAGAGAATACAGAACTACAAAAATGTTGCAGCCGAGAAGTGATGATTTTTTCGAAGAGTTTAGGAATGGCAGATAAGTTGGAAATACAGCTGTAGTTAGAGACTTCAGATTTAGATTCCTTTTTATGAAAGGGAACTTTATAGGATTCTTTCCAGACGGTGGGAAAGTCACCAGTCTTGAGAGACAAGTTGAAAAGTTTTAGGAGAGGCACACAAAGAGATTATGCACAAAGTTTAAGAACAGCACTCGGAACCGAGTCTAGCCCAGTGGAAAACGAAAAATTTCACGATTTTAAAATTGTTAAGAGACCATCATAGTCGATGAAGGGGGGAAGGATACAGTTAGAACTATTTAAAGGGATAGGATATGAGTAACTACTACTAAGGTCGTTGGATGAGGCTAGGATAGAGGGAAAGTTAATAGAAGGGACAGAGTAGCAACGTTGGAAAAAGGAAGCGAACAGATCAGCAATATCACAATCGTAATCAGCATAACTACCATTTAATTATAGAGATGAAGGAAATTGGGAAGATTTACGTTTAGAGTTGACAAACCTGAAGAATTGTTTAGAATCGAGTTTAAAGTTAAGTTTGCATTTGGTCAAGTGTCTATTGTAGCACAATGTATTAAATAAGGAAAATTTCAATTTTGAAATTGAGTACTTCGAAAAGTCTGATTGCATACCGGATTTTTTAAACTTCTTGTACATACGGGATTTTAAATTCTTCAGATTTATTAATCTTGGGGTGAACCAAATAGGACCAGAAAGATTTCTGGAGGGGGTGACTAAAGGAACATGCATAGGAAAGATGGAAAAAATAGAGCTATAGAATGCATTCGTGGCAGACTCAATTTCCTGGAAATCGTCATGGAATGACCAATCCATCTGAGATAGGGCAGTATTCAAGGAGAGAAAATCAGCCTTCTTAAAGAAATAGATATTCGAAGGCTTAAACGACTTTATAGGACATAATACGGCAACAGGAAATCAATTGATAGTGTGGGATGGTAAGGGTCTTCATCGAATGATAGAGGTGGTCCTCGACATACCAAAGTGCTCACAGCATCGGTAGTGAAGACGAGATCAAGGGTCCTACACATGCTATTACGTATGCCATTTACCTGGCCGAACGATGTATCGGACAGAGAATCAACGAAGTCATGCTGCATAGATGGGAACATTAACTTTGAGTCATTGGATGGAGACCAAGTGATATTTGGGAGATTAAAGTCACCGAGGACAATAAGACGATCAGAATCACTAAGCTGAGACAAAACGGACTGAAGTTGACTGAAACTGACAGAAACGGACATATAAGTTGTAAATTCAGAGGACGGTGGGATGTAAGAGCATGATATGAATAAATTAAAATAACACAGACGAATTTTAACTACGATAATTTCAATAGTGTTCAGCTCATCGATGGAAAAAAGTTGTGAAGTTAAGTCGGAACGAACAGCAATTAGGACGCCGCCACCTCGAGATAGTCGATCAGATCTACATATATATGTTAAAGTTGTCTACAAAAATCTCGGAATCCGAGATTGAGGAATTGAGCCATGTTTCAGAGATCGCGATAATGTCGGAATCAAAAGTTGCACTATCAGCATGTAATGTGGTGAGCTTACTGCACAGGCCACGTACATTCTGATAAGTGATATTTAAATGTAAGGAAGAATTCAGTTTTTTGAAGTAGATGGAAAATCAGTAGAAGGTGTAGGAAGGATTCCTACCCGAGGAGCGGATTGCGAAGATCGGGATCGACTATTGAAGATATGACAGATAGTGTGTTCGGGCCAGAAAGAGGGTTCCAACACAGTCTTGACAAACTTCTCCGGGACAAGAATTTTGAAGGAGGAAATACTATGTTTTTCCTTGAAAGTAAATTTAGTTACTACTATGCCAGAGGAGCTATTGATGTTTAGTTTAGAGAAGATATACTCTTGAACCATTACATCCGTAGCCGATTCCATAAGACGTGAGACAAATATAGGTTTTAGAGGAGCGACAGTGAATAGAGCAGATCGGTCAAGAGGGGTCACATGGTTTGTGGGTGAGGCAGAGGCGGGTTCTACCCGAGGAGCAGGTCCGGATGGGATAGCTCTGGCTGAGGAGCCAGTGCGAGCCGGTGTGGAAGGAATTACTTCAACTTCCATGCTGACAGCAGTATCGACGGCTTCCTTAGGGGGCACAGTGATGCCGACAACTGGATGATCATTAATGTCCGGTTGGACAACCTGGGCAAACACAGGCACGAGATGATCATTACTGTCCAGTTGGACATCCTTGGCAGACACGGGCACAGGTGAACAGCCAGCAGCTGAAGAGCCAGCGGTCTTTTTATACCCGGTACTCAAAGAGTGTAAGGGTATATTAGATTTGTGGTGATAACGGTTGTGTGTAATGCCCAGAAGGAAGCCTTTCCGACCCCAAAATTTTGTATCCAGTCTCCTGTGTTATCACACTACTCCAAATGTGTTGCAAAATTTCGCCCCGCACAAAGGACGAAAGTCTGTGGAAAACTAAAAGAAAACTAAAAATGCAGAATCAATGCGAATGACCATTTTTATCCGAGTTTGAATCTGGATCAAATCGGATAATTATTATAGCTACAATGAAGAAAACCATTTCGAAAGTAATCGTTCCCTCTCGCTCTCTCGCACACGCGACCCCATCTGCTTTGCCCATTCGTATTTTTTGACGCCTAGTTCTCAGAGACTACAAGAGCTAGAGCAACCAAACTTTCTATCCAAGCTCCTGTGATACCAAACCTGCTCAAGTGTATTTCAAAATTTTGACACGCCCCCTTTCGCCCCCACAAAGGACGAAAATCTGTGCAATCAACAATTTTTAAGATAAAAGAAAACCAAAAACGCAGAATCATGGAAAATTACCATATCTACCAGATTGCCGAATCTTGATCAGGTCGGATCAATATTATGGCCAGAAGAAACACATTAAATTTCCGTGGCTACGCAACGCCTGCAAAGCGCTTATATGTACATTCCCTCTATCTCTCGCAAACACTTTTAGGTCTCAAATATGTAGTTATACATACATGTAGAAATGTAGAAGCAGATGTAAAAAGCATATGCAAACAAAATTGGAAACATGTACAAATATTCCAAAAATGGTTTGACTTCAATTTTTGAATTATTATTTTTTGCCCAAAATTTAATTCGTTCCTTTTGCGACCATATAATAAATTGTATAAATCGTAAGCTCATATATGTATGTAGGTATGTATATACTGACTGAGTACCGGGTATAAAGTAGAGCCGCGGCCTTTGCCGTCACAACGTTCCCCCTCGTTCGATGTAGATGCATGCATTTCCTTGGCGCCAAAGTCGATCAAGGCTGGCGAACTGATTGGAGGAGCGTCAGAGTCTTTAGCTGCAAGAAAATTGGAACTGTGAACACTAGTTAGACTAGGTGTAACCTTTCTTCTCTTTGGAGACTCATTTATAATTTCGAAATTTTTAAAATGAGTTTCCATTGAGGAAAACTTATACTGCAATTTCCGAAATTCAGAGTGGACGGCAGCGAATTCGTTATGAGTCTGTCTCATAAATGTTCGCATAACGGCTTCAAATATTACTTCCTTGCAATCCCAACAAGTCCAGTTGAGACCGCAGCGGGTCTTAATCAGATCGACAACGCGAGATCCGATATGACCAAAACCCGCGCAGCTAGAGTGAGCCGTGTTGTCACACAACCAGCAGAAAATAAATGTTTGACGTGTAGGTACCGAACGGTGAGCGTCACAGCGTTTAGGACAACAGGTGCTCATTGTTTGATATTAAAAACAATATATATGAAAATAAAAGAAAAAAGAAAGGTAAAATATAAGTCGGTGTGGGGCAGAGATAGGGACTTTAGCGACCGTCCGCAACGATATATCGATTTCGATATGTTCACTAGATTAGAGCGGAGGTCATCCTATTCCTCTGCTCCTGTGTGAACGGCGCCGCTAAAGTCAAACGGGTTGACTGGGGCTTCTGCCGAGGCTTATACAGGCAGTATCGGCTGCTGCTTCGCTTTTAAGAAATCCCTGTGAGTGGACTGGCTGCGCCCTTTTCAATCTCTCTGGACCATATTTCCCTGGGCGTCTGCCACTACTGTAGAAAACGTTGTTTGCTTGCTCTCCGCCGGAAGGCTAACTTTTCCTCCTCCAGTTTCACCAAATACTAAGTCGAAAATTAAGTAGCCCGCTCAGCTTTGAACCAATTAACCTGTATGGCAACTTTGTGTCGATCTGTTAATGTCCGGCAACTCCGTTCGTGTAGCAACTTTGTCAATCAGCTGTTCCGTACAGAAGCTCCAGCCGGTACTTGGTAATGTTTAGGGATACGAGTGTGTGAGCTACTTATACGAGGCGGCAACGCAAGCGCATCGTCAGTGTTGCTGCTTCACGAACACCCGTTGGTTGTCCGGGCGTGCTTATTTCGGTACTCTCCTTTGGGATGCTCGCTAGGCGGTTCATCAAAAAAGTTGATGAAACTTCAAATAATGAGCTTACATTAGTTTTATTTTATTGGGCCTAGCAACAAAACATAGCACCCTGCTCTCTGTAAAATCAATGATAAGGAATAGTCATATTAATGGCAAATTTAACAACATAAACGAAGCCATTTAGAAATATTCCATTAGTAACATTGAAAAAGCTGGTCAATCAAATACATTTTTTTACTACAAAAACCAGCAATGGAAGTTAAAATACCTGTTATTATCCAGTAATTAAAACTAACACAAACAGGGGTGCAACAGAAATCTCGAGAGATTTGTCAAATTAACCGAAAAATGTGCCACAGGATCTCTAGAGATTTCATTTTTCAGACACTTTTCGGAGTTCACACGCAACAATGAGAATTGTGGCACAGAGTTTTAGTTTTTCAAAAATAATTTTGTGAAATTTGGGTCTTTCCTTAGTTTTGTTTTTAGTGAGCGATCTGAGAGAACAAGTTTTAAAAAATGTACTTAACAGAAATAGTACATTTGTCCACCCTCCGCTTATAACACTAGTCGGCACGAGGTTTTACACCTGTCATCCCACCCTTACCCGTAAATGTGCTGTGTGGGAAAAGGCTATAACCCTAGGCAAACTATTCAAAAGCTTTAAAGCCCACGTATATGAGTCATTTGGAGTACGAAAAGTTGTGACATTGCATATAACCAATAGACTTTGTATTTTTAACATGGTAAAAACATTATTTCAAGAGATATTGGCGGCTTAGGTAATTTTCCCAAAGGGTTCATGAGGCCGGAATAATAGGAATCGACCAACTTCAAAAGGTACCGAGCGAACAAAAAGAGGGTAGCTAATCACGCCTTTAACCCAAATAATTTAAATACGGAAGAAAATGAAGCAAAATTCTACATTACATGATGATACTAAACCAGGAGGATATAAAGGCATTGCTAAAAAAATCTTAGCCAAGGTCAAAAGACATTATTTTGGGAAACATATAACTCGAGAAATAACAGTATATCGCAAATCTCAAAAATCCTAAAAAACAGTCACTAAACATACAAGAACTCCCTTATAAATTACACCAATATACGCTTTTGATAGATTAAAAGTTGACTTCATTATATCAGACATCCGTTACTGTCGCGAAAGCTATATTTGAATCTTTCGATTGAAATTCGGTTTAATGAAGACGTTTATTTCCCACATGCAACTGAATATAAAAATTCCCCAAAATATGACTTGTGTAAATATTTGAAAGTAAATATACATAAAAAAATTAGGTGTTAGTTACATATATGGGACCACAAGTTAGATAAGATAACATAGAAGATAGAGAGATGCCTAATCAATATACAAAATATAATCAAACAGTTCAGTTTCCTTATAAAGTTGAATTCGGAAAAAGAAAGAAAACCACGGGCTGATCAGCCAATACAAATAAAAAATATTCCCAAAGGCGACCATCCATCATCCATTTTCTATTTAGTTCCATCATCCATTTTGGATGTTCCTAAACCGCACATTTCTATGCGATATTTAGCCCATGGTTTTCAAATACAACTTTGAAAAATTAGCATTCACGAAAAAATGAAATTTACTGCGAAAATGTAAACAATGACTGACAAGAATAAATGATAACAAACAAATGGCAAGGAGCCAGGAGTGTTTTCAATTGCAGAAGCTCAATTTTCAATTAGAGATGCTCCAATTTCTTCGAGAGAAGAAGGCGAATAAATAAAAAAATCAAATGTAGTTTGAAACATTTTTTTATTTTTTAAGAAATGTTTTGCAATGGCAGTGAATATTTTTCTGCAGACCAATTAGCATTAATGGAGCTTTGTGGTTTTTAATCAATATCGCCTACGCTTCGATCTGTTGTGCAAGGATATACCGTCAAATCTTTGCATCTTGTTGGAGATCAGATGTTCACATCAAATTAATTTCTTTTGAAAGACTATGACGAAGACAAAAAGTGCCGTACCGCTTCTAAAACACATAAAACATAGTCTCTTACATATAATTTTATTTGGATTGCAATTTACTTCAAACTATCCACACCCTCTTCTTGGCATACTTTCACTAAAATAATTTACCATTGCAAAAAATTCGTTCTCGTCGAATTTTTCATTAATTAATTTGGTTTTCCCTTTTCTCGAACCCCACCATCAATTTTTGCAACAACATTTGTTGGTGTTGAACCAAAGTCGAAAAAAGAACTAAATAATAACTAAATTTCATATTAGTTGTTTAATTTTGAAAAAATTTACAGGACCCATTTTTTATTTTTTGTTGTTAGCTATGTTTTCTATGGATGGTGGATCAAAAAATCCCACAGTTCCTCGTAAAAGTGCTTTGTGAGAAAAAGCTGAGTGGGTAAATTTGTATGGTGTAAAAAAAATGCACCAAGTGGTTGTTAAAATAATAATTTACAAGGAATTCTACGAGGGATTGGCGAACGAACTATATCTTATATAGTGAAACATCCCTAACTCGAACACATGTAATTAGAAATGTATTAACTGTAAAAAAATTCTATCTAAGCTCCTGTGATATCACTTTAATACAAGTAACGATATTTCAAAATTTTGACATGCCTCCTTCCGCCACCCCAATGAAAGTCAGAAAGAACCAATGAAGTTTTGTCGCTACGCAAAGCTTACTCATTCCCTGCCAAGCGCTTACTCTTTCCCTGCCAAGCGGTTACTCATTCCCTCTCTCCATCGCACACACTTCCACGTTTCGTTTATGTAGTTATACATTTATGAACATGTAGAATTACAAAAGCTGGTGTAAAAATCATATGCAATAAAAAATGGAAACAGATAACATCTAATAAATAAAAATCTCCCATAGGCTTCGACATAATTTTTTTAAATGTTCTTTTCCAAAGTCTGTAGAAGTACAAAATCATGAAATTTGGGAATGCGGCTTTTTTTTTGTCGCCTACTGTACATTGTATACATACATTTTGCATTAATAGTCCAAACAAATTGCAAAGCACATAGTTGAATAAAAATTCCTTATAAAAAAGTCATAGGTTGGTATTTGTCAGTGTAAGTTGTCAATAAATTTAAAATCCGTTTTTTTTTTTGGGAAGGTTTGGCCTATACCATCACGGAACGATACCTTAAAAATAACCTCACCAAAACAAATCTTTAGAGTTGCTTTAATCTGTATCTGATATAACTAAGGAATTTTTGTCATAATTCCCATCATATAGAAAATAGGTGGTTGTCCGAATTGAAGAGTATACAAACAAACTTCGGCGCGCCGAATACACTCAAGTTGTTCTGCAGTGCGCTGGTGTGTGTAGCAAAAACTCTGACAAGCCTGCGGGCGCAATCGGTTTATTGCTTTAAGCTGGGTATCCAGCACCGCGGAAACTAAAAATTACTGCCAAACTTCATATAAAAAAAACGGGGCCAGTAATTTTTCGTTTGTGTTTTCCTGGAGTCAGTATCCAGCAACGTAAACGGGATCCACGAATTTTTATCGATAGTATCGATATTCACATGAAAGTGGACTGTGAGAACAGCTGATAGGGGTGCCAGTAAAATATATGTGGCTATTTTTACTGAAGTCAAAGTGAAAGGTGGGGGTAAAATTTGTGCGCAAAACCAAAAAAATATATGCAAATGTTTAAAGTGAGAAGGAGATTGCTTTAATAAAAGCAATTAAGGCAATATCATGTTGTTAGCGGATCACGGAAAATGAGCATTTTGATAATTTGGACATTTTGGCGCCTCCAACTGTGCTGTACTTCGTCTTATAACCATATGTGCCGCTTCCAACACAATCACTTCATCGTCAGAATTACTTTCATTCCTTTTTTTAATTTTAGTTTAATTTTCAAAATTGGCGCTGTTTACAAAACACAGCTGATTTATGAGAGTGGCAAATCACTTTTTAGGTTCTTGGTCACATTACATTAGCTGAGTTCCACATAATGA
Source organism: Drosophila algonquin (assembly GCA_035041765.1). Taxonomy (NCBI): domain Eukaryota; kingdom Metazoa; phylum Arthropoda; class Insecta; order Diptera; family Drosophilidae; genus Drosophila; species Drosophila algonquin. The sequence goes on from JAWNKY010001761.1 coordinate 82,777, forward strand.
GCAGTTTAAATGCAGTAAATGTCGCATTGCCAAAGCCAGGCTTGCTACTTTTTTATACCGTCCATGAGCGGCAGTGCAGCAGCAAAACTTTTGGTATACTGATTAGATAGGGCTGTGCCGACCAATGGTGTAGAACCATTAGACGACTTGAAATAAGTTTTTATGCAGTATTCATAAGTGACTAATAATAAAGTTAATATACATTCATAGCTATTCAGCTGATTGTGTCCTCTGCCAACGCTTGTATGCTGTGTGGGAATCTGTAGGTGGAAAGCTCAGGCGGAAGTTTAATATCGCTCGAATGAATAGATTGGAGACTGGAATTTCAACAGCAAGAAGACTAGGAATACTAGGATCTCCAGAATTCATTTTGTAAGTAAAATGCATTAAAATATCTGAAAACTTTACAAATAAAAATCGTTCAGAATTCGTCAAGGAAAAATGTATCGTTATATAGCCAAAACTTATCGTCCAGAAGACTTCGTTCAATTTGCAGAAAACGGTTATTTAGATACCCATTCCCAAAAGGTGCCAGAACCACCTAGCGTGATGTAAGTTTTTAATTATTTTTCCCCCATATTTATACAACATTATATAAAATACAAAATATTTTATTTATTTATTTTAATGTTTTTTTCAGAGGTAGAGCTTTTTTTCCACATAACTTAAATATCTTACGTCTGGTTGTATTGAACTTTGCAATTCTGTAGAGATGATAACTACAGCTATAAATCGCTCCCAAACGAATTTTACCTCCAACTCAGATAGTCAACCTACATATAACCGTTATTTTTTCTTACAAAAAAATACGAAACAAATTTTTTTTTAGCGATTGAATGGCATTTGGGAAGGTACCAAACAGAATTAAACTGTCATCGATTTTACAAATGATACCTTAAGAGGCGTAGCTAAAGGTGGTTTCATTATTTTTTGAACGTTTATGACTGCACCATTAAATGGCACTATCAAGTGCACCATCTAATTACAAGAAAGTTATGTGAGTATGTAGTCAAAAAAAAAACCGTAATAATTTCCAGTCGGTGAGCTAGCCACAAAGTGTTGAGGTCCTATTTATAGTTGCATTTATCAGCTTTTTGGAACTGCAAAGTTCAATACAACCAGATTTAATACGCTTAAGCTATGTGAAAAAAAAGCATTTAAAAAATCTAAAATGGATATCTGTTGTTTCATAGTATAATGGAAAATAATTTTTAAAGATTCGTTTTATTTCAACCTTTTTAACGCTTGCAATGAGTACGATTGTCCCGTTCTACATCTAGGCAATTCTTATATACATACAAAATACAAAATTTTTTGGAAAAGCCAAGTACTCAGATCCGAAAACACGTTTGCTAGCAAAACGTGCCATATAAAACCACTAGCGTCCGAGTTTGACCAGGTGTGCATGCCCTGCACTGTATAAAAAAAATATGTTAAAAATTTAAATTTTGAATCAATGCAAGCAGGAATGTATTATTTGTGGTTGCTGTGGCACTGAAGGACAATACTGCTCGGATAAAGCACCGCAATATTGGATAAATCCGTTTTTGCTAAACAGAAATGTAATTGTTATGAAATTTAGGGGATAAACAAGAAATAACTAGTTGCTGTTGCTACTATTTTTTTCTTAAATTTCATAACAATTCCCTCGTCTCGACAGCCTTTATTAATTTCATAATGTCGTCTTTGCAAAATCCTCCTTATAGCTTGTTTGGTTTTTGTTTTAGTTTTAAATATATATGATTTAAAATTCTAGGGAGCGAGTAAAATACCACCAATACCATGAAATATTTTGCCGGCATATGTATATAGTCGTGTTTGTTTGTCGATCTAATCTAATATAACTGTACTATTTTTGGAGTGACCTTAGCCAAAACATTTTGAAAAAAAAAAACGGACCTGAGTACTAGGCTTAAAAGCTTTCATTTCTTAATCCTCATAAGAAGTAAAAAAACAGAAAGGTACGAGTACCTAAGCTATTCCTATATACAATCGAATTCATAGTCAAGGTAAAAAAAACTGATTACAATAGTACAATAATTCTATTTATTATAAGATTAAAAGTTTTGATCTGGTTTACCTTTAGGTAACTCTAATTGAAAAATTTCCTATGACAAAGGTAAACATTTTATCTGTTTTTTTTTTTCAGAAGCTCATTTTTCATTGATCGCCTTCACAATTATGTGAATGATGACAACGTTTTTCCCTTGGTGGTTTTAGGATTATCTACAATTGTTATCTTAATATATATTACAAAAAATATGTCAAAAAACAAAATAAGGCGGGAAACCATAGATACAAATTCTAAAGTTAAATAAAGAAAAATTAGTCAAAATACCCTTTTTTGTGTAATAAAATAATCGTCTCTAATTTTCACAGTTTACTTTAATTTTAGTTCCCCTTCGAGCGTGGTTTTTTTATCCACATTGTTTGGTCCTATTAAGCGTTTTTAATAGCTGTTAATTTTAATAAATGGAGAAATTCGGTTAGATATAAGAAAAATGTATTTGCATATAAGTAGTTGAAGTATAGTATGTGCGTAAGTGCGATGGGTAACAAATTTACTCCGATGGCTTCTAACATCGATTCGCGACTGGCTTGCAACTAATTGCTGTGCCCTATGAGACAACGCTTACAAAGCGGGAGAGAGTGCGATTAACGAGAGAGTTAGAGCAACTCGGGCTGCTGCTAAGACGAGTACGACGAATGATTGCGAACAAAGTAGACGAGAGAAGGCCGCTGCCGTGCGTAAGCATATGCGGTAATAAATGATTTTAAAGTGGGCATTGCAAATAACAAACATCTAGATTCATTTACTTTAGACGCTCCACTTTGTAATTCCAGATTAAGTCTTCAGGACGGCGACTTGGGAAACGCCATCTCTCCTGGTAGAAGCTCGACCACCCTCGTCAATGGCCACTTCATAGGAGGAAGATTCTCATCCTTGACAAGGACCAAATCTGCCACTGCTAAGCTGGGCTTCGTAGTACGCCATTTTGAGCGTTGCTGCAGCGAAGTGATGTATTATTCCTTCCACCGGGACCAAAAGAGCTGTTGCAGGTACGAAACGCGCTGCCAGCCCGTCCAGGCGATCGAATTTCAGCTGCGTGACGTCAGGCTTAGCGAACGAAGCAGGAGAGCCACCATTCAAGAAATGCGCTGGAGTTAGAACATGAAGATCGGCAGGGCTCTCTGAAATTGAAACTAAAGGTCTTGAATTAATTACTGCCGCGATGTGGCATAACAACGTCCGCAGCTCGTCAAATCTAAGAACCGAGTTGGCTTGGCCGTCTTCACTGCAGCTTCCCATAGGCCACCAAAATGCGGGGAGCGAGGAGAAATTAAATGCCAGTGTATAGACTCAACCAGGCAAAAATCCAGGAAAGCCTTGTGAACAGGAACAGCCGTTTTAATTCCACAAGCTCATTCCTAACGCCGACAACATTTGTTGCGTTTTCCGACCAAATTGGTCGCGGTTTCCGTCGGGTGCATATGAAGCGCTTTAGTATATGAAGAAAAGCAAGTGAAGATAAATCATTAATCAGCTCCAGATGATCAGCCTTCGTTGCGAAACAAGTGAAGACACAGACGAAGCACTTGATTGGAGCCTTATTGCGTGCTTCCGGCTTGTAGAAAAATGGCCCACAAAAGTCGACGATTGTGATCTCAAAGGAATGAGAACCGTCGAGCCTCTCCTTTGGAAGATCCGCCATAATATGCTCCAATACTCTAGGCTTCATTCGAAAGCAACTTACGCATTTGTTCACTGCCTTGTTTACCGTCTTCTTCCCCCCAATGGGCCAATATAGGGATCGTATTAGTCCAAGCAAAGCTCGAGGTCCAGCGTGCAGTGACTTAATGTCCTCCCATAGCTGAGTACGATGTCCGAGACAATGAGAAGGGGTGCCAAATGCGGTTGCAAAACTTGTGAATGTATCCGAAAACGCGTTGCAAGGAAGCAAAAGAATTCGCATACTTGGAGTCCGCTATAATGTCCATGTAGGGAGATTTAACCAGAAGAGCCTTACGGCGAAGCTCAAGGGCTGGCTTATCTGGTATTACAGTAGGTGGGGCCGCAAAGAATAGGAGGTCCATGAGCCCAAAGGGGCGCTCTTTAAGCTCAGTCGGATGAGCCCCTCGAGAGAGAACGTCGGCTGGGTTTAAAGCTGTGGGAACATAACGCCAGGCCATGTTGTCGGTCATTTCCTGAATCGTTGCCACTCTATTTGCGCCAAATATGTATGTTGAATCTTGAAAACTCGTCCCGAATCCAGGAGAGTGCAACAGCAGAATCACAGCAACACTAACACCTTCCCTTGAAGACATTCATTCCGGCTATTCAGGCTATATCAGATATGAACCTAGACAGCAACTCCGCTCCGCAAAGCTCTAACTTTGGCACCGTAAGTGTCTTCAAAGAAACAACACGAGATTTGGCACAAAGTAAGTGACTGCTGGAAGGCTGACCTTTTGACACGACATATATGCATGCACCATATGCCTTGATGCTGGCATCGCAGAATCCGTAAATTTCTAGTTCGGAGTCTGGAAGGAGGACAAGCCGAGGAAATTCAAGTCGGCGAATCTGAAAGATCCAGAACTGCTGCATATTTCCTCCCACTCGGTACTCAGTGAGGCTGGGAGGCTTTCATCCCATGCTAACTTCTCTTTGCGCAAACGCTGAAGAAAGATTTTTGATTTCGTAATTAAAGGACCAGCAAGTCCGAGAGGATCGTAGAACCACGCTTTGGTGGATAACACAGAGCGCCTGCAGGGATTCGGAGATGACTCTAGGGCCGAGAACGAAGATAAAAGTTTATCAGAAATCGGATCCCAAGTAAGTCCTAGTGTCTTAGTAAAATGACTGCCATCGTCGAACTTTAAGTAAGTTTCCTTGTCCTCATCAGGAACTCCATCCAGCACAGTGGGAACGTTCGAACACCATTTCCTCAATTTGAACTGACCCCTAGACAGGATTCCAGCAGTTTGCTCACGAATGCGGATGGCCTCTTCCTGTGATCTGGCGCCAGATATTAAATCATCCACGTAGAAGTCCAGGCGAAGAAGTTCAGCTCCAACTGGAAAATCTACCTGCTCGTCAGTTGCCAACTGGTGCAGCAGGAGATATATGACCTAAGTCAAGATACTCATTTACTCATTTTTCCGCTCAAGGGACAGGAATCTGCGACGCCCTTGATTGTAAGATTCTCCCAGGAGATTCAAACTATATTTAGCTGGCAGCCGAAAACAATATTCGCCACTATCTAATCGACGGACATGCTGAACGAAATGCGCTTCACAATCCAGCTCTTCCTTGGTAGATTTTATTATTGGTTCGATGCAATTCTCAACCTCCCAAAACCTCCGAAGAAGCACTTCAAGTTGCTCATCTGGATTGTTATGCTCGGCAACAACGGCCGGAGCGCGAGCCACCATTAAAGACGACCCATTTAAACGAGAACGACCTCCAGACACGACCCATCCAAGCCGGGTCTTCTGCAGAAGAGGCAGATCATCGGTGTTCACGGTGGATCCCTCAGTAGCCACGCTGGTATCGCCGAGCCCAGAGACAAGTGCAGACGATTGAGTTCTTCTAAGCTGAAGCTGATGGGCAAACCTGGATGTGATGAAATGAAGCTGAGGTCCTGAATCTAGTACGCCAGACCGATTCTTTACGAGAACCACAGCGGTATCCAGAAGCACAACATCGGATTGAAGACCTTGGGCAGCAAAAGAGGTAGAAGCAGGGGAAGGTGAACTGCTAACTGAATCCTGAGTGGCAGAAATGGCGTCTGGTTGGAGCGTTAGATCTGGAGGAGAAAGATCTGGGGAGCCTTGAGTTGTGGATTGCAGATTCTCGAAATGCAACAAACAATGATGCCGCCCACCGCATATTCGACATTTTCCACTGTTGCATGCACGAGTCCGATGCCCCGCCTTCAGGCAATTGAAACAGAGGAAAGCTTCTTCACTTCTTTGTGGCGCAGCAACGGAGACAAATTCCCGAATATCTTTAAATGCGAATTATGGATTTTTCCCACCTGAGCGCTACTAGAGGGTGCCGCTGTATCGTATTCCAAATTCTCTATTTTCTGGCACCGCTTCTCCAAGTATTCGTAGAACTCCTTTGCTGTAGGTATAGCATCCGACGACAGGTGCTCTTCCCACTTCATTTGCGTCTTAGCGTCCAACTTCTGCAGCAGCATGTTGATTATCATGCAATTGGATATCTCCAAATCCGTTCCTAATTACTGCAAAGCACGCATATGCAAATTGACTGCATCCGAAAACTCCCGAAGCCTTTTAGGAGATGGCGAATCTACTCTCTTGAGCCCAAGAATCTTCTTGATGTGTGCCTGAAAAACAAGTCGCTTGTTACTAAAACGTTTATTAAGTATATCCAGCGCCACACGATAATTGGCACTGGAGAGTTCCAAAGATCGAACCGAATCCAAAGCCACATCAGCGAGGCTAGAGCGAAGGTGCTGGAACTTCTCGATGTCGCTGAGATCCGCATCCGCGTCGATGATCGAATTGAACATCGCCATAAAGTCCGAATATTCGACGTATCCACCGGAAAACTTGGGTATTTTTAGCTCAGGAAGTCGCTGCTTGTGAGCTATGACGATGGTACTGTGTCCAGAATGGTTTGGTAGGGTAGTCGTATCAAATTTGTTGCGCATCTCACTCCCAATCTCGTCTTGATTGAGCGCTTCCAGTTCATTATGGGCCTTATTAAACCTTATTATCAGACCATGTTGTTTAGCTGTCTCACGAAGCAAACAGGTGCTGTTTTGGACGTTGAGTTTAAATTTGAACTGTCTAAACTTTTCTTTTAAGGTCTTAACATTTTGGTTCTTCGAGCCGGATATTTAATTTTACAATGAAGTATGGGGTACAAATTTGTATTTATATTGTTATCGCCAGACACACAAAATGGGTACATTAATACTGCGCATGTATGCATGGACTACATTAGATTTCTTGCCGACGAAACAGGACCCCCATTAGTGGTTTTGGCACCACAGGCCTTGTAGTTGTAACGGTAATTCGATGCTTTGGGACGCCTATTTACTGGTGGAGCTGAACTGACAGGGGTGCTATAGACGTTTCTTGCCTCACGTTTTCCGCGGTAATGAATTCGGCTGCCGAAGCTGCATCACCAGCACCTGACGGTGCCCTTGAAGTAGCTCAACGAGATCAGCTGCTTCACTGAAGGAGGGGTTTTTCAGATGCCGTCGACTGGGAGGCAGTTGGCACTTGCAAGTTCCGCGGAATTAGCCTCTTGCGCCTCGGAGACAGCCAGCAGCTGCAAACTGCTGAATTGAGTGTCCATGGCCAAGAGCCGATCATATTACTTCTTAAAGCCCAGCTCTTTAAACGATCGCATGTCGGAGTAACTATTTATCCTATGATCCATGATCTCATTCACTTTTCTTAAGCGTGTGAGCCAGGGTTCCAAGCTTTTGGATCTTCGAGCTAATGGCCTGAGTCCCACCAGTTAGTCCCATCCACAACGCCACAACAGACCTGACACACCGCAGCTTTTCACAACGTAGCTCCAACTCATGACTCAGGCTACGCACTGCTTTCTGGAATCTTGATCAAGCGATCCAAATCGCGACACGTGTGCTTCCATTTGCTTTCTATATTTTTAGCTAAGACGGGTGGTAGAAACGTTTAGGCAGCAAAATACGTCCAATTCTGCTTTCGTTTAAGTTTCGTAGATGATTCAGTAAAATTTTAGCATATTTAAAAAAATACAGTGGAACCTCCGTGAGTCAGCTGTCGAGTTAGCGGGACTTCACTGTATAAAATACGAACAACTTCTCTTCAATAAAAAGAATCTCCAAATAGATTTTAGACCAATGGTTTATCGGTCAAACCTTTTTAGAATTATAAATTTTTAATAATGGCATTTCGAGAATTCTCAAACAATTTCAAGAGGCATCCCAGATCGAGGCTCATTTATGCGTCCACGAAGAGTTCAAATAGTTAGATTATGAAGGCCGTGAAGATAAGAAATAGGTTCTTCTATTAATAGGTTGTTATCGAAATCTATTAATAATAATTATAATGGATAATCATTAACATATATAATTATCCGTAAAACTCATAAATATTACGGTCCCTGATTTTAAGGTGCTCCCGTTATCACAAATTCTTGTCATGAATATTTTCAATTTTATCATCGTTTTTGAAAAGTAAAACCAGCTAACCTAGTTATTTCGTAAAACTATAGTGTTTCTTTTAATTACTTTTTTTAATCAAATTTTTTCCTATTTATTTTTTGCCAACGTTCCGATAACCGAATCAGACTGCGGCAGCTATTTGCACGAAAACGAAATGCTTTTTTGCGCGACCAATTTTATCCGAGTCAAATTTAAGGTCGGGTTTTACGTCGAAAAAAAATATTTGAATGCCTTGATTTTTGGTTTTAGATAGACACATTAATTAGGCGTCGTTTAAGGTATCGCTTATAAAAATATAAAAATAAAAATATAAAATAAAAACTTCATATGCCGTTTGGCACTATCCCAAATGCCATTTTAACGTTAAAAACTGTTACAAACACAGATTTTTGGTATTTTTGTAGGAAAAAACAAACGGTTATTCGTCGGCTAGCGGAATTTATCGGCGAATTTCAATTTCTTATCACTTGTAATAAGTGCTAACGCTCTGCTCGCGAGAGCAACCGAAAAAAAAAACCACCCTCAATCTCTCTCTGAGCAGCAGACTTCGTTTCTTTTCGTTTCGGTTTTCGGTTGACCGATTTACGTTGAGCTGTTCGTGAAACGGTCTTTTACCGAGCATCGCACAATGAGAGATACGAGTTATGCTCGCACAGAGAGACTCACTAAAAGATCGATTGACTGAAAAAGTCACCCCAAACGGTCTTTTCAATAATTTGTCTCCTTTTCAATGCAGTGTGGTACGTTGTGTATCATTGTGAGATTCAATTTAGATGTTTTCTTGAAATTTTAAACATTTCAAGCAATTTGTATATTTCAAACTAATTTTTTGATTAAAAAACGAATAGTTTTCTCTAAAATTTATTTATTTGGAGTTAAGCTTAACAATTAATAAGGCATTTAGGTTTTGTGAGTTTATTGAACTCCGTCGTTCGCTTAAAATAAAATGCAATGCTGAAAATGCTCTTTCAACGGACACTTGAGTAGCCGGTGTGGCCAATACAACCTGTGCCAGCGTACTAAGGTGCGGCGACTTCAGCATTACATTTCTAAAAAAATTTAAAATGTTTTCCTTTAAGGGTAATCGACTATACATTTTGTCGAAATTCTCGACCTAAAAAAATATATTTTGACAAGTATGTCAGAAACAGGCTCTTCTTTTGCTTCTGGAACAGTCCGCACGTCATCCAAAAATGCTGAGAAAAGCGACTTTTCGTCTGGTGAAGATGAGAGTGATGAGTCAGTTGTCGCAGTTGAATCAGTTGTCTGCGATGGAACAGTTTGTGCGAAGTGAACCTTTAATAATAAAGCGAAACTATGCTGTAATTTATTGTTTGCAATAATAACTTAAAACAGGTGTTAGTGTATGACGAGGACAATTTTACTTATTAAAACTAAGAACACGTATCTAAAAGCAGCTATAACATAAAGGAAACAGGACCTAAACTTCAATCATCTTCCGTCTCACGTGTTTCAGCTCAAACAGGCGAAAAGCAATTTTTTTTAAATTCTGCTTTGGCAACCATTTTTGGTGATCTGTTAAAATGCAACTCACTAGCGGATCCATATATATAGCAGATAATAATGCTTCGTTTTCGAGCAACTTTGTGACGCCCAGCGCCATATCCAACAGCGCCATATCCAACAGCGCCGGCGCCACAATATAGCTGACATACATTCCTAAGTTACTTATAAAACAACTTAAGGTATTCGATTCCAAAATACGCGCCAAAACACCAGTGGGACCAACACCAGAAAGTAAACGGTCACACTAGGCAACGATCATGCCAGTGTGACCGGAGCACGATCACCAACGGCCACACTATCAGCGGGAACCCAGAACGCGTTACGATCCAAGGCAGGCGCTAGCCCTAACTTCACGGGCCAACAGCTGACTTTCATGAATAAAAGGAATAAAAGGAGCATCGCCAGCTCGATTCGGGGCAGTCCATCCGGACTCGCCAGCTCGGCAGTCCAACTCGGAACAGCCTAGGATTAACTTCCTATTATATTTTACGAACGGTGCTCAAAGGTAAAAGCCCTGCTTTCTCCGCTTGTCCGTTCCCTAATACATTTTCCCCGTCCTGAACTTTTCTCCACAGAGAGTATTTACCTCTGCGCTATTCTTCTCCACAGAGAGTATTTACCTCTGCCCTATCTTTCTCTACAGAGAGTATTTACCTCTGCAACTATTCGTCTCCCCAGAGAATTTGCCTCTGTCAAAACACGTCTCTACAGAGAGTATTTACCTCTGCAACTATTCGTACCCCAGAGAGTTTTCACCTCTGTTCTAACACCCCCCAGAGAGTTTTCACCTCTACCACAAGCCTTCGCCTCAAAGTGTGGTCACCGCGACCGCGATTCTTCGCATAGGAGCGGCTCACCAACGACCATCCACGATCTGCACGCAGCAAACAGCCACGTGCGGCCGAGTAGCCAAACACGAAGGAAGACCGCGAAGGAAGACCTCGAAGGAAGACCCCCCGCCGAGACCGAGTATCACCTCTGCCAACATTTCTGTATCGATTCCGAACAATAAAACTTAATTTTTATTATACTGCTTAAACCTCCCTACGCCTTATCCTTGAACCCAAAGCATTATTACAGCTACCACATCCAGAAATCAACCGAAATTTCTGTGAACCCGGCACGACGAGCATACCCCAGCCGCGGAACGTCACAGTGGCGCCCGAGCGGGTTGTGGTAGCATAATAGTGTCTCAGAAGTGGTCAAGATGGCAAAGCAGTGGATTAACCAAGCGACAAGGACAGAGCTGCAAGGCTACTGCGAGGAATTCGGCTTGGAGAAACTAGAACAAGTAGAAATCCTAAGGAAGGACCTACCGGCTCAGGTACAAAAAGACTGGAACAGCTGGGAGCAGTGCAAACCAAAAAGAGCCCAAGGCAACAATCGCCGAAAAAATGTACTTAGATGCAAATCACGACGAAGGAACCTCAAGGAGAAACCAGATCAGGAAGAAAAAAAAAGCACTATTCCCGAAGCAGTGTAGTAGTCACAGACCACCAAGCGCTCAGATTGCTCAATTCAATCGAAAGCCTATCCGCCGAATAGCAAGATGTTCGTTGGGAATGCAGCCGTTGACCTTTGAGATTCGGTATTGGAAAGGGAAGTTGAACGCAGTGGCGGACGGTGTATCCCGCTTACCACGCGTAGAAATCAGAATTTCCAAGATCGGGAAAGGTGCTTGGTGTCAAATAAAAGGAAAACAAGTGCAAACAACTCCAAAAGAAACACCCGACTACTTCAGCAAACACAAGCGACTATAAAGACACATACCAAACGAAACAGACGAAGACGAATAAAATAGCGGATACATCTCTGACCACGTACACATCGGGACCTGGTGCCAAGCCACGGCAAAGAAGGACGATGACCGCCTAGGAGAGGAGGGGGGAGTGTGACGCCCAGCGCCACATCCAACAGAGCCGGCGCCACAATATAGCTGACATACATTCCTAAGTTACTTAGAAAACAACTTAAGGTATTCGATTCCAAAATACGCGCCAAATCGTTCGATTCTCTTTGTAGTAGTCAGACGTGTTTTTGTGTTGCGCTCCGCTTACTCTCTTCCTATTTTGCTTAAAAATCCGGTGTTTTATGAAAATAACCCCTAAAAAAATTCATAAATTAACAACCTCCTATATCATCTATTTCTTGATCGCGAGTGCATGCCTGTTTGCTGTGAAAAATATAATTTAAATTATTATTTTTGCATCGCCTAACAGCGTGATTTTGTTTGTGCTTTTCGTAAGTACACGCAGTATCATATTTAGCCGCTCTCACCTATTAGTTTTGCTGATTTATCACTCTCTCCCTATCACCCACACTTAAATAACTGTTCTTCCTCTCTCGCTCTCGATATTTTCTGTGCAGTAGCGCTCTCTCTCTCTCTTAAGTGTAGCTGCGGTAACCGCTCTCATTCTTACTTATTCCTCTCTTGGCGTTTATTTTGGCACACTGGTCTGATATCAGTTTTTTTTTTAAAGAAAAAATAAAATAATTTTTACATTTTAATATGGAATTCTCTGTGGTCTGTGTTAAGAAAACCTGCAAGAAGCAGATCACCCATGACCAGCCGAGTATCCCCTGCTGGCTCTGCGAAAGCGTAGTGCACGCTAAATGCGCCGGAATCACCAGTCTCGTGGGTGATGCCATCTCAAAAAATAATGGCCTGCATTATAGCTGTGAGGCATGCCGTCCGGTTGAGAAGGAGATGGCAGCGTTTATGAGGCAGACCCGGAAGGGCTTTAGGGAGCTGACCGTGGGCTTCAAAGAGCAATACGATCGGCTCCTAGCCATGGAGTCTCAGTTTAGTAGTTTCAAACTACTGACTGAGTCTCCTAGGCGCAAAAAGGTCACTCCGCGGGATCTGCATGTGCCGACTGCCCCTCGACCGGCCGATGCTGACAATCTGACTCCGACCACCCCAAAAGTGCAGCAGTTGATATCGTTCGCCACTCCAAACCCAACGACAGCTGCTGGTGATGAAAATTCGGTAGCCGAATTTATCGCGTCGGAGAGCATGCAGCCAAGACCGTCTGTAGCGTCCGTGTCCGTAGTATCAAATTCATTAGCTGTCCCCGCAATTCCGACCCCACCAGTCAATATACGACCCGGACCACCGGGTATTACCATCACAGGTGATAGGCCTGTGGTGCCAAGATTGGTCGGGATCCCACCAAAGAGACAAGTTTTTGTCTCACGACTTGCCCCTGACTCCACAATTAAAGATGTGACGGCTTATATTCAAAGCCGCATACAAGCCGTTGATTTCAAGGTGGAAAAGTTCAACTTTTCTTATGCCAGGGAGATAGCTTCTTTTAAAATAAGTGTCTCCCAAACTCACTTTAACACCATCTGTTCTGCCAAATTTTGGCCGGAGCATTTGGTTGTGAAGGAGTTTAAGGCAAAGTAGAAGACTAGGCCCCCAATAACTCTGCCAACTAATCAGACCAGTGCTCCTTCGTCATCTTCCCGCTCTACCTCCACCCGTCCAAAAAACTAACAAACTCTCTTTTAGTGACCTATCAGAATGTTCGAGGCTTGCGTAGTAAGCTCGGCATTCTTTTCCTGGATAGTGTCGCATTTGCATCCAACGTTATTGTGTTTACCGAAACCTGGTTAAAGCCGGACATTCTTAGTTCCGAAGTTTTGGCAGGTCGGTACACAACTTTTAGAAAGGATCGTTCGTCTCGACGTGCAGGAGGGGTTCTGATTGCTGTGGACTCAAACTTCACGTCGGAACTTTTCACAGTCCAGATCCAGCAGGAACTTTCTGTGTGTAGGACTGATTCTTCCCGCTTTCTCAGTTTTTATAACTTGTTCGTATATTCCACCTTCTTCGGATGTCGCAATTTCGAGCAACATTTGTCCGCCTTAACCGCTATTTCTTCCTCGCTATCTGACAAAGATCACATGATGGTTCTTGGTGACTTCAACTTGCCAGGAATTGTTTGGTCTTCGGCAAATGAGTCTAATAGCCTGGTACCCATGGCACGTCATGACTTTGTTGACGGCTTGATTGACCTGTCTCTGTCTCAAGTTAACCATGTTAAAAACTCCTTGGGTCGATTTCTTGATCTGTGCTTTGTAACGGATCCGACCTTAGCGTTGTTAACTCGAGTCCCCCCGCTCTCTATACCTGAAGATGCCTACCATCCTACTTTCGAAGTGTCGCTCGACCTAGGACGAACTGTACTGGATCGGTCGGGTAGACTACCCCAATGTGTCCGCTGCTTCCGTAAAGCCGAGTTTACGAAGCTTAATAACCTCATTAGGGATTTTGATTGGTCCGCTTTATATTTGTGCAGTGATGTTACGACAGGCACAAACATTTTCTATGATGCACTGGACTCACTTTTTGTCTCTTGTGTCCCACTTTCCTGTCCGATTAGATCAAGAAAACCCCCTTGGTTTACCAAGGAGCTATCTCATCTAAAAAACTTAAAATCAAGACTTTATAAAAAATTTCAAGAAGTTGGCTCTCCTTCTTCTCTCTCTCATTATGTAATAGCTCGGTCAAACTTTTCAGTTCTTAACGCTCAATGCTATCAGAATTACCTATCTCGATGCAGGATAAGTTTTTCTAAGGACCCCAAACAGTTCTACAGCTTCGTAAACAGTAAGCGTAGAACGTCCGCACACCCATCCTCGCTATCTTTCCGTAATACGTCGGCAGATAATGATCAGGCAATTGCCGATCTTTTTGCCCGTTTTTTCCAAACTACCTATTCGCAGGACGTTTACTCTGGTCAGCCGTATCCATACAGTTTACCGCGGTCGAACGGCATTTTCTGTCCTTTGCTAAATGAAAGCTCGTTGCTTCATGATCTACGAACAGTAAAGCCGGTATTCTCACCGGGTCCGGACGGAGTTCCCGGCTGTGTACTCAGGTATTGTGCCGAGTCTCTGTGTGGGCCGTTGCTTAAACTATTCAACCTATCCATAAATTCTTCATGCTTTAACCCGATATGGAAGGAGTCTTTTATAATTCCTCTCCATAAGAAAGGTAGCAAGTCTGACGCAATGAACTATAGAGGTATATCTAAGTTATCCGCTATTCCTAAAGTGATTGAGAAAATTTTAACTCCGCACCTGCAGCACCTATGCAGATCACTTATATCTCCATCACAACATGGATTTATGAGGCGGAGATCAACCACTACAAATTTATTGGAATTTACCTCCTTTATAATAAAAGGCTTTCAAGGTAATTTACAGACGGATGTTGTTTACACCGATTTTAGTAAAGCGTTCGATTCTGTAAACCATTCCCTCCTAGCACAAAAGCTCGACCTTCTAGGGTTCCCGCCCAATCTCCTGAGATGGATCTCTAGCTACCTGTGTTCTAGGTCTCAAAGAGTCCTTTTCAAAAACTCCCTGTCCTCTCCAGTTATGGTGACTTCGGGTGTACCTCAGGGCAGCCATCTAGGCCCCTTACTCTTTACTCTCTTTATAAATGACCTACCTTCTGTATTAACATACTCTCGAGTACTAATGTATGCGGATGATGTTAAGCTCTGTGTCCAGTATAAGGACATTTCTTTCCAATCCAGGTTGCAATCCGATCTCGATAGATTTCAGTCTTGGTGTTGTGCAAATGTATTAAACCTTTATGCTTCAAAATGTAAAGTAATGACTTTTCATCGCTCCAGCGCCTTTCTGGTTCCTTACACCCTTTGTGGTGGTTCTCTTGAGAGAATTACCCGGGTTGATGATCTTGGTGTTCTATTAGATCCCAAGTTAAAGTTTTCAGAACACATTTCCACCATGGTGAACAAGGCCATGGGCGTGCTTGGGTTTATAAAGAGGTGGTCAAAGGAATTTGAAGACCCCTATATAACAAAGACTCTCTACACCTCTCTGGTTCGTCCGATTTTAGAATACGGCTCTTATGTATGGTGCCCTCAGTACAACGTACACCACGACCGTATAGAATCAGTTCAGAAAAACTTTTAACTTTTTGCTCTGCGCGGCCTCAACTGGAATGCAATGAGAGAGTGCCGTCTTACCCTAATAGATTGCTTTTAATAAACCTTCCAACCTTAGCTAATCGTAGGAAAATGCTTGGCGTGATTTTTGTGCACAACTTGATCAAGGGTGACGTAGATAGCCCTGACCTGTTGAGCCGCATAAACTTCACGATTCCTATTAGAAGCACTAGGAACTATACACCGTTGTTTCTTCCGCTTTGTAGGTCGAACTATTCCTTGCATGAACCATTTAGGGTCCTATGCTCGGATTATAATTGCCTCTACCACATTATATCTACCACTAACTCCCTTCCTAGTCTTAAATTACAGATACTCCTACATCTTTCCCGTAATTAGTAATTACTTTTCTTCTTTAGTTAGATTAGTTCTACTTTTCCTCGAACACTAGTCTAACACCTATCTTTCCTGCATGTCCGCGATCGGTTCGGTTTACGAGTCGCGCGTTATGCGGCAGCGCCCCTCGGTCGGTTGGGCGGGAGGTGGGCTGCGTTCTTGCCTGGGATCCGCGCGTAACAGCCATTGGCTGGTGTCGCTTGGGCCACTTGATGGTGCAGTCATTGCATATCAACGTCCTAAAGTAAAACACCAGTGGGACCAACACCAGACAGTAAACGGTCACACTAGGCAACGATCATGCCAGTGTAACCGGAGCACGATCACCAACGGCCACACTATTAGCTGGAACCCAGAACGCGTTACGATCCAAGGCAGGCGCTAGCCCTAACTCCACGGGCCAACAGCTGACTTTCATGAATAAAAGGAATAAAAGGAGCATCGCCAGCTCGATTCGGGGCAGTCCATCCGGACTCGCCAGCTCGGCAGTCCAACTCGGAACAGCCTAGGATTAACTTCCTATTATATTTTATGAACGGTGTTCAAAGGTAAAAGCCCTGCTTTCTCCGCTTGCCCGTTCCCTAATACATTTTCCCCGTCCTGAACTTTTCTCCACAGAGAGTATTTACCTCTGCGCTATTCTTCTCCACAGAGAGTATTTACCTCTGCCCTATCTTTCTCTGCAGAGAGTATTTACCTCTGCAACTATTCGTCTCCCCAGAGAATTTACCTCTGTCAAAACACGTCTCTACAGAGAGTATTTACCTCTGCAACTATTCGTCTCCCCAGAGAATTTACCTCTGTCAAAACACGTCTCTACAGAGAGTATTTACCTCTGCAACTATTCGTCTCCCCAGAGAATTTACCTCTGTCAAAACACGTCTCTACAGAGAGTATTTACCTCTGCAACTATTCGTACCCCAGAGAGTTTTCACCTCTGTTCTAACACCCCCCAGAGAGTTTTCACCTCTACCACAAGCCTTCGCCTCAGAGTGTGGTCACCGCGACCGAGATTCTTCCCATAGGAGCGGCTCACCAACGACCATCCACGATCTGCACGCAGCAAACAGCCACGTGCGGCCGAGTAGCCAAACACGAAGGAAGACCGCGAAGGAAGACCTCGAAGGAAGACCCCCCGCCGAGACCGAGTATCACCTCTGCCAACATTTCTGTATCGATTCCGAACAATAAATCTTAATTTTTATTATGCTGCTTAAATCTCCCTACGCCTTATCCTTAAACCCAAAGCATTATTACAGCTACCACATCCAGAAATCAACCGAAATTTCTGTGAACCCGGCACGACGAGCATACCCCAGCCGCGGAACGTCACAGTGGCGCCCGAGCGGGTTGTGGTAGCATAATAGTGTCTCAGAAGTGGTCAAGATGGCAAAGCAGTGGATTAACCAAGCGACAAGGACAGAGCTGCAAGGCTACTGCGAGGAATTCGGCTTGGAGAAACTAGAACAAGTAGAAATCCTAAGGAAGGACCTACCGGCTCAGGTACAAAAAGACTGGAACAGCTGGGAGCAGTGCAAACCAAAAAGAGCCCAAGGCAACAATCGCCGCAAAAATGTACTTAGATACAAATCACGACGAAGGAACCTCAAGGAGAAACCAGAACCAAAAAAGCACTATTCCCGAAGCAGTGTAGTAGTCACAGACCACCAAGCGCTCAGATTGCTCAATTCAATCGAAAGCCTATCCGCCGAATAGCAAGATGTTCGTTGGGAATGCAGCCGTTGACCTTTGAGATTCGGTATTGGAAAGGGAAGTTGAACGCAGTGGCGGACGGTGTATCCCGCTTACCACGCGTAGAAATCAGAATTTCCAAGATCGAGAAATGTGCTTGGTGTCAAATAAAAGGAAAACAAGTGCAACCAACTCCAAAAGAAACACCCGACTACTTCAGCAAACACAAGCGACTATAAAGACACATACCAAACGAAACAGACGAAGACGAATAAAATAGCGGATACATCTCTGACCACGTACACATCGGGACCTGGTGCCAAGCCACGGCAAAGAAGGACGACGACCGCCTAGAAGAGGAGGGGGGAGTGTGACGCCCAGCGCCATATCCAACAGCGCCGGCGCCACAATATAGCTGACATACATTCCTAAGTTACTTATAAAACAACTTAAGGTATTCGATTCCAAAATACGCGCCAAGACACCAGTGGGACCAACACCAGACAGTATACGGTCACACTAGGCAACGATCATGCCAGTGTGACCGGAGCACGATCACCAACGGCCACACTATCAGCTGGAACCCAGAACGCGTTACGATCCAAGGCAGGCGCTAGCCCTAACTCCACGGGCCAACAGCTGACTTTCATGAATAAAAGGAATAAAAGGAGCATCGCCAGCTCGATTCGGGGCAGTCCATCCGGACTCGCCAGCTCGGCAGTCCAACTCGGAACAGCCTAGGATTAACTTCCTATTATATTTTATGAACGGTGTTCAAAGGTAAAAGCCCTGCTTTCTCCGCTTGCCCGTTCCCTAATACATTTTCCCCGTCCTGAACTTTTCTCCACAGAGAGTATTTACCTCTGCGCTATTCTTCTCCACAGAGAGTATTTACCTCTGCCCTATCTTTCTCTACAGAGAGTATTTACCTCTGCAACTATTCGTCTCTCCAGAGAATTCACCTCTGTCCTAACACGTCTCCACAGAGAGTATTTACCTCTGCAACTATTCGTCTCTCCAGAGAATTCACCTCTGTCAAAACACGTCTCTACAGAGAGTATTTACCTCTGCAACTATTCGTCTCCCCAGAGAATTTACCTCTGTCAAAACACGTCTCTACAGAGAGTATTTACCTCTGCAACTATTCGTCTCCCCAGAGAATTTACCTCTGTCAAAACACGTCTCTACAGAGAGTATTTACCTCAGCAACTATTCGTACCCCAGAGAGTTTTCACCTCTGTTCTAACACCTCCCAGAGAGTTTTCACCTCTACCACAAGCCTTCGCCTCAAAGTGTGGTCACCGCGACCGCGATTCTTCCCATAGGAGCGGCTCACCAACGACCATCCACGATCTGCACGCAGCAAACAGCCACGTGCGGCCGAGTAGCCAAACACGAAGGAAGACCGCGAAGGAAGACCTCGAAGGAAGACCCCCCGCCGAGACCGAGTATCACCTCTGCCAACATTTCTGTATCGATTCCGAACAATAAAACTTAATTTTTATTATACTGCTTAAACCTCCCTACGCCTTATCCTTGAACCCAAAGCATTATTACAGCTACCACATCCAGAAATCAACCGAAATTTCTGTGAACCCGGCACGACGAGCATACCCCAGCCGCGGAACGTCACAGTGGCGCCCGAGCGGGTTGTGGTAGCATAATAGTGTCTCAGAAGTGGTCAAGATGGCAAAGCAGTGGATTAACCAAGCAACGAAGGCAGAGCTGCAAGGCTACTGCGAGGAATTCGGCTTGTTAACGAAAAAGTGGAAATCCTAAGGAAACAATTATCACAGTTCATGGAGAGAACAGACCTGCCGGCTCAGGTACAAGAGAGACTGGAACAACTAGCAGCAACTCAGCCCCAAACCAAAAGGAGCCCAAGGCAACAATCGTCTCGGAAATGTGCACAGATACAGATCACGACGAAGGAACCTCAAGGAGAGACCAGATCAGGAAGGAAAAAAGCACTATTCCCGAAGTAGTGTAGTAGTCACAGACCACCAAGCGCTCAGATTGCTCAATTCAATCGAAAGCCCATCCGTCGAATAGCAAGATGGGCGTTGGGATTGCAGCCGTTCACCTTTAAGATTCGGTATTGGAAAGGGAAGTTGAACGCAGTGGCGGACGGTATATCCCGCTTACCACGCGTAGAAATCAGAATTTTCAAGGTCGGGGAAGGTGCTTGGTGTCAAATAAAGTGAAAAAAAGTGCGAAAAACTCTAAAAGAGACACCCGACTACTGCAGCAAACACAAGCGACTATACAGACACATACCAAACGAAACAGACGAAGCCGAATAAAATATCGGATACATCTCTGGCCACATACACATCGGGACCTGGTTCCAAGCCACGGCAAAGAACGACGACGACCGCCTAGGAGAGGAGGGGGGAGTGTGACGTCCAGCGCCATATCCAACAGCGCCGGCGCGCCAGTGGGACCAACACCAGTGGAATTCTCCCCAGAGAATTTACCTCTGTCAAAACACGTCTCTACAGAGAGTATTTACCTCAGCAACTATTCGTACCCCAGAGAGTATTCACCTCTGTTCTAACACCCCCCAGAGAGTTTTCACCTCTACCACAAGCCTTCGCCTCAGAGTGTGGTCATCGCGACCGCGATTCTTCCCATAGGAGCGGCCCACCAACGACCATCCACGATCTGCACGCAGCAAACAGCCACGTGCGGCCGAGTAGCCAAACACGAAGGAAGACCGCGAAGGAAGACCCCGAAGGAAGACCTCGAAGGAAGACCCCCCCGAGACCGAGTATCACCTCTGCCAACATTTCTGTATCGATTCCGAACAATAAAACTTAATTTTTATTATACTGCTTAAACCTCCCTACGCCTTATCCTTGAACCCAAAGCATTATTACAGCTACCACATCCAGAAATCAACCGAAATTTCTGTGAACCCGGCACGACGAGCATACCCCGGCCGCGGAACGTCACAACTTACTCTCTCGAAGTTTAATTTGGACTAATAATTTTTTTTTAATAAAATTTTGGCTGTTTTCACATAGCAATTTCAGTTCCATCCATATAATGAAAAATTCACTATAAACTAAATTTTCATTCTGCAACTCTAAAGTCGCATCATATGCGTCCTTGAACGCGTCGACATACATCTCCAGCCAGTCCCATTCTATGTCGGCATTAATAATACGCTGAGTGACCAGGAACTCTTTTAGCTTAAGTAGTTTTTTAACCATTGAGTACGTTGAATTCCACCTTGTGACAACGTCGAGCGAGGGTATATTTTTGTTGTGCTCGATTAAGATACGTCTGCGCAGGTAACATGTACATAAATATATCAAAAAATATATTTTTACATATTTGTACTTTACTTACCTATAAGTTTCAGTGCGCAATGTTTTGCATAATTTGCGGCAGATACTAATTTTTTTGCTAATATCATTCTGCTTATTGACATCATAGACGCACAGTTGAAGAGTGTGCGCAGCACACCGAACAAGATGAATATTCGCAAAATCTAGTTCATCTAGCTTTCCCATCAAATTTTCCCCTTCTGTGTCATCTTCAAACAGGGACTCCTCCATATCGTCATTTAGTATTTGTACGGCTTTGACCATGTTTCTCCCATTATCAGAGGTAACACTGTGTGTATAGATTTTTTTTCCTTTATAACAAACATTAAAAATTAACTTAAATGAAATGTTTACCTGAAGATTTGATCAGGAGTTATGCCATAATCATCAAGAATTTCTAAAATTTTTTCTTTAATATATGCACTATGCACATACTGGGTGCATAGGTGAGCTGGATCATGCCCAACGTCTTTACCACGATCCCTGTCTTATTTACACTGGTGTGAATCATTTGCAGATTCACACCTAGAATAGCTTTATCTATTCTAGTCGCCACGTCGATTTTTAGCGAAACCAGCTTTTTCTTTACTAAAACCCTTATGCCGTCTTTGATGGCCTGCTCTCTTACGGACACGAAATTCATAATGTTCCTCGATGTGATTGGGTTCATTCCAAGTGCATTATAAATTGGATCAACAATTTCTTTGAATCCCTCGCTGTCCAAGAATAAAAATGGCTTTCCGTCGTTTGTAACAATTTTGACAAGTGAATTTACCATTTCTTCTTCACTTGTTTCGTATGTAATTTTGACCTTTTTTGAAATTTTTTTTTGGCTAGCCTCTTCGCTGTCGCACTCTCTAAATATCTCCTCATGTTTACTTGTCAAATGGCGTTTCAAATTTGTGGAATGAAAGCCTGCTAATTTTACCGCATACTTTGCACTCTGATTTTTTTTCCGAAGAATTATATTTAAAAAATTGATGCACTTTTTTGTTGCACTCGCGTCCCATTTTGCTATTACATACGCTCACTGTACCATCCCATCGAAAAGTGTCAAAGTCTCAGTGAAGAACTCTTATTTTGTGACCGCACGAATCGGCTAACAGTTATTTGCGAGCTCTGCTTGTAACTAAACATACTACGTACTAGCCGCCACTGCTCTACTCAATAGAATTAACAAAGCCATGAAAACGTTGTACATACATATGTATGTATGTACATTTAGATATATCGATCGACATGTTAAATTAGAGATGGTGAGAGGCCAGCGGTAAACTCCACGCCTGATAAATTCAATTTTGTGCGAGAACAGAAACAAAAGTATGAAAACGACCTGGCGAACTGTATATCATGCTATCGATAAATTTCATTCGCGTAACATTCCTCAATTAAAATTTTAAACATTTATAAATTATAATATGAATATTTAGTCTGGCTGTTACTATAGATTGTAATTTAAGATTCATCTAATTCTACAATCGTATTAATAAATTAAAATATTATATGTACATATATGTATGCACAATATGGGTCGTTTCTGCTCGTGCGTGCTCGGAAGCTCTCGATTAATAATGTTTGTCAATGCTCCAAAAGCACGGCTGGTCTGTCCATCTTTAGTTTATGTTTAGAGCTACCACTGCCCTGCTTTCTTGCATGAATAAATAGGTATATATGTATGTATGAACATACATATGCAGATGAATTGGAACAAACGTACGTCCACTTATTTTATATACCCGGTACTCGAAGAGTATAGAGGTATATTATATTTGTGGTGATAGTCGGTGTGTTAAACATCCAGAAGAAAACATTTCCGATCCTATAATGTATATATATTCTTGATCAGCATCAATAGTCGAGTCGATATAGCCATGTCTGTCTGTCTGTCCGTCCGTCTGTCTGTCTAGATCTCAGAGACTATAAAAGCTTGAGCAACCAAATTGTGTATCCTTCTGTGATATCACACGGTTACACTCCCGCCCACACAAAAGACGAAAATCTGTTGCATGCAGAATTTCGACGATATATGTATAGCCGCAATGAAGAAAACCATTTTGAAAGCCATTATTCCCTCTCGCACACGCCACCCCGTATGCTTTGCTCGTTCGTTTTTTTAACGCCTTGTTCTCAGAGACTATAAGTGCGGGGACCATCAAACATTCTAGCCAGGATTCCTGTGATATCACTTCAAGACAAGTGTATTTCAAATTTTAGCCACGGAAATATATGGAATCAACAAATTTTAAGATACGTAAACTAAAAACGAAGAATCATTGAAAATTACCGTATCTATCAGATTCCCGAATCTGGACCAGGTCGGATCATTCTTATAGCCAGAAGAAACAAATGCAATTTTAGTAACTATGCAACGCCTGCCAAGCACATACTCATTCTGATATGTATGTAGATATATATGTAGAAATGTATAAGACAGATGTTAAAAACATATTAAAACAAAAATGGAAGCAGATAACATCTAATATATAAAAACCTCGCAAAGGGTTCGACTTAATTTGTTCTTAATTTTTTTTTTTTTGTCTAAAATTTAATTTGTTTCTTTTGCGAACATATAATAAATTACATAAATCGTAAGCTCACATATATACTTACTGACTGAGTACTGGCCATAAAGTAGAACCGCAGCCTTTGTCCCATTCATTTTTTTTTATTATGCGAGTATTTAAACAATATATGTACAAATGTACAAGCTTCAAAATATACATGCATGTTTTCATATATATTCAATTTATATCCCTGCAGTACTGCGTACTAGTTATCGTGATATCGCCCACTCCTTACAGGTTACCGCTGGTTCGCCGACAACCCCTACGAAATGCTTTACTTCATTTCCATTTTTACCCGCAATGTAATATTACATGCCGGACCAGTGACACCACTTCGTTTACCGCGTACTAAGTGATTTGGGTGGTCTTCTGGTGGTGACGATATGGGTACCCATGTAATGGGTAGTGAAATAGGTACCTGCCTGGTGGGTAGTGAAATGGGTACCCGCCAGGTGGGTTGGGAAATGGGTACCCATCGGGTGGGTTAAGAAAACAAGGAAAACTATTTGAAAAATGTTCAGTACATAACTTTATTTATTTCATACATTTTTGTGGAGTTAATGTTTCTTAGGGTTGTTTGGGTTGTTGCCATTTAAATTAATATTATTATTTGTATCTTTAAATATATATTTTTTTTTAGTTTTGGAGTTCAGATGGCCCTCTACAGTTATTGCATCTATAAATATAAAATATAAATATAAGTAATAGGCGGAAAAATGAAAACAAAAAACTAATCAGCTTACCAAGCAAGACTACAGAACTTCCATTTCTAAACACGACAATTAATAATCTGTAATTCACTTTTAACTGTCACACTTGTAATTGAACGTTTCATTCTTCTACTGGTGAAAAGCTGCAGCCCACCGAACTAGTACGATGGGTGGTACGCGGTGGGTTGTAGAGTATACAGTATATTCTTTGAGTGGTTCGATGTTCGCCAAAGGGTTACTTCGGAAGGTACCCATGTACGAACCACCCAAGTGGTTGCCGGGTACTTACTAAAACCATATGTACATATACGGACTAGATAGAGGTCTACACCAGTGCTCGGTACACATACACACAAGTAACATGCCTGCGGGCGAAATCGAAATATATAATAATGTCATACACGGAAGTTCTTTTGATAAACAATCATATGGAATCATATAGAACACATTTTTGTTGGCAGCCAGACATTTGAACAAATAAATGAACTTGGGAAAAATATTTTACAGCGCAAAGCTAACGTTAGCATTCAAAATATTCGGGGTGAAACACCTTTGCATGTTGCGATAGTAAGTCAAAATAGCATAATGCTGAATCAACTACTTGAAATGCCTAATATCGACATTAACATGTGCACTTTCGATGAAAAGTCTGCTCTTGAGCTATGCTTAACGTTAGAGGACGCAGATTTCAAGTTGGCTCGCAAACTGCTTGAAAAGGGTGCGCGACCGAACCCTATAAAATCTGCAACTGGTGACAGCCTGCTTCAGATTCTCGCTATTGGCGGCTAGCGCTTCGAGGATGCTGCCATATTTTTGGCAGATTTTGCTAATCTCGACCATTTAAACTTTAGTGGACTATCTGCTTTACATATTGCAGCGAGCCAAAATATGTCCAACCTAGTAACAAAATTGCTTACAAGAGGTGCACCGTGTAATTCGCAAACAACTGAAACTGGGATGAAATCAGCTTTACATATGGCAGTCGAAGCAAATGCCATTGGTGCAATAGAAGCTTTTTCTCAGGTGGAAATCAATGCAACTGAAGTTCCTGATTTCAACTGCAAAGATATAAATGGCGACTCGCCGCTGGGTCTATGCTTATCGCTCAATAAAACTCATCTAGTCTCCATTCTTATATAAGGAGGCGCTGATGTGAACGCAAGAAATAGAGATGACTTAACCCTTTTGCATCAATCAATACTCAACAGCGATAGTGACACGGCGTTATTTTTAATAGAGAACGGTGCAGATATAAACGCGGTGGCAGGTAAAAAATAAAACATTTAAACGGTGTTTACATATTTTGATTTCACATTTTATTCCATCACCATTAAAAAAAACCTCCCAAAAGTCGTGGATGCGTTGTGCGCACGGGGAGTTGCACTCAATGCCGCCGATGGCAAAGGGGATGCACCATTGTGGACTGCTTTGGAGTTGGAATTCGAGGAAGTTGCACTGGTACTTGTGCGGCATGGCGTTGATACAGACAGTTGGAGCGAGGGTCCTGATGGATGCCAGCAGACGCTCCTACATCGCGCAATAGATGAGAATAAAGAGTCTATTGCTGTATTTCTTATTCGTAGCCAATGTGACCTCGACTCTGCCCGTCAGCCAGGGCCGAATGGCGAAGGTGGAGACGAGGTTCGAGAAAAAGCATCCCCATTGCATCTTTGTTGTCAATGGGGTCTCACCAAAGTCCTTCAGACTCTAATTGACCATGGAGCTAATGTGAACGTGCTGGATGCTGAGAAAAAAACGCCCCTTTACATATCTATTGAAAACCAACACGAAGAGATAATAACAATTCTTCTTTGTCACCCTGGTATAGATCTAAAGTTACGTGATATATATGGAAACACACCTTTCGCATCCGCCTTGATAATACGCAACCACAAGGCCGCTCAGCGCATATTAGATCGACTTCCTACTGCAGCGGAGCAAATGGATCAGCGCGGTCGAAACTTTTTGCATTTAGCAATCATGAAAGATGATTTAGAAAACGTTCTGTTTTTGCTAGCTATACAGGTAGACGTCAATTCACGTGTGCACGATGCAAACCAATCTACGCCCTTGCATCTGGCAACTGCCTCCGAAAACGAAATGATCACTCGGAATTTACTTTTAGCTGGTGCCCGTATAAATGAACGAGATGCCGTTCAAAAGATACCGCTGCACATTGCAATTGAGCGGGGAAATATTTCACTGTGTCTGCGTTAATCCAAAACAGCGCAGACTACGATGCACCTGATGCCGAAGGTAATAATGCCCTGCATCTGGCCGTACGCGGTGGTCAACATTCAATTGTCCGTGAACTTTTAACGGAGTCTAGGGTAAACGCTGAGGCAACAAATTTAAAGGGGCGCAATCCTATGCATGAACTGTGCCGTGTGGTAGAGGACAATACTGCAGCGTCCATTTGTGAGCTATTTTTTGAGTGTATGCCAAAGTATTCCATTAATACTCCTGACATGGATGGTAATACGCCGTTACTGCTCTCTTTCATGCGTGGCCAGGCGCCCCTTTGCAAAGTCCTCGTGAAAGCTGGAGCATGTTTGGATACTGAAAATAGAGAAGGAATTAATATTTTTAATTTCAAGCTCGCCACAGATCAACTTCTCCATAAGTTGTTGGACCAACTGCCACAGGAGTCACCGTGGGCAGAGTCCGACTTGTGCCAAGAATGTACCACTAAGTTTTCAATTACGATGTGAAAACACTATTGGTAAGTATTTTAAAACTAACTTGACTATCAATATCTTGCTATATTTTTTATCGTTCGATATTTTATTAAGTCGGCATTGCGGTCGGGTCTTGTGCTCCAAGTGTTCCAGCAACGATGTGCCAATTATTAAATTCAGAATAAATAAGCCAGTCAGGGTGTGCAGCGTTTGTTTTAATGTACTGCAATGTGGAAATGGAGAATTTTTGTAGTTATTTAAGAATTCGTTTACAAGAAAAATAATTTTTAATGTGTATGTGGCTGCCATTTGTTAAGATGTTTAAATAAAAATTTTTACATTTAAATCGAACAATTTTTTTTTAACTAAACGGTTCATGCAATAAATATTGCGATCTAAAAAACGGAAGGGACAATGATCTAATAGGAATCGTGAAGCTTATGCGGCTCAACAAGCCAGAGCTACGTCACCATTGATCAATTTTTGGACAAAAATCACACCAAGAATTGGTTTACGATTAACTATGGTAGGAACTATGGTCGGTTAACTTTTTGTGGAATACTTTATACTGAGGGCACCATACACAAGGACCGCATTCGGACGAACTAGCAAGATATAGAGAGTCTTATTCTGAGTTTATGCTAGGCCCATTTCTAGAAATCATTTCATGAATTTGGTAACACACGAAAGTTGACTATGAATTCAGCCTCATTTCGTGATATAGTGAAACAAATTAGGTGGCAACGCCGGGCGAAATAAGTAAATAAATTGGACAAAGTGACGACGAAAAAAAAAAATAAAAAAATATCCTTTTGGACTGATGCGGAGGTGACTGAGCTTCTTACGCTGGTGAAGGAGAAGAATGTAGATGGATTTAAATTCAAAATTGTTTCCAATTTACAACTCTGGCACCTCCTCTGATATAATTGCATGACTTCGTCTCCGTCGGATAAACAGGGGCCAATTTTAATTTCACGAATTTTAGAATTCTTATTATAAACATAGTATTTTTTATATAGGGTTTGTGAAATTCCTTTGACCACCTCTGTTAAGCTAGTGAGCTTTTTCACTATCTGTTGAGATTTAAAAAACTGTTACAAATATTTTGGTTGTATACATATGTGGTTTAATGCCAGATTTATTCAAGGTAGGCGTATATAGCTATGCGTGTAAGTCGACCGATGATCTTGAGGTTTCGAGTATTCGCTCAAGACTAAAATGGAAGGGCTGACGGCGTAATTGCCGTGCCTTATGAGGCAACGCTTAACGAGCGAGAGAGTGCGATTAGGAGAGAGCTAGAGCAGTTTGGGCTGCTGCTAAGCCGAGTACAACGAATGTTTATATATGTATAAGTAAGCGAAAGAAGGCCGCTGCCGTGCGTAGGCATAAGCAGTAACAAACGATTTCAAACAGTGGACATTGCAATAATAAACATCGAGATGTGCATTTACTTTAGACCGCACCACTTGCTATAATTTACGATGGTTTATGCTGCTGGACCCGACATACTCCCCCCGTTGAAACCCTGTCCTTCAATAGCATCTTTAAGGGGCAGCAAACACAACTTGTTGACGGCTCGTTTTGTAAAGCCAGATGAGGTCTTCAGCACGGCGACTCGGGAAACGCCATCTCTTCCTGGTAGAAGCTCGACCACCCTCGCCAGTGGCCACTTCTCATCCTTGACAAAGACCATATCTGCGACTGCCAAACTTGGCTTCGCAGTGCGCCATTTTGAGCGTTGCCGCAGCGAAGTGATGTACTCTTCCTTCCACCAGGTCCAGAAGAGCTGCTGCAGGTATGAAACGCGCTGCGATCGAATTTCAGCCGTGTGACGTCTGGCTCAGCGAACAAAGAATGAGGGCCACCGTTCAAGAAGTGCGCTGGAGTTAGCACATCCAGATCGGCAGGGCTCTCTGAAATTGAAACTAAAGGTCTTGAATTAATTACTGCCGCGATGTGGCATAACAACGTCCGCAGCTCGTCAAATCTAAGAACCGAGTTGGCTTGGCCGTCTTCACTGCAGCTTCCTATAGGCCACCAAATTCGGGGAGCGAGGAGAAATTAAATGCCAGTGTATAGACTCAACCAGGCAAAAATCCAGGAAAGCCTTGTGAACAGGAACAGCCGTTTTAATTCCACAAGCTCATTCCTAACGCCGACAACATTTGTTGCGTTTTCCGACCAAATTGGTCGCGGTTTCCGTCGGGTGCATATGAAGCGCTTTAGTATATGAAGAAAAGCAAGTGAAGATAAATCATTAATCAGCTCCAGATGATCAGCCTTCGTTGCGAAACAAGTGAAGACACAGACGAAGCACTTGATTGGAGCCTTATTGCGTGCTTCCGGCTTGTAGAAAAATGGCCCAGAAAAGTCGACGATTGTGATCTCAAAGGCATGAGAACCGTCGAGCCTCTCCTTTGGAAGATCCGCCATAATATGCTCCAATACTCTAGGCTTCATTAGAAAGCAATTTACGCATTTGTTCATTGCCTTGCTGCCTTGCCTTCAATTTGGAAGCTGGAATCTGGAAGATTCTAGACGTTAAGTTGCAGCTACAAAGTGTCTGAGTCGGATTTATAGCCGAGAAATCAGTGTGGTGATGTTTGCTCCAGCCATAGTAGAATGAAGAGGCATGTGTCCGCTACTCTATGCTATTTCCCGCTTAATTGACGCCTTCACCGTACTGGCAAGCAATTCCTTTTCATTTTCTCGCACAATTCCGTTGATTTAAGCTTTACAAAAGACACCCTGTTTTGCTCCCTGGTAATTGGAAATTCGTTAGCATCGGCAGCGTTAACCGCATCAACAGCGTAGGTAGCATCCATCTCCACAGCGGCGGCAGCTTAGCAAACGTTTACTGCGGGAAGATGATCGCAAAGAGTAAAGCGCGTAATAAACGTCTCTAGCGGGAAGACGAATGCAAAGAGGAGCGCACGCACTAGAAAGCAACGAACAAAAACCGCAAGAAAGCTAATACCAAAGTGCAAGGGCCGGTGTGGGAATCGTTTCTTGCGGGAAGATGTAAGCAAAGAGCACCAAGCGTAATAGACTGGAAGAATGAGCACCATAAGCTGACAGCGCCAAGGGAGGCCGGTGTATATATGTATGTAATATCTTAGCCGTAATATGTAGCCGATGACTCTGGTTGAATTGGCAATTGAAATAATATGTAATTGTTCTGAGTGATTGCACTGATATATTTATTCTTGCACGAATCACGTCGGGGTCACCAAGGTTAAGCTAGTGAGCTTTTTCACAAGCTGTTTGGATTTATATATAAGGTCACGAATGTTTGCCAAGGTAGTCACAAAATCAAAAATAAAGCTTTCCTTTAAGTAAATATATATTTCAACAGGGATCCACGCTATTAATAGATGCTTTAAAAAAAGGCGATATTTTTTCAGCGAAATTTCTTTTGGACCAAAACTGTCTTTTAGATCTTCTATCCAGGTGAAAAATTCAGTTCTATCATATGCAATAACTACATAGGAGTGTAAAATTTCGTTTTTTAGACCGTCGTCAGATACCGTGCTTCATATCATATGCAGTTACGTTGATAGTCAGACTAACCGTCAGACATTTGAACAAATAAATGAACATGGGAAAAATATTTTACAGCGCAAAGCTAACGTTAACACTCAAAATATTTGGGGTGAAACACCTTTGCATGTTGCGATAGTAAGTCAAAATAGCATAATGCTGAATCAACTACTTGAAGTGCCTAATATCGACATTAACATGTGCACTTTCGATAAAAAGTCGGCTCTTGAGCTATGCTTAACGTTAGAGGACGCAGATTTCAAGTTGGCTCGCAAACTGCTTGAAAAGGGTGCGCGACCGAACCCTATAAAATCTGCAACTGGTGACAGCCTGCTTCAAATTCTCGCTATTGGCGGCCAGCGCTTCGAGGATGCTGCCATATTTTTGGCAGATTTTGCTAATCTCGACCATTTAAACTTTAGTGGACTATCTGCTTTACATATTGCAGCGAGCCAAAATATGTCCAACCTAGTAACAAAATTGCTTACAAGAGGTGCACCGTGTAATTTGCAAACAACTGAAAGTGGGATGAAATCAGCTTTACATATGGCAGTCGAAGCAAATGCCATTGGTGCAATAGAAGCTTTTTCTTAGGTGGAAATCAATGCAACTGAAGTTCCTGATTTCAACTGCAAAGATATAAATGGCGACTCGCCGCTGGGTCTATGCTTATCGCTGAATAAAACTCATCTAGTCTCCATTCTTATATAAGGAGGCGCTGATGTGAACGCAAGAAATAGAGATGACTTAACCCTTTTGCATCAATCAATACTCAATAGCGATAGTGACACGGCGTTATTTTTAATAGAGAACGGTGCAGATATAAACGCGGTGGCAGGTAAAAAATAAAACATTTAAACGGTGTTTACATATTTTGATTTCACATTTTATTCCATCACCATTAAAAAAAACCTCCCAAAAGTCGTGGATGCGTTGTGCGCACGGGGAGTTGCACTCAATGCCGCCGATGGCAAAGGGGATGCACCATTGTGGACTGCTTTGGAGTTGGAATTCGAGGAAGTTGTACTGGTTCTTGTGCGGCATGGCGTTGATACAGACAGTTGGAGCGAGGGTCCTGATGGATGCCAGCAGACGCTCCTACATCGCGCAATAGATGAGAATAAAGAGTCTATTGCTGTATTTCTTATTCGTAGCCAATGTGACCTCGACTCTGCCCGTCAGCCAGGGCCGAATGGCGAAGGTGGAGACGAGGTTCGAGAAAAAGCATCCCCATTGCATCTTTGTTGTCAATGGGGTCTCACCAAAGTCCTTCAGACTCTAATTGACCATGGAGCTAATGTGAACGTGCTGGATGCTGAGAAAAAAACGCCCCTTTACATATCTATTGAAAACCAACACGAAGAGATAATAACAATTCTTCTTTGTCACCCTGGTATAGATCTAAAGTTACGTGATATATATGGAAACACACCTTTCGCATCCGCCTTGATAATACGCAACCACAAGGCCGCTCAGCGCATATTAGATCGACTTCCTACTGCAGCGGAGCAAATGGATTAGCGCGGTCGAAACTTTTTGCATTTAGCAATCATGAAAGATGATTTAGAAAACGTTCTGTTTTTGCTAGCTATACAGGTAGACGTCAATTCACGTGTGCACGATGCAAACCAATCTACGCCCTTGCATCTGGCAGCTGCCTCCGAAAACGAAATGATCACTCGGAATTTACTTTTAGCTGGTGCCCGTATAAATGAACGAGATGCCGTTCAAAAGATACCGCTGCACATTGCAATTGAGCGGGGAAATGTTTCACTGTGTCTGCGTTAATCCAAAACAGCGCAGACTACGATGCACCTGATGCCGAAGGTAATAATGCCCTGCATCTGGACGTACGCGGTGGTCAACATTCAATTGTTCGTGAACTTTTAACGGAGTCTAGGGTAAACGCTGAGGCAACAAATTTAAAGGGGCGCAATCCTATGCATGAACTGTGCCGTGTGGTAGAGGACAATACTGCAGCGTCCATTTGTGAGCTATTTTTTGAGTGTATGCCAAAGTATTCCATTAATACTCCTGACATACACCTGACATACGCCGTTACTGCTCTCTTTCATGCGTGGCCAGGCGCCCCTTTGCAAAGTCCTCGTGAAAGCTGGAGCATGTTTGGGTACTGAAAATAGAGAAGGAATTAATATTTTTAATTTCAAGCTCGCCACAGATCAACTTCTCCATAAGTTGTTGGACCAACTGCCACAGGAGTCACCGTGGGCAGAGTCCGACTTGTGCCAAGAATGTACCACTAAGTTTTCAATTACGATGTGAAAACACTATTGGTAAGTATTTTAAAACTAACTTGACTATCAATATCTTGCTATATTTTTTATCGTTCGATATTTTATTAAGTCGGCATTGCGGTCGGGTCTTGTGCTCCAAGTGTTCCAGCAACGATGTGCCAATTATTAAATTCAGAATAAATAAGCCAGTCAGGGTGTGCAGCGTTTGTTTTAATGTACTGCAATGTGGAAATGGAGAATTTTTGTAGTTATTTAAGAATTCGTTTACAAGAAAAATAATTTTTAATGTGTATGTGGCTGCCATTTGTTAAGATGTTTAAATAAAAATTTTTACATTTAAATCGAACAATTTTTTTTTAACTAAACGGTTCATGCAATAAATATTGCGATCTAAAAAACGGAAGGGACAATGATCTAATAGGAATCGTGAAGCTTATGCGGCTCAACAAGCCAGAGCTACGTCACCATTGATCAATTTTTGGACAAAAATCACACCAAGAATTGGTTTACGATTAACTATGGTAGGAACTATGGTCGGTTAACTTTTTGTGGAATACTTTATACTGAGGGCACCATACACAAGGACCGCATTCGGACGAACTAGCAAGATATAGAGAGTCTTATTCTGAGTTTATGCTAGGCCCATTTCTAGAAATCATTTCATGAATTTGGTAACACACGAAAGTTGACTATGAATTCAGCCTCATTTCGTGATATAGTGAAACAAATTAGGTGGCAACGCCGGGCGAAATAAGTAAATAAATTGGACAAAGTGACGACGAAAAAAAAAAATAAAAAAATATCCTTTTGGACTGATGCGGAGGTGACTGAGCTTCTTACGCTGGTGAAGGAGAAGAATGTAGATGGATTTAAATTCAAAATTGTTTCCAATTTACACCTCTGGCACCTCCTCTGATATAATTGCATGACTTCGTCTCCGTCGGATAAACAGGGGCCAATTTTAATTTCACGAATTTTAGAATTCTTATTATAAACATAGTATTTTTTATATAGGGTTTGTGAAATTCCTTTGACCACCTCTGTTAAGCTAGTGAGCTTTTTCACTATCTGTTGAGATTTAAAAAACTGTTACAAATATTTTGGTTGTATACATATGTGGTTTAATGCCAGATTTATTCAAGGTAGGCGTATATAGCTATGCGTGTAAGTCGACCGATGATCTTGAGGTTTCGAGTATTCGCTCAAGACTAAAATGGAAGGGCTGACGGCGTAATTGCCGTGCCTTATGAGGCAACGCTTAACGAGCGAGAGAGTGCGATTAGGAGAGAGCTAGAGCAGTTTGGGCTGCTGCTAAGCCGAGTACAACGAATGTTTATATATGTATAAGTAAGCGAAAGAAGGCCGCTGCCGTGCGTAGGCATAAGCAGTAACAAACGATTTCAAACAGTGGACATTGCAATAATAAACATCGAGATGTGCATTTACTTTAGACCGCACCACTTGCTATAATTTACGATGGTTTATGCTGCTGGACCCGACATACTCCCCCCGTTGAAACCCTGTCCTTCAATAGCATCTTTAAGGGGCAGCAAACACAACTTGTTGACGGCTCGTTTTGTAAAGCCAGATGAGGTCTTCAGCACGGCGACTCGGGAAACGCCATCTCTTCCTGGTAGAAGCTCGACCACCCTCGCCAGTGGCCACTTCTCATCCTTGACAAAGACCATATCTGCGACTGCCAAACTTGGCTTCGCAGTGCGCCATTTTGAGCGTTGCCGCAGCGAAGTGATGTACTCTTCCTTCCACCAGGTCCAGAAGAGCTGCTGCAGGTATGAAACGCGCTGCGATCGAATTTCAGCCGTGTGACGTCTGGCTCAGCGAACAAAGAATGAGGGCCACCGTTCAAGAAGTGCGCTGGAGTTAGCACATCCAGATCGGCAGGGCTCTCTGAAATTTAAACTAAAGGTCTTGAATTAATTATTGCCGCGATGTGGCATAACAACGTCCGCAGCTCGTCAAATCTAAGAACCGAGTTGGCTTGGCCGTCTTCACTGCAGCTTCCCATAGGCCACCAAAATGCGGGGAGCGAGGAGAAATTAAATGCCAGTGTATAGACTCAACCAGGCAAAAATCCAGGAAAGCCTTGTGAACAGGAACAGCCGTTTTAATTCCACAAGCTCATTCCTAACGCCGACAACATTTGTTGCGTTTTCCGACCAAATTGGTCGCGGTTTCCGTCGGGTGCATATGAAGCGCTTTAGTATATGAAGAAAAGCAAGTGTAGATAAATCATTAATCAGATCCAGATGATCAGCCTTCGTTGCGAAACAAGTGAAGACACAGACGAAGCACTTGATTGGAGCCTTATTGCGTGCTTCCGGTTTGTAGAAAAATGGCCCACAAAAGTCGACGATTGTGATCTCAAAGGCATGAGAACCGTCGAGCCTCTCCTTTGGAAAATCCGCCATAATATGCTCCAATACTCTAGGCTTAATTCGAAAGCAACTTACGCATTTGTTCATTGCCTTGTTTACCGTCTTCCTCCTCCCAATGGGCCAATATTGGGATCGAATTAGTCCAAGCAAAGCTCGAGGTCCAGCGTGGAGATTCCGCTCATGAAAGTGAGAGATTATGGAAAGAGTTAGTGGATGGCTGCTGGGCAAGATAATTGGATGACGGCCATCAAAATCCAACGACGAGTTCTTCAGTCGACCATCAACCCTGAGCAGACCAAACTGATCCATGAATGGCGACAACGATGCAAGTGAACTAGATGGGGAAACTGATCCCCTGGACCGCAGCGACTTCATGTCCTCCCATAGCTGAGTGCGCTGGACTAGTCGCAGCAATAACTAGGTTCCATGCTCAATGTCCGAGACAATCAGTCAGGGATGCCGAATGCGATTGCAAAACTTGTAAATGTATCCGAAAACGCGTTGCAAGGAACCGAACGAGTTTGCATACTTTAAATCAGCTACAATGTCAATGTAGGGAGATTTTACCAGAAGAGCACTCCTGCGAAGCTCAAGGGCTGACTTATGCGGTAGTGCAGTAGGCGGCCAGTCATCTGAGGGGCCACAAAGAAATGGAGGTCCATGAGCCCAAAGGGGAGACTCCTTCAGCTCAGTCGGAAGAGCCCCCCGAGCGAGAATGTCGGCTGGGTTTAACGCTGTGGGAACATAGCGCCATGTCATGTTGTCGGTCATTTCCTGAATAGTTGCTACTCTATTTGCGACATATATATTAAATCTTGATGACTCGTCCCGAATAGAGGAAAGTGCAACTGCAGAAAAACACCAACAGAAACACCTTCCCTTGAAGACATTCATTCCGGATATTTCAGATATGAGCCTAGCCAGCAACTCCGCTCCACAAAGCTCCATCTTTGGCACCGTAAGTGTCTTCAAAGGAGCAACACGAGATTTGGCACAAAGTAAGTGAGTGCTAGAATGCTGACCTTTTGACACGACATATGTATATGCATGCACCATAAGCCTCGATGCTGGCATCGCAGAATCCGTGAATTTCTAGCTCGGAGTCTAAAAAGGAGGACAAGACGAGGAAATTCCAGTCGACGAATCTGGCCAAAACTGCTGCATATTTCCTGCCACTCGGTGGTCAGTGAGGCTGGGAGGCTTTCATCCCAGGCAAACTTCTCTTTGCACAAACGCTGAAGAAAGATTTTTGATTTCGTAATTAAAGGACCAGCAAGTCCGAGAGGATCGTAGAACCGCGCTATGGTTGATAACACAGAGCACCTGCAGGGATTCGGAGACAATTCTAGGGCCGAGAACGAAAATAAAAGTTGATCAGAAATTGGGTCTCAAGCGAGTCCTAGTGTCTTAGTAAAATGGCTTCCATCATCGAACTTCAAATTCAGGAACTCCATCCGGCACAGTGAGCACGTTCGAGCACCAGTTCCTCAATCTGAACTAACCCCTAGACAAGATTCCAGCAGTTTGCTCATGAATGCGGATGGCCTCTTCCCGAGATCTGGCGCCAGATTTTAAACCATCCACGTAGAAATCACGGCGAAGAATTTCAGCTCAACTGGAAAATCTTCCTGCTCGTCGGTTGCCAACTGGTGCATCGCTCGCACAGATAAATAGGAGGCAGACTTTGTCCCATACGTAACGGTGTCCAGTTGGAACACGCGCAAGTCCTCTTGCGTGAAGTTTCTCCACAGAATACTGCAAGTTGCTATCCTCGGGCGAGACTTCTACACACCGATACATCTTACAGATATCTCCCGTAATCGCAACTGCGTATGAACGAAATCGAGCAATAATATAAAAGAGTTTAGGTTGTATTACGGGGCCAGCCATTAAAACATCATTCAATGAGTAGCCAGAAGAAGTTGAAGCGGATCCATCAAAAACGACCCGAAGCTTGGTCGTAGAAGAGAAGAGATTCTTTCATGACGCAATGGTGAGGTAGAAAATATCGGCAGTTGCTGATTTATTGGGCAGGAACAGGAGACATATGACCTAAGTCAAGATATTCATTTATGAAGGCAGCATACTGAGCCTTCACATCAGGGCGACGATTTAACTTCCGCTCAAGGGACAGGAATCTGCGACGCGCTTGATTGTAAGATTCTCCCAAGAGATCCAAACTATATTTAGCTGGCAGCCGAACACAAATCGCCATTTTGTAATCGACGGACATGCTGGACAAAATGCGCTTCACAATCCAACTCTTCCGTGGTAGATTTTACTATTGGTTCGATGCAATTCTCAACCTCCCAAAACCTCCGAAGAAGCACTTCAAGCGGCTCATATGGATTGTCATCCTCGGCCACAACGGCCGGAGAGCGAGCAACCATTAAAGACGAACCATTCAAACGAGAACACCCTCCAGAAATGACCCATCCCAAGCGAGTTTCTTAATTGAAAGCAATCCTGGCAGTAGTTTGACCAGACCAACACAAAGGAGATCGTAAAACAGACTTGCTCCAATTAATAGATCTACGCGCTGAGGCCTATGAAACTCCGGATCCGCTAGTGGTATGTTCGCTGGAATGTTCCAGTTATGAGTGTCAATTCCAAAGCTTGGCTGACGATCAGTTATGTTAGAAGCTACAATAGCAGTGATGAGAGTTGAGAATTCAGATGAGAGAGAATGCAGGCTAACGTTGACTGAACAACCATCTGTGACAAAGCTGTAGTCGCCAATTCCAGAAACTGCAGTTGATTTTCTTTCCTTTTCCAAAGCTGAAGCTGATTGGCGAAACGAGAAGTTATCAGATGTAACTGGGAGCCAGAATCCAGCAACACTCGGCAGGGAACTAAAACTCCGGAACGATTTTTGACCAATACGAGGTAGACGCTAATGTAGAGGGTTCAGTGGTATGCTGTGGTCAGTGACTGATTGACAATTGACTGATCTTGGGCTGCAGCCGATTCTGGGTTACTGAAATGGAGAGTAGTATGGTGCTTACCACCGCAGGTACGACAGTGGCTCGAGGTGCACTGGCTTAATCGATGTCCTGTTCTAATGCAATTAATACAAAGGGACAATCGTTTGGCTTCTTTATGGCGATTTTGGGGGGACAGTGCCTTGAACTTCGGACAGTACTGGACTTCGTGAGCGCTGTTACTGCAGAGCACGCCTAGTTGCAACTAAGGTGGAACTGGAATTGGTATATCTTCTATTCTTGCCCACCTGACTGCTCGGCGCATAGTTTGCCCTAGCAAAATCCACTGTCTCCAATGATCTGCATCGCTGTTCCACGAATGAGGCCATATGCTCCCATGAGTACATAGAGTTGGAATCGAGTTGGCATACGCTGGCTCCTCAAATCGCTCCTCCCACTTGGCTTGGCTCGCTGGATCAAGTTTACGAAGCACCTCCTGCTCGATGATGCATTCTGCGATCTGCTCAGAAGTGCCCAAACTCTGAAGCGCACGCATATGAGCGTTGAATCCGTCCGACAGCCTGGAGCCCTAGGATCTCATTAATGTGTGCCTGAAATACTAATCGTCGATTACACTAGTCGACACGACTTTTCCACTGTCTCCAAAAATGACTTTTTCTGATAGATTTGGATGTTTAAAAATTTTTAAAGACTGTTTTTTTTTTCATGGAGTAGTTTATTTTTAAAGAATTTTAAAAAATCCTGTTATTTTTTGTCATTGGTAGTGCTCCTATTTTTCACATAACTTAAGTTTCGTACAACTGGTTGTATTGAACGTTGCAGTTAAAAAAAGTTGATAAATGCAGCTATAGTCGCAGTTGCAGGTCGTTTTGGTCAAACGGTTATAACTTAGCCGTTTATTTTTATATTTTTATAAGCGATACCTTAAACGACGCTTAATTAATGTGTCTATCTAAAACCAAAAATCAATGCATTCATTTATTTTTTTCTTCGACTTTTCCTGAGGTTTCAAAGTCAAAATTTCGGGGAAAAAATACCGAAAAAAATGATGAAATTTCAATTTGGAAGCTGGAATCTGGAAGATTCTAGACGTTAAGTTGCAGCTACAAAGTGTCTGAGTCGGATTTATAGCCGAGAAATCAGTGTGGTGATGTTTGCTCCAGCCATAGTAGAATGAAGAGGCATGTGTCCGCTACTCTATGCTATTTCCCGCTTAATTGACGCCTTCACCGTACTGGCAAGCAATTCCTTTTCATTTTCTCGCACAATTCCGTTGATTTAAGCTTTACAAAAGACACCCTGTTTTGCTCCCTGGTAATTGGAAATTCGTTAGCATCGGCAGCGTTAACCGCATCAACAGCGTAGGTAGCATCCATCTCCACAGCGGCGGCAGCTTAGCAAACGTTTACTGCGGGAAGATGATCGCAAAGAGTAAAGCGCGTAATAAACGTCTCTAGCGGGAAGACGAATGCAAAGAGGAGCGCACGCACTAGAAAGCAACAAACAAAAACCGCAAGAAAGCTAATACCAAAGTGCAAGGGCCGGTGTGGGAATCGTTTCTTGCGGGAAGATGTAAGCAAAGAACACCAAGCGTAATAGACTGGAAGAATGAGCACCATAAGCTGACAGCGAAAAGGGAGGCCGGTGTACATATGTATGTAATATCTTAGCCGTAATATGTAGCCGATGACTCTGGTTGAATTGGCAATTGAAATAATATGTAATTGTTCTGAGTGATTGCACTGATATATTTATTCTTGCACGAATCACGTCGGGGTCACCAATGTTAAGCTGGTGAGCTTTTTCACAAGCTGTTTGGATTTATATATAAGGTCACGAATGTTTTCTTTATATATTTCTGCACATTTATAGACAATTTAATCAAATAACGGTGGTTGTTAGATGTACATATGTATGTGTGTAAGGCGACGAAACGATGGTCTGATGGCGAATATTATTGACGAATATTAGCTTCAGACTGATTTGCAAGGGCGGACGGCGTAATTGCCATGCCCTATGAGGAAACAGAGCGGGAGAGAGTGCGATTAGGAGAGAGTTAGAGCAGTTTGGGCTGCTGCTAAGCCGAGTGCGAAGAATGATTGTACACAAGTAAACGAAAGAAGGCCGTTGCCGTGCGTAAGCATATACGGTAACAAACGATTTTAAACAGTGGGCATTGCAATAATTAACATCGAGATGTGCATTTTTTTTAGGCCGCACCACTTGCTATAGTTTGTGATGTTTTATGCTGCTTGACCCGAGAGTACTAATCGTACAAAGGGAAAACAAGTCAATGAATTATTAAATTTAATTCCGAACTGTAGGCATGGCATGGATGCCATTCGCCGTTTCTGCGTTGCGTTTTCGGCTAATGTTGTCGAATTTAGAACCGTTGCCTCAATATGTCTTCTATGCAATGTAAAATTTCTATAATACGAAAAGTGCAAGTTCGTGCCAGCCCGTTCCATTGAGCAGGGTAGTCAAGCCATGGACTGTTAACGTAGGACTTCCGGAATATTGTGCAAGAACCTCATTAAGGATGAGGCATGTCTTCCTGTGCGTGCATATTGCACAGCGTGCATTCTTTTACAACGAGATGTCTATACGGCGACGCGTTAAGTGACAGCGTACTCGAAAAATGAGGGGTATGTGGTTGGCATTTGGGCATCTCCTGGAACTCGTTTCCATCGTCTCTCAGTTCGCGATGAAATCAGTTTTCTGGCCTGTCAGATACCTGAGTACTTTCTTTGGGAGTTTATTATCCGTCATATCCATTACTTTGGATGCATAGCTAAAGTGTTTTTGCAGCGTATGTATGAATACGGCAGAGAGGCCAGTTTCCAGATGGATTGCATAGGTCGGTGTGCTTTGTGGGAGTCGGAAGATTTGTTTGATGTAGAAACGCAGGAGCTTTTCTGCTGCTTCATAGCGCTCGTGTCCCCATATCTCCGCTGGATAGCCAATTATGGTCTATGCCGTTGCCGTGTATATTTTTATTTTATGCTCTGAGAGACCTTTTTTTTCCAAGTAGCTTTTTCCATGTGCAATATGTGCTCAAATTGGCATTTAGTTCTGTCTAAAGTTCGACCCAACATTTGATCAGAATTCATTTTGCCGTAGTCCATCTTCTCGAGCTGGCTGGGCCCGGTTTTAAAAGTGCCGTGCAGCTCCTTGATCTGCTTGAGCCTTTCAATAAGCGTGAAGAGCTGAAGACCAGCGAAGCTCTCTCCAAAATAACTTCCAACTGCTTCAGTCTTGCGAATAGTGTCGGTGCTTTCCGTTTCAGGAATGCCACCCATTTTCCAGCAGCGGGCACTGGACCGTCGTTTCTCGCGTTCATGTGGGAAGCCGCGGTAGAAAATATATAATAACGGTACTAGGAATGATGACCAAAAGAGAATATTCAGAGGCATTCTAAGAAGAGATCACAAGTAAAGACTTTTGTACCTATGCTCAAATACTTATTTCCCTGAGGTACATATGCACACTTGCATATGCGCCTAAAGTTATCTTTCGTTGTCTACCTTTTGATTCATTCAGCGCATAACAATTGACTTGTATTGGGCCCAACGATCAGCTCAAGAATGAAACGCCTGAGTGAGTAATTACGTTAGTCAACACGACATTTCTGCTGTGGCCCAAAATGACTTTCTCTGATAAATTTGGAGATTTACATTTTTTTAAAGAATTATGTTTTTTTTATGGTTTAGTTTATTTTAAGAGTTTTTTATTCACATAACTTAAGTTTCTTATAAAGGGTTGTATTAAATTTTGCAGATCTGAAAAGCTAATAAATGCAGCTATACGTCTGACCCACACTCTTTGAAGCTGCAGCTTTGTCTGGAAAACTCAGGAAAAGTAGAAAAAAAATATATTTCGTGGCTAACATTTTTGGTTGAGAGTTTTCCAATGCTTCAATTCACGAGGTCAGTTACTTATGGGGGCCGAAACACACGACGGCTATGCATGCAAATCTTAACTATGTAGATTAGGTAGAAACTATAGCTGCAGAGAGGAACTCCTCCCAGCTCATGGACCTATTAAAGGTCCGTTCTGATGCCGCTCGGGCGCGATCCACTTCTTACTGCCTAAACCGTGGTCACCAAAGAACTGCAGATTAAGGGCATCTCAATCTAGTGGTTTGAATGTATTGGGACTGATTTGATTTCGGAAGGGTCCAAAATGTCCGTGAGGAAGGCAGCCCAAAGAGTGTACGGTTTCCGAGGGACGCACAGTGACAAAAGAAGTGGGGGACCGACTCCTCCGCTTCCTCGTCCCGCCAACTTCTGCAGAAGTCGTTGACAGCTTAGAGCCGTGTGTGCCAATCTGCCAATATCCCGTGATGGCTCGTGTTACCGCAGAGCATTGGACTCTGTTGAGTCTATATAGCTCTGCCGAGTGTTTCGCTGAACGACATGGCCATCTTAATCTAGAGGTTCTGCTCGTTGCTCGATAATAGCCTACACTTAGCCATTGTTATTGCTTACTGCTCCTTCTCCGATTGGAGAGGAATTGTAGTGCTCTGCCTGGACAGATCGTCGGCAGAATCATTCCCCTGGATGTTCCTGTGTCCCTGTAATGTTCCCACATTAGGAATATTTTTAACTGCTTTGAGGTCTCATTTAGAGACCTATGGCAGTCTGTTCGGTTTTGCATCACTGGTCCCAAGGTGCCAAAACTCTCCAATCTAGGCTCTGTGGGAACATTGGCGTTCGTGCGTACCCACAGCATAGGTCACAGCATAGGTCTTGCGAGCGACGTGCGTGGGAGAGAGAGTTAGTCTGCTTGAGAACGTCACCGAACACAGCATCACACCGATCTTAAAAACGCCGCTGCATACCGCTGTTGTCAAAATCATTTGAAATCGTTTATCACTAAATTTTAAATTAAATATTATCAAAAGTGTTTGCACTGGCTCCGAGAACCTCTCCTCAGTGTCCTCTGGATATTCTGCTTATATATTCACGGGACATAATTGTTCATGGTGGCCCGTGGGGGGAACCCAGCCGCAAAACACTAACAATTTCATAAATCGCGGGCGAAAGGGTGCAGTGAAGGAATGCAATAACCGCAATAACTGTGCAACCAAAGCAAGCGGTGCTTGCGCTTGATGCCCCGCTCTCTTCGCTAACGTTTCAGTGCTTGCGTATTGCTTTACGCCCCGCTCTCTTCGCCCACGGCTCATCGCTCCGCTCTTTTCGCCGACGGCTCAGAGCTCTCGCTTTCTTCGCCTTCATCTCTTCGCTAATCTCATTGCTTGCGTTTGGTGCGGGTAAGTAAAGAGAATTTGAGTAAGTTTGTGTGCGAGATCAGAACCTAGAGTTTCTAAACGAATTTTATATTGAGTTGGGTTGAGTTGTGCAAGCGTTAAAGTTTAACGTAATATAAATATGACGGATCCAGATTCGAAGCATCTGCCATTACAAAGGCTAGTGAGGGTGAAGAAAGATCGCCACCAGTCTTTACAATCCGCATTGCAGAACTTTAGAAATGATTCAGAATCGAGGAAAACGCGTATTTACTTTCAGAAGCGTATGGAACAAGTGGAAGGCTTGCGAAAGGCATTTCGTGAAACTCACGAAGAGCTTCTCAATTTGGATGGGTATGACGAGTCGGATTATTGTACCAAAATGTTTTCTTCCGAGTTTGAGGAACGTCATATGGAAGTGGTCTGTGTCTTAGCTGAGGAGTCCGAGAAGCGGTTTCCTGCAGCGGCAAACCTGCCCACCCTCTCATCCGAAAGACACACTGTCACACCAGAAGTTCACTTAAAAATGACACACATGCCAGTTCCCAAATTTTCTGATGGATGTATTGATTGGCCAGGGTTTTATGACGCGTTCTTGAGCTTGATCCAAGACAACTCTACTTTAAGCGGTTTGCAAAGGTTGCATTTTCTCAAGGAGGCTCTCCCGCCAGGTCGGGACAACGATATTCGCCAAATGCAGCTCACGGACGGTAATTATACGGTGGCGTGGAATATGATAGTCAAGAGATACAACAACTCTCGCCTAGTATTTTCACATCATATGAACGCGATCTATGCGCTTTCCAGGCTCCAAAAGGAGACTGCTGAGTCCATACGGACTATGCTCAGCACGGTCAATGTCTGCCTGGCTGCGTTCCGCCGCTTCCAAGCCTTGGATGGGGAGCGCAACCACTGGCTGGCTCACTACTTGGCATCGAAGTTACCAAAGGAGACTCATAGACTCATCAAGGCAGCAGCTCCACCGTGACCACGGAACTATAATCGTTTCTGAACGACCGGCTTTTCA
Organism: Drosophila algonquin; assembly: GCA_035041765.1. Lineage (NCBI taxonomy): Eukaryota > Metazoa > Arthropoda > Insecta > Diptera > Drosophilidae > Drosophila > Drosophila algonquin. The sequence goes on from JAWNKY010001761.1 coordinate 127,200, forward strand.
TAATGGATGCGATCGAGAACCACAGCTCATCGTACGACTCCAACACTTCGCCGGGCTCGTCAGACTCCACTAAGCGTGTTCGAGTGCATAACGTGCAGGACCGACCAAAGCGCTCAACTCTCAAATGCCTTCACTGCAAAGGCGACCAGCCTTTTTGGCCCTAGACTGCTACAAGCGCAAAGACATTGCGAACAAAGCGAAATTGTGTCTTAATTGCTTAAGCCGATCCCACACACTTTCTCGTTGCACCAGTAATAAGGGTTGTCAAGTGTGCGGGCAACGGCACTATACGTTGCTACATTTTCCCGTCGCTTCACAAGGTCAACCCCCGAACCTGTCGCTACCGAGTACTGACCGGCCTACGACACCGCAGTCACTCATGCCTTCGACCAGCAATCCAGTTTGCCCACCTGGTCAATCACACAGTGAGTCATATCGTTGCTTTTCAGCCACTTCGTCGTACACTCCGAAGAGGCAGATTCTCCTCGCAACCGCGCGTATCCTCATCCGGAATCCGATCAATGAACTTCAAGCTGTCATCAATGCTCTCATCGACCAGGGATCCGAGGCAACAATTGTATCCGAGCATGTGGCTCAATCCCTTCATCTAAAAAGAACGGGTACCCGCTCCTCCATTATTGTAAAGGCCTGTATCCAGCACAGCGGAATTTTACTGAAAGGAATCTGCTCATTATTTCGGATGTGTGGAACTCAGCTAATGTAATGTGACCAAGAACCTAAAAACTGATTTGCCACTCTCATGAATCAGCTGTGTTTTGTAAACAGCGCCAATTTTGAAAATTACACTAAAATTAAAAAAAGGAATGAAAGTAATTCTGACGATGAAGTGATTGTGTTGGTAGCGGCACATATGGTTGTAAGACGAAGTACAGCACAGTTGGAGGCGCCAAAATGTCAAAATTATCAAAATGCTCATTTTCCGTGATCCGCTAAAGACATGATATTGCCTTAACTCCTTTTATTAAAGCAATCCTCTCCTCACTTTAAACATTTGCATATCTCTTTTTGGTTTTGCGCACAAATTTTACCCCCACCTTTCACTTTGACTTCAGTAAAAATAGGCACATATATTTTACTGGCACCCCTATCAGCTCTTCTCACAGTCCACATTCGTGTGAATATCGTTACTATCGATACAAATTCGTGGATCCCGTTTACGTTGCTGGATACTGACTCCAGAAAAACACAAACGAAAAATTACTGGCCCCGTTTTTTTTATATGAAGTTTGGCAGTAATTTTTAGTTTCCGCGGTGCTGGATACCCAGCTTAAATGGTGAATTTTCAAGCGTTCAGCAATATTAATCCACAGTTTTCTTTAGATATCTGCTCGGGATATGTGCTCAGTACATTAACGTCGTATCTACCTAGTGAAAGTTTCTCTCCGAAGCGCTGGGATCACATCCAGGGACTCCAGCTGGCAGACCCTCAATACTACCGATCAAAACGAGTTAATTTAATATTGGGAGCTGATTTGATCATGTTGCCTGAAACCAGGATTGGAGGGCCTAACGCACCTATGGCGCAGAACACGCATTTTGGTTGGATACTATCAGGACAAACGCACGGGATGGAAGGAACTGCTCAGCTACGGTGCCATCAAATATCTGTAGAGACGGAATCGCTACTGAGGAGGTTTCGTGAAGTCGAAGCCGTACCGGAACGATCCACAGTCACCGAAAAGGATCTGTGGTGTGAATCGTTTTTCCAGAAGACATATGTACATATATGCGCAGGCCAGATGGACGCTACGTAGCAAGGCTTCTGTTCAAAACGTATCGGGATTCAAGCATGGTTCTAGGAAGATCTCATCAAATGGCACTCAATCGTTTCTTGCAGATGGAAACGAGGCTGTCTAAGGCCCCTGAACGATGGAAGCGATATAGCGACGAAATAGGGGAGTACTTCGCATTGGGTCAGATCTGTCCGGCGGTGGGCACTGAACGTAGTTTGACCATTCGAAAGTCCAGCCATGCACACATCACGTCGTGCGTGCTGCCACACCACGCCGTCTTTAAGGAGGAGAATATGTTCACAAAGCACAAAGCATGTTCATTCGATGCTTCTCCCAGAACTAGCAATGGACGCTCCTTGAACGATATACTTTGCACAGGACCTACGCTTCAAAACGAAATGTCTTCGGTGATCCTGAATTGGCGGAAATATCGCTATATATTCACAGCGAATATACAAAAATGTATCGTTGCATTGACGTTTACAATGACGACGCGCAATTTCAGCGGATTTTATTGCGGGCGGAGGATGGAGTCATCAACACGTACGCATTGTCGACGCTGACGTTTGGAACAGCCTCGGCGCCATACACGGCTATCAGAGTCATTCATCAATTGGCTCAAGATGAACGAGGCTCGTTTCCGAAGGCTGAAGAAGTCCTCAAGAACAAGATATACGTGGACGATATCTTATCGGGCGATCACACCATAGAAGGATCAGAAATAAAAAGGGCAACTTGAGCCCGTCTATAAAATCCGTCGTCTATAAAATCCGCCTGCATGGAATTGCGCAAACGGTCCAGCAACGATTCGAGGCTATTGCGCTCTATCCCGGTAGAGCATCGCTGCAGTCAAACGCTATTGAGCTGGGATAACAGTGATCCCATAAAGGCTTTAGGGATGTACTGGCTCCCCAACAAGGACTGTTTTAAGTTCAAAATTAACTTTGAATTTACAGAAACTTCAACCAAAAGGACCATCTTATCCAGCATCGCCAGGCTCTTTGACCCGCTAGGGTTAATCGCGCCGGTCATCATCTCCGGGAAGCTGATCCTGAAGGAGGTAACCATGGCCAAGACTGCGCGTGTAGACTGTACAAGGGCGTCCCTGGAGTGGGACGAAGCAGTTCCCGAACCTCTCGCAGAGCGACGGAGGGCATTTCGAGACTGCTTGCAGAGGATCGGCGATATCAGCAATGGTCGATGGATCCATTACTCACCGGAATCTGTTGCGTCGATGCAACTACATGCGTTCTGCGATGGGTCCTCAACAGCATATGCAGCGGCCGTGTATCTCCGAGTGAAACATGTCGACGGGTCATGTTTCACATCCCTGCTTATGGCCAAAGCAAAGGTCACTCACTCTAAGACTTTGACCATCCCGCGTACAGAGCTAAGCCGTGCGGTATTGGCCATCAAGCTCGTGAAGTGGATAGTGGCTTCTCAGCGGCTATCGTCGCTTCCTATTAAAACATTTTATTGGACCGATGCTACGATTGTCCTGCATTGGTTGCAGGGTGACTTTAATAGGTGGAAAACATTCGTCGCCAATAGAGTTGCCTTTATATTGGACCATTCTACACCAAGTGAATGGGGTCACGTGAGCACGACAGAGAACCCAGCAGACTGTGCGACGAGAGGCCCCAGAGGAGCTGAAGGATTTCAAATTGTGGTGGAAGGGACCAGGTTGGCTCCTGCACGATAAGAACTCGTGGCCATCCAAACAGGTGTCGGAAATCTCCTTGGCTGACCCCGCGTTGGAAGCCAAATCGGATAAAATTCACGTACACCATGCTGTCCAGGAACTCTCAGTTATAGAGAGGTTTTCCACGTATACTCAAGCTGTAAAAGTCATTGCCTACATTCTGCTATTCAAGAACAACACGTATAACAAGGGAAACTTGCGCACAGGTCCCTTGACCATTGAGGAGCTAGACCAAGCTCTGTCTAGAATTGTACGCACCGTCTAACTTGAATCCTTCCCGGCCGATCTAGGCGCCGTGAGAAGGTCCGCGCCGTGCGTGGGAGAAAGCGACGTGCGTAGGAGAAAGAGTAAGTCTGCTTGCGAACGTCACCGAACACAGCATCACACCGATCTAAAAAACGCTACATACCGCTGTTGTCAAAATCATTTGAAATCGTTCATCATTAAATTTTAAAATTAATAATTTCAAAAGTGTTTGCACTGGCTCCGGGAACCCTTCCTCATTGTCCTATGGATATTCTGCTTAAATATTCACAGGACACAACTGTTCACAGTCATTAACCATCGTAGAGTTCGACGAAATCGACCCTAGTGCCTTAATAGTTACGCATACTAAGCGCCTGTCAAGGGGTAATTTGGAGACAATAGGACCGGCCCTTTTGATTACTTCAACCTCCGTTTGGAACACACTATAGTGATCCGGGAGCCTGAAGCAGTGACTGATGTTAAGCTCATTAGCAATCAGTATAAATATGGGCCGTATTTATTGTCCCAGGTTCGCCCATCTCCCAGTTCTTCCTAAGTGGGTTTGATATATAGAAAAACGTCAAGAGGTGATCACTCGAGATACAGTAATCAGTCCTCTCTGGTATTTGCCAAAATCGCGACAGGATTACCGAGTGGCCAGTCGCGGATGTTTTCCACAGCCTGGCTTCTCTCATTGTGAGAGCGCTTTCCCATGAGACCTACGGGAAGAAGGTCCAGCAGGCTGTCCAGAGATTCACCTGAAGTCGTGCGAAGTCCGCCTCTTATGCATAGCTCTGCCATGCACTGTAAACGGCAGTGTTTCGGGAGACAAGTTTTCTTGTCTAAAGCGTTATGGCTGAATGATGACCGTGTAAAGCCATCGAACAATATATTTGGTCATTCCCCATTTCAGTCCGATGGTTTTTCTGCAGTTGTAAAGGGCCCCTGCGGATTTCCTTACGATGTCCAATCGAGCTTTTTATCGAGGACAAGGCAAAGATACTTAGCATTGTTGCTAAAAACTATCGATTCCCCACCAAGTTTGGGGGGAGTAAGCGCCTGAATTTTTTACTTTCGTAAAAAAAAGCACTTGTTCCGTTTTAGACGGGTTAAGACCTAACCCGCATTTGTCAGCCCACTTTGACATTCTCTTGAGATTATTTGTCATACACTCACACAGTGTCTGTGTTAATCCCGCAGAGAAAGCTATATCAACATCATCAGCCACCACGCGAGTCTGAGATCTGAGATTAGACTGGTCGGAATTTTCGCCATATTATTCAGTCCCAAAAGCCCTTCCATCGTCTTCAGAAAGAAGGACGAGAGATTTATGGGTCTGAAATCTATAAGGGCAGTATGCGAGGGCTTGCCTGCCTTGGGTATGAAAACGACTTTGGTCTGAAGCCAGGTGACAGGTATGTGTCCATGAGAGAAAACTCCCTCGAAGCTTCTTTTTAGCTAGTTTATGGTTTTTTGCTCTGCATGGATTAGTTAGGCAGGAATAATGTCATCTGTTTTAGCAGACTTGTAGGGATTAAAGATCCTGATTGCCGAGGAAATGTTTTAGAGCTGGACATGGACCTGGACTAGGAGACCTGGAGGCAACAGACGGGGGTGCGATAAATAAATCAACACCAAAATTCATATTTTAGTCATATTTAGCTATATAAGGCTGGTATCCAGCACCGCGAAATTTTACTGAAAGCAAACTAATCATTATTTCGGAGAACCTAAAAAGTGATTTGCCACTCTCATGAATCAGCTGTGTTTTGTAAACAGCGCCAATTTTGAAAATTAAACTTAAATTAAAAAAAGGAATGAAAGTAATTCTGACGATGAAGTGATTGTGTTGGTAGCGGCACATATGGTTATAAGACAAAGTACAGCACAGTTGGAGGCGCCAAAATTATCAAAATGCTCATTTTCCGTGATCCGCTAAAGACATGATATTGCCTTAATTGCTTTTATTAAAGCAATCCTCTCCTCACTTTAAACATTTGCATATCTCTTTTTGGTTTTGCGCACAAATTTTACCCCCACCTTTCACTTTGACTTCAGTAAAAATAGGCACATATATTTTACTGGCACCCCTATCAGCTGTTCTCACAGTCCACATTCGTGTGAATATCGTTACTATCGATACAAATTCGTGGATCCCGTTTACGTTGCTGGATACTGACTCCAGAAAAACACAAACGAAAAATTACTGGCCCCGTTTTTTTTATATGAAGTTTGGCAGTAATTTTTAGTTTCCGCGGTGCTGGATACCCAGCTTAAATGGTGAATTTTCAAGCGTTCAGCAATATTAATCCACAGTTTTCTTTAGATATCTGCTCGGGATATGTGCTCAGTACATTAACGTCGTATCTACCTAGTGAAAGTTTCTCTCCGAAGCGCTGGGATCACATCCAGGGACTCCAGCTGGCAGACCCTCAATACTACCGATCAAAACGAGTTAATTTAATATTGGGAGCTGATTTGATCATGTTGCCTGAAACCAGGATTGGAGGGCCTAACGCACCTATGGCGCAGAACACGCATTTTGGTTGGATACTATCAGGACAAACGCACGGGATGGAAGGAACTGCTCAGCTACGGTGCCATCAAATATCTGTAGAGACGGAATCGCTACTGAGGAGGTTTCGTGAAGTCGAAGCCGTACCGGAACGATCCACAGTCACCGAAAAGGATCTGTGGTGTGAATCGTTTTTCCAGAAACCATATGTACATATATGCGCAGGCCAGATGGACGCTACGTAGCAAGGCTTCTGTTCAAAACGTATCGGGATTCAAGCATGGTTCTAGGAAGATCTCATCAAATGGCACTCAATCGTTTCTTGCAGATGGAAACGAGGCTGTCTAAGGCCCCTGAACGATGGAAGCGATATAGCTACGAAATAGGGGAGTACTTCGCATTGGGTCAGATCTGTCCGGCGGTGGGCACTGAACGTAGTTTGACCATTCGAAAGTCCAGCCATGCACACATCACGTCGTGCGTGCTGCCACACCACGCCGTCTTTAAGGAGGAGAATATGTTCACAAAGCACAAAGCATGTTCATTCGATGCTTCTCCCAGAACTAGCAATGGACGCTCCTTGAACGATATACTTTGCACAGGACCTACGCTTCAAAACGAAATGTCTTCGGTGATCCTGAATTGGCGGAAATATCGCTATATATTCACAGCGAATATACAAAAATGTATCGTTGCATTGACGTTTACAATGACGACGCGCAATTTCAGCGGATTTTATTGCGGGCGGAGGATGGAGTCATCAACACGTACGCATTGTCGACGCTGACGTTTGGAACAGCCTCGGCGCCATACACGGCTATCAGAGTCATTCATCAATTGGCTCAAGATGAACGAGGCTCGTTTCCGAAGGCTGAAGAAGTCCTCAAGAACAAGATATACGTGGACGATATCTTATCGGGCGATCACACCATAGAAGGAGCAGAAATAAAAAGGGCAACTTGAGCCCGCTTTCCAGGCTCCAAAAGGAGACTGCTGAGTCCATACGGACTATGCTCAGCACGGTCAATGTCTGCCTGGCTGCGTTCCGCCGCTTCCAAGCCTTGGATGGGGAGCGCAACCACTGGCTGGCTCACTACTTGGCATCGAAGTTACCAAAGGAGACTCATAGGGCGTGGGAGCATCATCAAGGCAGCAGCTCCACCGTGACCACGGAACTATAATCGTTTCTGAACGACTGGCTTTTCATAATGGATGCGATCGAGAACCACAGCTCATCGTACGACTCCAACACTTCGCCGGGCTCGTCAGACTCCACTAAGCGTGTTCGAGTGCATAACGTGCAGGACCGACCAAAGCGCTCAACTCTCAAATGCCTTCACTGCAAAGGCGACCAGCCTTTTTGGACCTAGACTGCTACAAGCGCAAAGACATTGCGAACAAAGCGAAATTGTGTCTTAATTGCTTAAGCCGATCCCACACACTTTCTCGTTGCACCAGTAATAAGGGTTGTCAAGTGTGCGGGCAACGGCACTATACGTTGCTACATTTTCCCGTCGCTTCACAAGGTCAACCCCCGAACCTGTCGCTACCGAGTACTGACCGGCCTACGACACCGCAGTCACTCATGCCTTCGACCAGCAATCCAGTTTGCCCACCTGGTCAATCACACAGTGAGTCATATCGTTGCTTTTCAGCCACTTCGTCGTACACTCCGAAGAGGCAGATTCTCCTCGCAACCGCGCGTATCCTCATCCGGAATCCGATCAATGAACTTCAAGCTGTCATCAATGCTCTCATCGACCAGGGATCCGAGGCAACAATTGTATCCGAGCATGTGGCTCAATCCCTTCATCTAAAAAGAACGGGTACCCGCTCCTCTATTATTGTAAAGGCCTGTATCCAGCACCGCGGAATTTTACTGAAAGGAATCTGCTCATTATTTCGGATGTGTGGAACTCAGCTAATGTAATGTGACCAAGAACCTAAAAACTGATTTGCCACTCTCATGAATCAGCTGTGTTTTGTAAACAGCACCAATTTTGAAAATTACACTAAAATTAAAAAAAGGAATGAAAGTAATTCTGACGATGAAGTGATTGTGTTGGTAGCGGCACATATGGTTGTAAGACGAAGTACAGCACAGTTGGAGGCGCCAAAATGTCAAAATTATCAAAATGCTCATTTTCCGTGATCCGCTAAAGACATGATATTGCCTTAACTCCTTTTATTAAAGCAATCCTCTCCTCACTTTAAACATTTGCATATCTCTTTTTGGTTTTGCGCACAAATTTTACCCCCACCTTTCACTTTGACTTCAGTAAAAATAGGCACATATATTTTACTGACACCCCTATCAGCTGTTCTCACAGTCCACATTCGTGTGAATATCGTTACTATCGATACAAATTCGTGGATCCCGTTTACGTTGCTGGATACTGACTCCAGAAAAACACAAACGAAAAATTACTGGCCCCGTTTTTTTTATATGAAGTTTGGCAGTAATTTTTAGTTTCCGCGGTGCTGGATACCCAGCTATAAGAAAAAAAAACTGTCCGGTTTTCCAGCCCGATATGTAGTCGCCTAAATCCTTAAATCCTTAAAGCATAGCCAGTAGTGCAGACTAACATAAACCACTAATGTTGTTAACTATTTGCAATTGCCACTGTAACAAATTGTTAATCGCATATGCTTATGAACGGTTGTCAAAATTCTTTCGTCTATCTATCCAGCCTTCTTCGCTTAATATCCATACTATCTAATTAATCTCTCGAGCTCTATAGCCTCTATCGATCTTTCGTACTCGGAAAAGCAGCAGCACCAAGCTGCTCCAACTATCTTCTTTTATCGCACTTTTTCGCTCTCTTTTAAGTGTTGATGCATAGGGCACGGACCCAGGGCAACTAGACCGTTAGCCATGAGAAAGTCTCGTTTTGTCGTCATACACATATGTACATATAACCAACATAATAACTTACGCTTTTAATTATCAATAAACGTACATACCTATAAATAAACAACGAACCTTAGTGACTATTTTAAGCTGACAACTTTTACTAACGTTTTAAGCTAGGTATCTAGCACCGCGAAAACTAAAAATTACTTTCAAACTCCATATGGGGGCGGATCACCAGATAGAGCCAACGTTTTATTTTCCTTCACTATTTATTAAGTCTAGCTTATTCTCCAGGTCGATTAAATGTATTTGTATGTAGATGTATATGGAAATAATCGTAGTGAGAGTCGAAATCGTTGTAAACTGGACTGGAAACGAGACTAAACAGCCCAGCTCAAGCTAGTGGCCGCCCAAGCGCCGGGTGGATCTCCAGAGTGCGGTGTGCAAGAGCGCGCGAGAGCTACTCTTACTCTTACTCTTTTAATTACCAATAAACGTACATACTTATATATAAACAACGAACCTTAGTGACTATTTTAAGCTGACAACTTTTACTAACGTGTTAAGCTAGGTATCTAGCACCGCGAAAACTAAAAATTACTTTCAAGCTCCATATAAAAAAAACTTGGCCAGGAATTTTTCATTTTTGTTTTCCTGGCCTCAGTATTTAGCGACGTAAACGAAATACACGAATTCTTATCGATAGTTTCGATATCCACACGATTGTGGACTGAGAGAACAGCTGATATGCCCGCCAGGAAAATATATGTGCCTATTTTTACTGAAGCAAGCGAATCGGAAAATAAAGAGCTAAAGATGTATGTCAGCTTGCCCCAAACTTCTTGGGAAAGTAATCCCATATATTTTTGGTCTTCGCACGAGGCGGCTATGCCAGGACTCTCGAAACTCGCCTTGCGATATCTGACAACCCCTGGAAGCTCATTGCCTTCGGAGTGACTTGCTTCTGCCATCAAATGCGTTGTTTGTGACTCACCAAGCCGCATGACGGACATACATATAACTCAACGCGTTTTTTAAAGTCGTTGACTTCTAAAGCTGGGTATCCAGCACCGCGGAAACTAAAAATTACTGCCAAACTTCATATAAAAAAACGGGGCCAGTAATTTTTCGTTTGTGTTTTCCTGGAGTCAGTATCCAGCAACGTAAACGGGATCCACGAATTTGTATCGATAGTATCGATATTCACACAAATGTGGACTGTGAGAACAGCTGATAGGGGTGCCAGTAAAATATATGTGGCTATTTTTACTGAAGTCAAAGTGAAAGGTGGGGGTAAAATTTGTGCGCAAAACCAAAAAGAGATATGCAAATGTTTAAAGTGAGGAGAGGATTGCTTTAATAAAAGCAGTTAAGGCAATATCATGTCTTTAGCGGATCACGGAAAATGAGCATTTTGATAATTTTGACATTTTGGCGCCTCCAACTCTGCTGTACTTCGTCTTACAACCATATGTGCCGCTGCCAACACAATCACTTCATCGTCAGAATTACTTTTCTTCCTTTTTTTAATTTTAGTTTAATTTTCAAAATTGGCGCTGTTTACAAAACACAGCTGATTCATGAGAGTGGCAAATCACTTTTTAGGTTCTTGGTCACATTACATTAGCTGAGTTCCACATATCCGAAATAATGAGCAGTTTGCTTTCAGTAAAATTTCGCGGTGCTGGATACCAGCCTTAATACTGGAATTAATTGATAATTAATGAAGAATTCTTTATTAAAATCCTTCAAAAGAATGTTTATGAAGGTTCTTTTTTATTATTATTTAATCTTTAAATTAAAATTTGGAAAATAAATTGTTATGTTTCTTATTAATAAAGATTATGCCTTCTTTTTTGGGACGGATTATAATTTTATATAGGAAAAAAAGGGAAAAAGTAAAATTATCAAAAAATATTGATATATCGATATTTTTAAAGCGATATTTCAAATATCATATATTTTTATATTATATTTTGATATTTTTTCAAAACAAAATATATTATCGATACGATATTTTAAAAATATTCGGCAACCCTAAACGTAAACGAAATCCACGAATTCTTATCGGTAGTTGGTCTATCGACACAATTGTAGACTGAGAGAACCCTGCAGTACGGGCCATCGCTTACAAATGTGCTCACACATCGATTTCAGCGTGAGCACCCCAGATGACATAAGTGATGTCGCGCGGAACGATGAACTGCTCACGTTAACATTGCGATGTCCTAGGAGCATAGGGGATGACATAGTCATCGAGAAGTGCGAAAAAATAAGGCTTACTATAAGTGATGATTTTCTCGAAAAGATAAGGCTTACTATAAGTAATGATTTTTTCGAAAAAATAAGGCTTACTATAAGTGATGATTTTCTCGAAATAATGGGGCTTACTATAAGTGATGATTTTAGCCGAAAAATAAGGCACATAATAAGTGATGTTTTTTACCCGAAAAATCATGCATTTTATAAGCGATGGTTTTCTCGAAAATGTAAGGGAAATAATAAAGGAAGATTTTAGATGAAACGAGGGGGAACGTTGTGAGCCGCGGCAAAGGCCGCGGCTCTACCTTATACCCGGTACTCAGTCAGTATATACATATGTACATACATACATATACATATGAGCTTGCGATTTATGCAATTTCTTATATGTTCGCAAAAGGGACAAATTAAAAAAATGGGCAAAAAATAATATTTCAAAAAATGAAGTACATTTTTGGAATATTATACATGTTTCCGATTTTGTTTGCATATGATTTTTACACCTGCTTCTAAATTTCTACATGACACGTATAACTACATATGTATTTGAGACGTAAAAGGGCTTAGGACAGAGAGAGAGAGGGAGGGGGCATGAGTCAGCGCTTGGCAGGCGTTGCGTAGCCACTGAAATTTAATTTGTTTCTTCTGTCCATAATATTGATCCGACCTGATCCATATTCGGCAATCTGGTAGATATAGTAATTTCCCATGATTCTACGTCTTTGGTTTTCATTTATCTTAAAATTTGTGGATTCCACAGATTTTCGAATTTTGTGGGGGCGGAAAGGGGCGTGGCAAAATTTTGAAATACACTTGTGCAGGTTTGGTATCACAGGAGCTTGGATAGAAAGTTTGGTTGTTCTAGCTCTTATAGTCTCTGAGATCTAGGCGCTCATTTAAAGGAATAAGCAAAGCAGACAGGGCCGCGTGTGAGAGAGAGCGAGAGGGAACGATGTCTTTCGAAATGGTTTTCTTCATTGTAGCTATAATAATGATCCGATCTGATCCAGATTCAACACTCTGATAGAAATGGTCATTCTCTATGATTCTGCGTATTTAGTTTTCTTGTATCTTCAAAATTGTGTGTGCCACAGGCTTTCGTCCTTTGTGGGGGCGGAAAGGGGCGGGGCGAAATTTTGCAACACATTTGGAGTAGTTTGATCACACAGGAGACTGGATACAAAACTTGGTTGCTCTAGCTTAAATGGTCTCTGAGATATAGGCGCAAATGAAGACGGACAGACGGACAGACGGACGGACGGACAGACAGACATGGATATATCGACTCGGCTATTGATGCTGATCAAGAATATATATACTTTATGGGGTCGGAAACGCTTCCTTCTGGGCGTTACACACAACCGTTATCCCCACAAATTTAATATACCCTTTTACTCTTCGAGTACCGGGTATAAAAGTAAGGCGTATATTCATTTATTTTCCTTTGCTTTTATTTAATATTACAATTATGTACATTTGTCAGTTTTGGGGATCCCTGAGGCTCGTTCGGTAACTTCAATTGCATCGCCACTGAAATAATATGGATTAATTTATTATGTTTAGTTTAGTTTTTTGACTTGTTTATTGTTTATTTTTGTTTAAAGTTTAACAATGTACAGTTAAACTGTAAGGGTAAAATTACATATCAAATAATTAAACTAAAGGGCCAAAGTCAATACTCAGACCCGGTGGGGCTGATTATCGGCTCAGTAGCCGATAAGATCCCACCAACAGCCAAATTTAGGTAAGAGAAGAGCCGGTAGCCGAACATTTCCAAATTAAAGCAATTTAAATTAAATTAAGTTATTGATTAAGATAATTTTGACCATATTAGAACTAGTATCAAAGGAAAACAGATGGAAAAATTGGTTATAGTTACGGCAAAGGCTACGGAAAGATTCATAATCCGAGTAGTTAGAAAGACAGAGTTGGAGATGAAGAGGAAAGTAATGCCTAGTCGGGCGGAAAGGAACAGCAATACTGATAAGGCTGGTGAGGGCAGTCGATTCGACCTCACCAGAGAGAAGCTTATGGAGGAAGAGAACTCCTTGGCAGGTTCTACGGGATTTGAGAGAGTGGAGGTTAATTAGGCGCAACCTACTTTCATAAGAAGGGAGATGGATCGAAGGGTCCCAATTGAGTCCCCGGAGGGCAAAGATGAGGAACTGTTTTTGTACTGATTCGAGAATATCCTGAAATTTTTGGTAATGAGGAGACCAGACACAAGAACCATATTCCAAGATAGGCCGGACCAGAGAAACATACAGAAGTTTTGTAGTATACGGGTCTGTAAATTCCTTAGACCATCTTTTAACAAATCCAAGGACTCCTTTGGCTTTGTTAGAGATAGTAGAGATATGAGAGTTGAAACATAGATTAGGTACAAAGGTAATGCCCAAGTCGTTAACTTTGAAAAGGCGTTGAAGGATAAAGTTATTGATAGAGTAGTCGAAAAGGTATGGCTTATTGCGGTGAAAAGTCATTATGTTGCATTTAGAAATGTTAAGAGGTAGAATGTTGATTAGGCACCAGTTGTTAAGGGCATCAAGATCTGATTGCAAAGATAGTGGGGACAAGGGGTCACTGTAGGAAAAACATAGCTTAACGTCATCAGCATACATTAGGACACGGGAATGAAGATCGTTAATAAATAGGTTAAATAGCAAGGGACCCAGATGACTTCCTTGAGGAACCCCCGATGAGACAATAACTGGTTTAGAGAGAGAGGAGTTAAAGCAGACATGTTGAGAGCGGTTACAAAGGTAGGAATTAGTCCAATATAGAAGCTTAGTCGAAAACCCTAAAAGAGACAGTTTATGAATAAGTAAATTATGATTGACAGAGTCGAAGGCTTTACTAAAGTCAGTATAAACGACATCAGTTTGACACTGTTTAGCAAAACGCGAAGTTACGAAGGTGGAAAATTCAAGGAGATTAGTAGAAACTAAGCTACGTTTAATGAATCCATGGTGCGATTCAGAGAATACAGAACTACAAAAATGTTGCAGCTGAGAGCTGACGATTTTTTCAAAGAGTTTAGGAATGGCAGATAAATTGGAAATACAGCGGTAGTTAGAGATATCAGATTTAGATCCCTTCTTATGAAAGGGAACTGTATAGGATTCTTTCCAGACTGTGGGAGAGGCACCAGTCTTGGGAGACAAGTTAAAAAGTTTTAGGAGAGGCACACAAAGAGATTTTGCACAAAGTTTAAGAACTGCACTCAGAACCGAGTCTGGCCCAGTGGAAAACGAAAACTTGCACGATTTTAAATTTGTTAGGAGACCATCATAGTCGATGAAGGGGGGAAGGATACAGTTAGAACTATTTAAAGGGATAGGATAAGAGTAACTACTACTAAAGTCGTTCGATGAGGCTAGGATAGAGGGAAAGTTAATAGATGGGACAGAGTAGCAACGTTGGAAAAAGGAAGCGAACAGATCAGCAATATCACAATCCTTATCAGCATAACTACCATTTAAATGTAGAGAAGAAGGAAATCGGGAAGATTTACGTTTAGAATTAACAAACCTGAAGAATTGTTTAGGGTCACGTTTAAAGTTAAGCTTGCATTGGGTCAAGTATCTGTTGTAGCACAATGTATTGAATAAGGAGTAAGGACTTGTAAGGACTTACTTTCCATGTTCTTCCAAGCCCGTCCCCATTGTGTTCCGTATTTTGTTGATATTTAATTAATAAGCAAATTATTCTATAAAATACTATTAATTTGGTCGCAATCACATATATAAGAAAGGAAAGATCGAAATTCCAAACATACATATGTTCGATTTGTAAAAGAATTTTTTAAACAAAAAGCAATGCTCACTGTAGATCAGCGGTATTCTGTGCATTTACTCCTACAACAACAACAACAAAACACGTGCCTCGCATATAAGGGTTATTTTTCTGTTTTTGTTGTTGGACTGCTTAAAATTGAAATTTCATGCCCACAGCAGATTATGCATTCACATTATATTTCTTTATTCTTCTTTTAATCCATACTATACATATTAGTCGGCGCATAAGGACACAACAATTAAAGAGCATAAAAGAAGAATAAATAAATACAATGTGAATGCAGCGATACATTGAACTCTGTTATTTCACACACTCAAATTTCACATATACAACTGATATTTTCATTATTTACCACGCGTACATCACATTTTGTACATATATATAAACAATGCACTTACCTGGTAATAATAAATAGTTAATATAGATATTTTTCACAAAATCACTGAATTTTCGCTTCCAACTCTTTCCGCACAATTGTAACAATGTAACGTAAAACAAATGCATGGCGAACAAAGCAAGAATGCTCTGCAGACGCTGGCGCAAAAGAGCGAAAAGAAAAAAAAACCCAAATTCTCTTGTACTTCGCACGATCGGCAGAGCCGATCTATTGCGATCGCGCGGAAAAGAAGGAAACAGAGAGAAAATAAAGGGTTCGGTTTAGCGGGCGTCAACGCCTAGATGACATTGTCGTTGACATTCGTCATCGCTCACGGCTGGTACCGCAGGGAACAGCTGATATTCCCGCCAGGAATATATATGTGCCTATTATTACTGAAGTAAAAGTGAAAGGTGGAGGCAAAATCTGTGCGCAAAACCAAAAAGAGATATGCAAATTTTTAAAGTGAGGAGAAGATTGCTTTAACAAAAGCAGTTGATGCACGACCATGGCTTTGGCGGATCATGGAAAATAAGGATTTTGATCATTTTGACACTTTGGCGCCTCTGACTGCGTTGTACTTCTCCTTCCTACAACAATTTATGCTGCCACCAACACAATTACTTCATCGTCAGACTTATATATTTTCCTTTTTTAATTTCAGTTGAATTTTCAAATTGGCGCTGTTTACATAAAACAGCTGATTCATGAGAGTGGCAAATCACTTTTTAGGTTCTTGGTCACACTATTTCAGTTAAGTTCCACACAACCGAAATAAAGAGCAGATTGCTGTCACTAATTTTCCGCGGTGCTGGAGACAGCCCTTTATATGATATAAATAATGTTTAATTGTTTTTATTGAAAAAATTAAATACAATTTTTTATTTAATAAAAATAACATTTTTTTTTTAACAGTTACGGGTTCTGGCTAGTTATAGTCCATATTAATTATAATAGAGAAGCCTACTAAAACCTTTTTTTTAATTGTATTCTGTATGCCAGTATTCTGGCATGTGGGAAATCCAGACATTATCATTAATGCAACCGCTTAATTTGGCAAAAATTCTTTGGTTATGTTCAAACATGAACACATTATTGTACATATTCTAAGTAAAAAACATACATAAAGTATAGAATTTATGACTGCTAGGGTGAGAGCTGAGAAATGACCTGTCAATTCATTAACACACATGACATCCCAAAGTCAAGTGCAGTAAGCAATTAAGACCCTATTAAGACCAATTAAGACCCTGCATGCAATCAGTTCGCCACTCACTGCACCCGTTCCGTGGGTCTATCGATAAGAATAGAATACAAAAAAGTCTCCATCCCTTATTGGAAAATTAAATATAAGGCCCGCCGTTTCTGAAATAAAGTTAGTATGAATCCAACTCTGCTCACAAGTGTCTTGACTTTTCTTTTAAGGTCTAAACAGGTTATTAAAAAAAATTGTATACTTTAATTCTCCTTATATTGTACGATATAAAATGACAGTAAGGCAAAGTACAGACGATATCGTAACTGCTTTCCAGAAAGCAGAAAAAGCTAGAAAATACTCCATTAAAACACAAAATCGAAAAAACGTTGTAACAAACTAGAATAAATACAAAATTGTTCAGGGCAGCCGCAAACTTCTGCAGCGCACTGTGGAGAGCGCTCTGGAGAGCGCTCCGCGCCCGACTCGCTCTCGCACGCTCTTGCACACGGCACTCAGGAGAGCCGCCCGGCGCTCGGGCGGCCACTAGCTTAAGCGGGAGTTTGCAGTTACGCTCCCACCCCCGTTACGATCGTTCGCTGTAATTTTCGGCATACCTACATACATGCGAATTCAAATACATACATTTTGTGACATTACATACTATACCTACCTTACCGAGAATAAAGTTAAGTGAACGAAGTGAAACACATAGACGTGCTGGTTTCATTCAACGGCTGTGCTACCTCCCGGATCCGCCCCCCTCAAACATTGGTCCTTCGAGCCGGATCTTCCCCAGCAAGGAGAAGCGCACCCCAGCAAGCATAGGCGGATCGCTCTATTAAGATAAGTACGATCTTGGTTTTTCCGTCCAATGCCAAGCGGCTATTCTGTCCGTTCTCCGATCTCCCGCTCCTCCTAACTACGCTACATCCGTACATATTTAACTTCATATTCCTGCTCTCATATCCGTATACATATATACATCTACTTAACTGCATATTCTTGCTCGCCTTTATCCATATCCGCATATGTACATATTTACCTATATATTGACTGCATATTCTTGCGTCTGCATATATATATGTATGTATATGTACTAATCCGCACTTAAGCGCACCTACATAGTACATATATTTCACAACTGCATATTCTTGCACGTACATATATCCCAACCGCATATCCTTGCGCATCATATACATATATATATGTGTTATATATATTGGGATGCGTATGTGGTAAAATATGTGTATGTTCGGATATATATGTGCAAGAATATGCAGTATTATGTATATATATTTCTGATGTATGTATATATAAATATATATATATATGGTAACATATGTGTATGTTCGGATATATATGTGCAAGAATATGCAGTAACATACACATATGTTACCAATCCACATACGCATCCCAATATATATAACACATCTATCCGAATATTCACTTATTTTTTTCCATATTCCATATGACGAGGATCCTGACACCCAAATAGAGATACAAGCCATGTACGACACGTGCTATGACGACTATGAACGGTGCCTAGACGACCTTACGGTCCAATCGGCCAGCCCAGTAGTCCGTCCTCCTGCACAGCCGGACTCCAATGGCGGCTGCCGACTGCCACCCTGTGACATCGAAGTTTTCACAGGGGATTACGTTCGCTGGCCCACTTTTCGGGACCTCTTCACAGCCATTTATATTCGTAATCCTAGACTCTCACCCGTAGAAAAACAGTACTACCTCGCCACTAAGACCAGTGGCGATCCGAAGGCCATCGTTGAGAAGTCCCCGCTGACCAACAACGGCTTCGAGGCGGCATGGGATGCCCTTCGTGACCGATATGAGAACCGACGGCTCCTGGTGACCAACCAGATTCACCTTCTCCTCTCTTTTCCTCACATCGGGTCCGATTCAAGTCGTGCTCTGAAAGAACTTCAGAGTACGATCCAGGGGGTTCTAACCGCACTCGCCCACTCCCAGGTCTCCACTGAGAATTGGGATAGCTTGCTCGTGACCACTTGCACTTCAAGATTGCCGAGATTAACCAGCGCGTTGTGGGAAGAGACCATAACCAACAAGAAGGAAATGCCGTCATGGAAGGACATGGACTCCTTCCTCAGTCAGCGGTATCTGACGCTAGAGGCGATCGAGAGCCACCCTTCCAATCCGCATAGTTCCAAAGTTCCGCCACCTTCTAAAAATAACCCGTTCCGGTCCCAAGGGAGTCCTGTTCCTAGGAGGGTTCACTCGTTCGAGACAACAGTGAATCCGCAGAGGAGGACATGTGATCTCTGCTCCACAGAGAATCATCCAATCCGTGATTGTCCTCGCTTCGTCAACATGACGGTTGATGCTCGTTCCAGCTACGTTAAACAGAAACAGCTATGCCTGAACTGCTTCGCACGAGGACATCAGATCCGAGAATGCCAAAGCGCCCACAACTGCGTCACTTGTGGGGAACGGCACCACACGCTGCTGCACCGTGGCTATCCAAGTTCCAGCGAGCCGACTTCCACATCCGTACAACACCCGAGTTCTTCCGCATCCTTGTCCAACGTTCAGTCTTATTTCGCTTCCGGTACAAGTGCGGTCCTCCTGAGCACGGCTATGATTAATATTTGCCATCTGGGGACCAATTTTCGTGCCCGCGCTTTGATCGACTCTGGCTCCGAGGCCACGTTCATTACGGAACGTCTAGTCAGCATGATCAAACTGCCGTTCCAACCTATCCAGGCACAGGTCTCCGGCATTAATCATACTGTATCCGCTCAGTCGAAGAAACTCTGCAATTTTTCCATCCGCTCTCCGACTATGTCGGGTTTACAATTAAACGCTACAGCTTACGTTATTCCGGAGGTGGCAGCGAATATTCCCTCGCATCCGTTCTCTCAAAATTTGCTGAGAGACTGGCCTAGCCTTCCGTTGGCGGATCCTACTTTTTTTGAGAGCTCACCAATCGATGTCCTGATTGGAGCTGACATCCTACCATCCGTACTGTTAAGCGGCTTACAGACGAATATATGTGGCTCTCTCCTCGGGCAAGAAACAGTTTTCGGAACGCAGAATTGATAGGACGGTCTCCTACGGTTGACCGACGGGAAGATATCCGTAATAATCACTGTTTTGGCGATCAGAACTCCGTGCCAAGTTCAAGCCCAAACTTGAACTTAGTTCAATGTAACCACGTGACAATGTCCAATGCCCAAGGTGGGCCTTTAACCGGTTACAACTTTCATACTAATGCTTCGTCGACACCTTCATCTCATCCTAGATTTCCGCATCCAGCCTTGGGCCCACAGTCCCGCGCCGACCGTATCATTGAGAGCCGACGCGCTTGCGGTCTGAACTCCTACCGATGCCGAGTCTGCCCAGGAGTGCATCCGATACGGACCTGCCACCACTTCCTACGGTTGAGCCCTGTGAAGAGGCTCCAAGCCGTACTTATAAATAAGTATTGCACGAACTGCCTGGCTCATCAGCATTCCGGCGGTGATTGTCGCAGTGGCGGGTTGTGCAGGGAGTGTGGCAAGAATCACCACACGCTACTTCACATACCCGCGTCTCGTCGTGCAGCCCGCTCAGCCTCAGCATCTTCGTCGCCATCTCATGCGTCCCGCACTGAACGCCGCCCTCGTAGTCCCGCCAGTCGGCCTGTTGGAGGAACTGTAGCACCTTCGCCGTCGAGTTCAGCATCCCGAGCTGAACGACGCCCTCGGCGCCCCGAAAGCCAGCCTTTCGGTGGAATTGCAGCAGCGTCGCCCTTGGTTTCAGCATCCCAGCATACAGGGATACCGCCGCCATCCGTAGACTATCTTCTATTGTAAAAAACCCTCAAATATATCTTGCAATCCTGCAAGAGGGGGGAGGATGTTCAGGGCAGCCGCAAACTTCTGCAGCGCACTGTGGAGAGCGCTCTGGAGAGCGCTCCGCGCCCGACTCGCTCTCGCACGCTCTTGCACACGGCACTCAGGAGAGCCGCCCGGCGCTCGGGCGGCCACTAGCTTGAGCGGGAGTTTGCAGTTACGCTCCCACCCCCGTTACGATCGTTCGCTGTAATTTTCGGCATACCTACATACATGCGAATTCAAATACATACATTTTGTGACATTACATACTATACCTACCTTACCGAGAATAAAGTTAAGTGAACGAAGTGAAACACATAGACGTGCTGGTTTCATTCAACGGCTGTGCTACCTCCCGGATCCGCCCCCCTCAAACATTGGTCCTTCGAGCCGGATCTTCCCCAGCAAGGAGAAGCGCACCCCAGCAAGCATAGGCGGATCGCTCTATTAAGATAAGTACGATCTTGGTTTTTCCGTCCAATGCCAAGCGGCTATTCTGTCCGTTCTCCGATCTCCCGCTCCTCCTAACTACGCTACATCCGTACATATTTAACTTCATATTCCTGCTCTCATATCCGTATACATATATACATCTACTTAACTGCATATTCTTGCCCGCCTTTATCCATATCCGCAAATGTACATATTTACCTATATATTGACTGCATATTCTTGCGTTTGCATATATATATGTATATGTACTAATCCGCACTTAAGCGCACCTACATTGTACATATATTTCACAACTGCATATTCTTGCACGTACATATATCCCAACCGCATATCCTTGCGCATCATATATATACATAGATATATCCGAAATATATATACATAAAACTGCCTATTCTTGCACATATGTATGTACATATATATCACAACCGCATATCCTTGCACATCATATATATATATTTATATATATATATATATTTATATATACATACATCCGAAATATATATACATAATACTGCATATTCTTGCACATATATATTCGAACATACACATATTTTACCAATTCACATACGCATCCCAATATATATAACACATCTATCCGAATATTCACTTATTTTTTTTCATATCCATACATCGACACCTCCCCGCACCTACATCCATACATACAAGCAACAATAGCGGTGCCTGCATTGTTTTTGCTGGGAGAGCAGATTATCGGCGCCGCTCTTGCGCATAACGGAGCGCCCAGTCACGCGATACCCTGTATTTTGAGGGTGTATCGATTTCGTTGGTGGCTTGTCCAGTGACGCGCTACCCTACTTTCGGCGGGTATATTCTTTTTCGGTGTCACTTGCCACCGACTCCCAATATTAGGGCCCGATCGCCTTGGTATACCCAAGCGCCTCCGACCTGCCAACAAGTCAATACCAAAGGGTTGTTGGGTCCATTTTCCGTGTCCATCCGCCCGGCAATTCCGCTTCCGTTTCGTTGTTCTCAGCGGGTGAGGTCAGAACATGCCCACTAGTGACGAGGACAGGAAAAAACTTTTGCCATTGCCAGCTCCAGCTAGTAGGACGCCACGCAGTGGTTCCGCCCCAGGAACACCTACCTCGGTGACTAAACCGATAAAGTTACCCGGCACGCCTAAGCCGAGTACGAGTTCCGCGGCAAAGAGCAAATCGGTCCTGTTCCCTTCGCCAGTCACGCTAAAGGTGCCAGCTCTTCCACCTACCAGCCCCATCAGCTCTCGACGCACTTCTCCAATGGCCCAAACAGCATTCATCTCCGCACGTGCGAAATTGGTAGCAGCCATCGGAAGGCTGGCCAGTTTAAAAGACCGTTTTACCGCTTCCGGTACCAGCACGCCATCCCCCGCTATCGCTCAGGTCCATAGAGACCGCATACAGAGCATGTGGGCAAAGGTGGATGCTGAATTCGAGGCCTGTTCCATAGCGTCGGTTGACGAGGATCCTGACACCCAAATAGAGATACAAGCCATGTACGACACGTGCTATGACGACTATGAACGGTGCCTAGACGACCTTACGGTCCAATCGGCCAGCCCAGTAGTCCGTCCTCCTGCACAGCCGGACTCCAATGGCGGCTGCCGACTGCCACCCTGTGACATCGAAGTTTTCACAGGGGATTACGTTCGCTGGCCCACTTTTCGGGACCTCTTCACAGCCATTTATATTCGTAATCCTAGACTGTCACCCGTAGAAAAACAGTACTACCTCGCCACTAAGACCATTGGCGATCCGAAGGCCATCGTTGAGAAGTCCCCGCTGACCAACAACGGCTTCGAGGCGGCATGGGATGCCCTTCGTGACCGATATGAGAACCGACGGCTCCTGGTGACCAACCAGATTCACCTTCTCTTCTCTTTGCCTCACATCGGGTCCGATTCAAGTCGTGCTCTGAAAGAACTTCAGAGTACGATCCAGGGAGTTCTAACCGCACTCGCCCACTCCGAGGTCTCCACTGAGAATTGGGATAGCTTGCTCGTGACCACTTGCACTTCAAGATTGCCGAGATTAACCCGCGCGTTGTGGGAAGAGACCATAACCAAAAAGAAGGAAATGCCGTCATGGAAGGACATGGACTCCTTCCTCAGTCAGCGGTATCTGACGCTAGAGGCGATCGAGAGCCACCCTTCCAATCCGCATAGTTCCAAAGTTCCGCCACCTTCTAAAAATAACCCGTTCCGGTCCCAAGGGAGTCCTGTTCCTAGGAGGGTTCACTCGTTCGAGACAACAGTGAATCCGCAGAGGAGGACATGTGATCTCTGCTCCACAGAGAATCATCCAATCCGTGATTGTCCTCGCTTCGTCAACATGACGGTTGATGCTCGTTCCAGCTACGTTAAACAGAAACAGCTATGCCTGAACTGCTTCGCACGAGGACATCAGATCCGAGAATGCCAAAGCGCCCACAACTGCGTCACTTGTGGGGAACGGCACCACACGCTGCTGCACCGTGGCTATCCAAGTTCCAGCGAGCCGACTTCCACATCCGTACAACACCCGAGTTCTTCCGCATCCTTGTCCAACGTTCAGTCTTATTTCGCTTCCGGTACAAGTGCGGTCCTCCTGAGCACGGCTATGATTAATATTTGCCATCTGGGGACCAATTTTCGTGCCCGCGCTTTGATCGACTCTGGCTCCGAGGCCACGTTCATTACGGAACGTCTAGTCAGCATGATCAAACTGCCGTTCCAACCTATCCAGGCACAGGTCTCCGGCATTAATCATACTGTATCCGCTCAGTCGAAGAAACTCTGCAATTTTTCCATCCGCTCTCCGACTATGTCGGGTTTACAATTAAACGCTACAGCTTACGTTATTCCGGAGGTGGCAGCGAATATTCCCTCGCATCCGTTCTCTCAAAATTTGCTGAGAGACTGGCCTAGCCTTCCGTTGGCGGATCCTACTTTTTTGAGAGCTCACCAATCGATGTCCTGATTGGAGCTGACATCCTACCATCCGTACTGTTAAGCGGCTTACAGACGAATATATGTGGCTCTCTCCTCGGGCAAGAAACAGTTTTCGGAACGCAGAATTGCTAGGACGGTCTCCTACGGTTGACCGACGGGAAGATATCCGTAATAATCACTGTTTTGGCGATCAGAACTCCGTGCCAAGTTCAAGCCCAAACTTGAACTTAGTTCAATGTAACCACGTGACAATGTCCAATGCCCAAGGTGGGCCTTTAACCGGTTACAACTTTCATACTAATGCTTCGTCGACACCTTCATCTCATCCTAGATTTCCGCATCCAGCCTTGGGCCCACAGTCCCGCGCCGACCGTATCATTGAGAGCCGACGCGCTTGCGGTCTGAACTCCTACCGATGCCGAGTCTGCCCAGGAGTGCATCCGATACGGACCTGCCACCACTTCCTACGGTTGAGCCCTGTGAAGAGGCTCCAAGCCGTACTTATAAATAAGTATTGCACGAACTGCCTGGCTCATCAGCATTCCGGCAGCGCACTGTGGAGAGCTCCGCTCCGCGCCCGACTCGCTCTCGCACGCTCTTGCACACGGCACTCAGGAGAGCCGCCCGGCGCTCGGGCGGCCACTAGCTTGAGCGGGAGTTTGCAGTTACGCTCCCACCCCCGTTACGATCGTTCGCTGTAATTTTCGGCATACCTACATACATGCGAATTCAAATACATACATTTTGTGACATTACATACTATACCTACCTTACCGAGAATAAAGTTAAGTGAACGAAGTGAAACACATAGACGTGCTGGTTTCATTCAACGGCTGTGCTACCTCCCGGATCCGCCCCCTACAAACAAAATATTCCACCCATTGATTAGATTATGCTGCTCCAACAAAACATTGTTAGCAGAGCTGAATGCAGAAGAAGTGGCCATATAGCACTAATGGAACTTTAAGCACGATAGACGGAACGTAAAGTCGACATAAAAGGGGGCAAAAGTTCATTAAAAGAGGTATGAATACATGATCAACTCAACTATTTAAGTTAGATCGCCCACTAACAGAACCCGTAAACAACAACACTTCCTTCCAATAAACACTCAAGTTGAAATCGCTAATTCTGTAAAGTCTGCTGTTAGCATTCGAACAGTTCAATTAACTAACTTAATTTTTTAGCAAAACAATTAAATCTTCAATTTGAAATCAATTAGTGTCGCTTCAGTTGACACAACTTTAACATACTGGATCTAAAGTTTCACGTAACAGTTACAGGTTCAGGTTAGGTTAAGTTAACCCGGATGGATCTCAGAGGGGCATAGGTCCTTATCCGGATGGGTGGTGTAAACTTAACAGTAACATTAACCAGAAAAATGAGGGGGAAGCAGCAGCAAAGGCAAAGTCCGTGGCTCTACTTTATACCCAGTACTCAGTCAGTATATATATGTGCTTACGATTTATGTAATTTATTATATGTTCGCAAAGGGGACGAACCCTATGCTAGATTGTTTGTATTAAATGTTATTTGTATCCATTTTCGTTCACATATAATTTTTACATCAGTTTCTACATTTTTACATGTACATGTATAACTACACATACGAGACGTGGAAGTGTGTGCGAGGGAAAGAGGGAATGAGTAAGCGCTTGCGTAGCGCGTAGGCGTTGCATAGCGACAGAAATTGCATTGGTTCCTTCTAGCTATAATAATGATTCGACCTGATCAAGATTCATCAGTCAGGTAGATTCGGTTATATCCCATGATTTTGCGTTTTTGGTTTTCTTGTATCTTTAAAAGGAGGAGGGGTCGGGTGAAATTTTGAAATACACCCGTAGTAGTGTGATAACAAAGGAGACTGGATACAAAACTTGGTTGCTCTAGCTTAAATGGTCTCTGAGATATAGGCCCAAATGAAGACGGACGGACAGACAGACATGGCTATATCGACTCGGCATTTGATGCTGATCAAGAATGTATATACTTTATGTGGTCGAAAACGCTTCCTTCTGGGCGCTGGCGGCTCCCGCTGGCTGTCCGGGACTGCTTATTTTCGGTACTCTCCCTGGGGATGCCCGCTTATTCGCAGCTGACCTACCTGAGTTATACTTTTCCCCGAACACTAGTCTAACACCTATCTTTCCTACATGTCCACGATCGGTTCGGTTAACGAGTCGCGCGTTATACGCTAGCGCCCCTCGGTCGGTTGGGCGGGAGGAGGGCTGCGTTTTTGCCTGGGATCCGCACGTAAGAGCCTTCTGCTGGTGTCGCTTGGGCCACTTGATGGTGCATTCATTGCATATCAAAGTCTAAAGTAATTATATTACTGTAACTCTCTCTCTCACTTTATGCTTCTATCATCAAGTTCTCCTCCTCCAACTGCTTGCAACATTTTAGATTACATATGTATATACCGAGATTACAGAATAAGTAACGGTCTTTTAAAACTTTTTATGACCGTTTAAATTAAATTTGGGCAATTAGAAAAAATGTCCAACTATACAACTAAACCAATAACCCAGACAACTATTATGTTTTTAACATTTTCATGATATTATTAATTTCAACAAAATTCAATTAAACTATTCAGCTATACTTTATATGTTATATGACTCTAAACTGAATGAAATCGGTGAATCTATTGTCAAAGATTTGTGCAATAATATTAAAAGATTGGATGTGCCAGGCGATCAATTCTAATATTTGCCAAAAATCAATAATTTGAATATGGAAACAACATTGTTTGAACTTTATTTGGTGCTAACGCAACACGTTTAACTAGCTAAAACTTTATTTTTAAACTATATATTTATATCCTTGCAGAGGAAATAATAACTTCAACCTTCTGGTCTTAGAAACGCAAAGAAGTAAGCATTTGAAATCAAATTGTATATATCAAGTTGATCAAAAACCCAGTCCGGTTTTCTATTTTGTGCAAACGAGCCCCCTGCTTTAAAACTATTTTTTGCTTTCGGAAGTAAAGATTTCGAAATACTACTTATATATTAGAATTTCAATAAACACATTTCTATATAATCAGTGAGACTAAAGTTTTAATTTTCGCAAAAATTTTACAATTTACGTTTGACAACGAAAAAATTGGTCGTCCCACTTTCACAATACATAAGATGTTTTCATTTTAAAAACGGAAAGATTTTCCGTTACATCGGGTGTTACACAAAACAATGAATTTTGTGCGCGCAGCAAACTAAATTAGCGCTTATCCTTACATGAGAAATTAGAAATTAGTTTCGTGTGTTTTTTTTTAATATTAGATAACTTATTTAAATACACATGTATGAACTAGACCCGAGTCTAGTCTGACGTGGTGTTTAGAATATACAAAATATTTATTATGATTTTTTTTATATGTTATAGGAGAATCAGTGTGTACCGATGAATGGGAAATGATTGGTTTTTATGAATGGTTTGAGACAGGTGTGACACACTGCCTTGATATTTCAATAATAAAGGCCTTCAATCGAATCCAGAAAGCAATAGATCTAGACCAGCTGAAGGCGGTCGACGAAACCGTAAAATACAGCTCTTCTGCCGTGGATACTCTTTCAATTTTTATACCCGGTACTCGAAGAGTATAGGGGTATATTAACTTTGTGGGGATAACGGTTGTGTGTAACGCCCAGAAGGAAGCGTTTCCGACCCCATAAAGTATATATATTCTTGATCAGCATCAATAGCCGAGTCGATATATCCATGTCTGTCTGTCCGTCCGTCTGTCCGTCCGTCCGTCCGTCTTCATTTGCGCCTATATCTCAGAGACCATTTAAGCTAGAGCAACCAAGTTTTGTATACAGTCTCCTGTGTGATCACACTACTCCAAATGTGTTGCAAAATTTCACCCCGCCCCTTTCCGCCCGCACAAAGGACGAAAGTCTGTGGCGTACACAATGTTGAAGATACGAGAAAACTAAAAACGCAGAATCATAGAGAATGACCATTTCTATCAGAGTGTTGAATCTGGATCAGATCGGATCATTATTATAGCTACAATGAAGAAAACCATTTCGAAAGTCATCGTTCCCTCTCGCTCTCTCTCACACGCCACCCTGTCTGCTTTGCTTATTCGTTTAAATGAGCGCCTAGATCTCAGAGACTATAAGATCTAGAGCAAACAAAATTTCTATCCAAACTCCTGTGATATCGATTCAGCACAAGATTTTGCCACGCCCCCTTCCGCTCCCACAAAAGACGAAAATCTGTGGAATCCACAATTTTTAATATAAAAGTAAACCAAAAACGCAGAATCATGGGAAATTACTGTATCTATCAGATTGCCGAATCTGGATCAGGTGGGATCATTATTATTAATTTAAATTTCAGTGGCTACGCAACGCCTGCCAAGCGCTTACTCATTCCCTTTCTCTCTCGCAAACACTTCCACGTCCATGTCTTATATATGGCCTTTGCCGCGGCTCACAACGTTCCCCCTCGTTTGAAATTTAGGCTATCGACGTCCCTATTTTTTGCTGCTAGTATTGCCCGTCAAGATCCAATCAAGATTTTTATAATTTTGTGCAATGACGGGGAACACTTTAGTTAATAATTCCTCCTTTGACAATGTGACTCGCAAAAATCAATACAGTCGAAACATCAAAAGGAAAAAAAAATATTTGAATGCCTTAATTTATGGTTTTATATAGACACATTAATTAGCCGTCCTTTAAGGTATCGCTTATACAAATATAAAAATAAACGGCTAAGTTATAACCGTTTGACCAAACTTTCATATGCTGAATTTCGCCGATAAATTCCGTTTGCTGACATATGTATAACGATTTTTTTTCCTACAGAAACACCAAAAATCTGTGTTTGTAACAGTTTTAACGGTAAAATGGCATTTGGGATAGTGCCAAACGGCATATGAAGTTTTGGTCAAACGGTTATAACTTAGCCGAAGAAAAATACCAAATTTTTAAAAAATACGTAAAAAAAAACTAAACCTGGAAAAAAACATTTTTTTAAAATTTGTATACATCCAAATCTATCAGAAAGTCATTTTTGGCGACAGCGGAATTGTCAGCATCAAAATCGTATTTTCGGGACAATTCCGGTTGCAAGTGAACGTGATGAATCCGGACGTCCGTATCGTTTTAAGAAGATTCTTATTTGTTTCTTTTCCTTAAATATGAACTCTAACTTAGTTGTAGAATGCACAATGGGGAACGTTGTGAGCCGCAGAAAAAATTGAGGTATTCAGTCCAAAAAGTCATACCCGGTATTCAGTCAGTACATATCTGAGCTTACGATTTATGAAAATTATACAATATATTTCATATGTATATTATATGTTCGCAAAAGGGACAAAATACATTTTTGCCAAAAAAAAATTTAAAAAATTAATATTTTTGTATATTATATTAAATTTGATCTGTTTCCATTTTTGTTTATAGAGAGAGAGAGAGAGAAAAGAAAGAGGAAATGAACAAGCGCTTAAAAGGCGTTGCGGAGCCACTGAAATTTAATTTTTCCTCCTGGCCAAAATAATGATTCGACCTGATCTAGATTCGGCAATCTGGTAGATACGGTAATTTTTCATGATTATAGTTTTTGCGTTTATGCGTTTTTAGTTTTCTTGTATCTTCAAAATTGTGCAAGCCACAGATTTTCGTCCTCTGTTAGTGAGGAAGGGGGCGGGTGAAATTTTGAAACACACTTGTAAAAGTGCGAACTTACAGGAGCCTAGATACAAAATTTTGGTTGCTTAGCGTTTTTAGTCTCTGAGATCTATGCGCTGATGCGGACAGACAGCCGGAATGGCTATATCGACTCGGCTATTGATGCTGATCAAGAATGTATATAATTTATGGGGTCGGAAACGCTTTCCTCTGGGTGTTACACATATCCACTATCACTACAAATCTAATATACTAATTTCTATCTAAAACCAAAAATATTAGCGACAAACATTTTTTTTCGACTTTTCCTGAGTTTTCAAAGTCCAAACTTCGGGAAAAAATACCAAAAAACAAATCATAATATTTAAAAAAAAATTTAAATTTCCAAATCTATCGGAAAAAGTTTCGCTGGTCGATGGAACTGCTCGTCGGCGTGCTTGAGGTCACCAAATCGAGAACGAACGGGATCGCTCAGCTGTCGGATCGGCGTGCGGATGCGCAAGCATGGCTCGACCTTGAGCACCGGCTCCAATCGGAACTCACTCATCCTGGACCGGATGACCGCGTTGCACACCTTCTCGTCCCCGACTTGGGAAGTCGGCAAATTGAAGGCGTTGGCCAACGATTCGTCGACGCAGCTCACCGGTGTGTACGGGTCGATGAACGCCACCGTTTTGGTTTTGGAAACCGTATCCAGGCCCACCAGCGCCGTTGGGAGGATGTTGAGGCTCCGATGTTGTAGAAGCGAGTCTACGGATGGCACCGGGGCCCCTGCCGTGGGTTGGCTCACGGGGAGTCGAGAGCGGCGCTCAGCTCGGGATGCTGAAACCGAGGGCGACGGTGCTGGAGTTCCTCTGACAGGCCGGATGGCGGAGCGCCGAGGGCGGCGTTCAGCTCGGTGTGCTGCAGAAGGTGAATGCTGATGAGCCAGGCAGGTTCGAAGCGGATGCACTGCTAGGCGGACTCGGCACCGGTAGGAGTTCAGACCGCGAGCATCCTGGAGCGCCGGCTCTCCATGATGCGATCGGCGTGTGGGGCCATGTCTGGATGGAAGAAAACTAGGAGAGGATAAAAGGTCGAAGAGTATTACTACTAATGTATTGAGTTGGTAACGGATCAAACAGACATGATATTTTTGGACGGAACTACTGGGTTCTATTAGAAGAAGAACGACCTCAACATCCGGTCTTTTGAGGACCCCGCGAGCAGTAAGGATGTCCACCACACGGACCTTATCATCGGCGCTGGGATATACGGACTGGATTCTCCCGAGCCGCCATTCATAAGAGGGCACATTGTCTTCTTTAACGACAACCATATCGCCAATTTGAAGGTTCGGCGTAGGCGTCTGCAACTTGCTGCGTTTGTGGAGTTCTTTGAGTATTCTTCTTTACACCTCTGGCAAATCTGTTGTTGGAGGGCCTTCAAATGCTGCCATCGATTAATTATCGATTTTCATTTCGGGTTCGGCCGTAGACATCAAAGGTCCCCCTATAGGGAAATGCCCGGGAGTGAGGGCTCACAATTCGGTCGGATTTTCGGACATAGGCGAGAGCGGCCTGGAATTGAGGCATGCCTCGATCTTTGCGAGAAGTGTGGACAGTTCTTCAATCGTATACTTCCGAATGGACGTGGCTTTATAGAAAAGGTGTTTGAAACTCTTCACCACGGCTTCCCACAGACCTCCCATACGTGGAGCTCCTGGAGGGATGAAACGCCACGAAACCCGTTCATGGCTATACGCACCAGTCACCGAGTCCATTAACGCGTTGAGGAAGTCACGGGAAAGCATGGTCGCCGCACCCTCGAAAGTTTTCCCATTGTCGGAATGGATACGATGTGGACACCCGCCTCTCGCGACGAACCGAGCGAAGGCCGCGAGATACTTCTCGGTTGAGAGGTCGGACGTGGCCTCCAAATGGATCACTTTAGTGAAAAAGCACATGAACACGCGCATACCCATTGGTGATGAGACACGCTCTCCCTGTACAATTTCGTATTTCGAACGGGCCCGCGTGAACGGTCGGGAAAAGTAAGTCCGCTCCGTTGGAAGGTCTCCCATCATTTTAGTTTGCAACCTCATTTTGTAAATGGTGAACACCTTGCAGGAGTTCATGACCCCTTTCATCAGATTTTAGAGCCTTGGGATCCAATACTTGGATCGAATAGGGCGCACCATTAGTCGGTGCCGACGTGGAGCGTTATCCAGTTTGCGAATTTAGCGAGAAGGCGAAACAGTCGACAACTGTACGGAAGAATAATTGGATGCCGTTCGTCATACTGCGCGGATTCGGAAACTGCGACACGGCCGCACGCTATTATGAGTCCGTGCCGGTCTAGGAACGGGTTCAAGTTCAGGATAGAACTTGACCTTGCTACAGGACACTTGTCATTGAGGCAGTGACACTCCTTGGGGTGTTCTCGGCGTTGAGTCTCTGGGATAAGAGATCGCTCCGCTTCGGTACGGTCTCCGCTGCGGATGGGCTCGGTGCAAAATGGACCCTTACCGCATCTAGCTCTAAAGATACCTCAGGTTGTTCTGGCCATTGATATCGGGGCTGTCGCAGCCACGCTGGTCCATGCCACCAGAGTTGGTTAGCAACCAGATCTTGCAAGGGTACGCCTCTACTGGCTAAGTCCGCGGAGTTTTGTTCGGATGGAACGTGACATCACTCCTTAATTCCGGTAGCTTCAGCTATCCTTGTCACCCTGTTTGATACGAAGGCCCAGTGACACGCGAGCTTCCTTTGCCAGGCGAGGACTATGCTGGCATAGATCCAATAGTGACAGTTCGTGCTTCCCTTCGATAAGAGCACGGCACCGCCCAGCTCTCACCGGGGGAGCGATACGGTCTTCAAAGGGGCGACTCGTGTTTTCGCGGTGAGAAGTTGCACCTCGATCCGATGTCCAACCTCGACGCGCACGTAGATTGCGCCACCTTTTCGGATGCATCGCAGAATCCATGATGCTGGATCTTTGCCGATGGTTGGGACCCAGTCCACCTTGGAATTCGGATCTGGTTGAGAACAGAGTAGCTTTCGAAAAAACCAGCCCCCCCGCCGAGTCGAACAACTTTGCGATTTGAGAAAGCACTGTCCGCTTGGTATAGGATGACTCAAGCGCTAATTCAGGAGGGACAAAGAAGAATTCGTCTGAGGTCAAGTCGTTGGTCGAGGGGCGGATGCGTTGAACACAACGCGGACTTTAGTGGTCGTGCTCTAAGACTTGAGTACAGTGTGGTGCGAGATATAATAATTGGCGGAATCATGATCCGGAGGTACGTACTTCCCGAAGGATGTTCTCGTCGTGGTTTGTAGGAAATTGCTCTCGCAGTATGAATTGGACTCGCCTACTATCTTAACAGGTAGGTTCTCCACCTCCCACAACATTGTGAGGAGTTCCTCTAAGGAAGCTTAAAGCTTGGCGCTCACTTGCGTAGAGAAGGACGTGATATTGCCTTGTGCCGTATTGGATACTGGGTAAGTACCTACCCGAAAATGGTCTCCTGTCCGAGGAGGGATCCGCAGATGTTGGTCTGTGCGCCACTTTGGAGGATGGATGGAAGGAGGTCGGTTCCAATCAGGACGTCAACCTGTGAAGATTCGTAAAACTTGGGATCAGCCCATGGCAGGAGTACAGATTGGATGATTCTCTTTGGAGCAGAGATCACAAGTCCTCTTCTTCGGATTCACTGTTGTCTCGAACTAGTGAACACTCCTAGGAACAGGACTCCCTTGGGACAGGAACGAATTTTTTCTAGAAGGTGGCGGATTCGGGTCGCCTTTCAGACCGTGTGGATTGGAAGGATTGTCCTCGATGGCTTCTTACGTCAGATACCTCTGACTCAGGAAGTAGTTCATCTCCTTCCATGACGGCATTTCTTTCTTCGTAATGACGCAGTCTTCCCACGAGGCCCGGGTAAACTTTGGTAATTTGGATGCTCAAATTGTCCCCAACAAGCTGTCTCAGTTCTCGGTGAAGACCTGGTAATGCGCCAGTGCAGTTAGCACCATATTGATTTAGTTGGTGACCAGGAGCCGATTGATCTCATACCGGTCACAGAGGGCATTCCATGCCTCCTCGAAGCCGTCGTTGGTAAGCGGGGCCTCATCGACAATGGTCCGTGGGTCACTACTGGTCTTAGTGGTTACGTGATAGAGCTTCTCCACTGGGGACAACCTAGGATTTTGTATGTAGATTGCCGTAAAGAGATGCAGGAATGTCGGTCAGCGGACGTAATCCCCCGCGAAAACTTCTATGTCGCAAGGGGGCAGTCCACAGCTACCATGTGAATTTGGCTGTGCGGAAGGACGGAGTGCTGGGCTGGCATATTCGTAGAGATATGTGCAAGAATATGCAATTGTATATATTGGGATGTAGATACGTGTAATTGCGGATTAATACATATGTGCGCAAGGGATATATGAATATGTACAGTGGTGAGCAAAAGTGAGTGCATTTTCACAAAACTGACTTTCGTCGCCCATGAAAACTGAACCATAGAAGATAATCAAACAAATCAAATTAACTTTATTATTTAATTCTTAACAAATAGGAGTAACAAAAAACAATATATGAGATGAATTCAAAAATGGCCAACAAACCACCATGTAAAGCATCCCCGTAGTCACGATTGTTGGTATTTATAATATAGTCTATTGCAGATAGCGTCTGTGCCGATAACGTATTTGCCACGGGTATTTTTAATTAGTGTGATAATTAGAGAGAAATTGTTATCTTGAGAAATTTAGCTATTAGAGTGTCTGCTGAGTTTAGAAGAGTTTTGTATAATTTCGATTTCAGAAAAATGTGCCTTCTATCAAGTGTAGCTACAACATATATTTGCTTCAAACAAAAAATTGTAGGTTGGTGTGGTATAGTAAGCGCCTAATGATGCTGTAATTGCTGCATTTCTTACAGTTTGAACATTGATACGAATTGATTTTGGGGGCCGACAGTAAAGGAAGAGCCCAAATTCGGTTTTAGAAATAATAAGAGCTTTTGTTATTCCAATTAAGGTGGTAGTATCACATTGGAATTTATGACTGGATAGAAATTGTATAATGTTAAGTTTATTTTGTAAGGAAATAACTAGTACCTTTATATGTTCACTCCATCAAAATTTTTGCTAATTGTGACACATAGGGTTTTTAATGTTTTTACTGTGGGAATAATAATGTTGTTTGATGAAATTTGACATTGGCATTGATGTCTTTTACAAATATAGATGTTTTTACATTTGTCAAGAGATAATTTCGGACTAGAAAAATCTGTCTAGTTTTGAATGTTTTGGAAAAGATTGTCTAGGCTTTTTAAGGTATTTTTCTTTTTGTTAAAGTTAATAACACTACTCAACAAAATTCTTCTTTTTTTTCCGCTGTCGCCCAAAGAGAATTTTTAAAGAATTATGTTTTTTTTTCCAGGTTTAGTTTCTTTTTAAGAACATTTTTAAATTGGTTAAGGACCATCATAGTCGATGAAGGGGGAACAGATACAACTAGAACTATTTAAAGGGATAGGATATGAGTACCTGGTACCAAAGTTATTTGATGAGGCTAGGATAGAGGGAAGGTTAATAGAAGGGTGTAGCAGTGTAGCAACGTTGGAAAAAGGAAGCGAACAGGTCAGCAATATCACAATCATAATCAGCATACTCTACAATTTAAGTATAGAGATGAAGGAAATTGGGAAGATTTACGTTTAGAGTTGACAAACCTGAAGAATTGTTTAGAATCGAGTTTAAAGTTAAGCTTGCATTTGCTGAAGTAGCTATTGTAGCACAATGTTTTAATAAAGGAAAATTTCGGCTTTGCATTACTTACTTGGAAAAGTTCAATTGCGACCCTGATTTTTTAAATTTCTTGAACATACGGGATTTACATTTCCTCAAGTTTATTAATCTCGGGGTGAACCAAATAGGACCAGAAAGATTTCTGGAGGGTGTGGGTAAAGGAACAAACGTAGGAAAGATGAAAAAATTGAATAGAATTAGAATAGAATAGCATTAGTGGCAGGCTTAATTTCCTGGAATCCTGAAATGTTGAGATTAATGAAGGACTTTATAGGGCCTGAAGAAGGCAACAGGAAATCAATTGCAAGTGTGGGATGGTATGGGTCTTCATAGAATGATAGAGGTGATCCTCGACTTATTTTTTTTATTTTAGGACGTTGATGTGCAATGACTGCACCATCAAGTGGCCCAAGCGACACCAGCCGATGGCTGTTACGCGCGGATCCCAGGCAAGAACGCAGCCCACCTCCCGCCCAACCGACCGAGGGGCGCTGCCGCATAACGCGCGACTCGTTTACCGAACCGATCGCGGACATGCAGGAAGGATAGGTGTTAGACTAGTGTTCGAGGAAAAGTAGAACAAATCTAACTAAAGAAGCGAAGTAATTACTAGTTACGGGAAAGATATAAGAGTATCTGTAATTTAAGACTAGGAAGGGAGTTAGTGGTAGATACAATATGATAGAGGGAATTATAATCCGACAATAGGACCCTAAATGGTTCATGCAAGGAGTAATTCGACCTACAAAGCGGAAGAAACAAGGGTGTATAGTTCCTAGTGCTTCTAATAGGAATCGTGAAGTTTATACGGCTCAACAGGTCAGGGCTATCTATGTCACCCTTGATCAAGTTGTGCACAAAAATCACTCCAAGCATTTTCCTACGATTAGCTAAGGTTGGAAGGTTTATTAGGAGCAATCTATTAGAGTAGGACGGTAGTCTCACACCTGCATCCCAGCCGAGACCTCGAAGAGCAAAAAGTAAAAAGTTTTTCTGAACTGATTCTATACGGTCCTGGTGTACGTTGTACTGAGGGCACCATACACAAGAGCCGTATTCTAAAATCGGACGAACCAGAGAGGTGTAGAGAGTCTTTGTTATATAGGGGTCGTCAAATTCCTTTGACCACCTCTTTATAAACCCAAGCACGCCCATGGCCTTGTTCACCATGCTAGAAATGTGTTCTGAAAACTTTAACTTGGGATCTAGTAGAACACCAAGATCATCAACCCGGGTAATTCTCTCAAGAGAACCACTACAAAGGGTGTAAGGAACCAGAAAGGCGCTGGAGCGATGGAAAGTCATTACTTTACATTTTGAAGCATTAAGGTTTAATAAATTTGTACAACACCAAGACTGAAATCTATCGAGATCGGATTGCAACCTGGATTGAAAAGAAATGTCCTTATACTGGACACAGAGCTTAACATCATCCGCATACATAAGTACTCGAGAGTATGTTAATACAGAAGGCAGGTCATTTATAAAGAGTGTAAAGAGTAAGGGGCCTAGATGGCTGCCCTGTGGTACACCCGAAGTCACCATAACTGGTGAGGACAGGGAGTTTTTGAAAAGGACTCTTTGAGACCTAGAACAAAGGTAGCTAGAGATCCATCTCAGGAGATTGGGCGGGAACCCTAGAAGGTCGAGCTTTTGTGCTAGGAGGGAATGGTTTACAGAGTCGAACGCTTTACTAAAATCGGTGTAAACAACATCCGTCTGCAGATTACCTTGAAAGCCTTTTATTATAAAGGAGGTAAACTCCAATAAATTTGTTGTGGTTGATCTCCGCCTTATAAATCCATGTTGAGATGGAGATATAAGTGATCTGCATAGATGCTGCAGGTGCGGAGTTAAAATTTTCTCAAACACTTTAGGAATAGCGGATAACTTAGATATGCCTCTATAGTTCATTGCGTCAGACTTGCTACCTTTCTTATGGAGAGGAATTATATAGGACTCCTTCCATATCGGGGGAAAGCATGAAGAATTTATGGATAGGTTGAATAGTTTAAGCAACGGCCCACACAGAGACTCGGCACAGTACCTGAGTACACAGCCGGGAACTCTGTCCGGAACCGGTGAGAACACCGGCTTTACTGTTCGTAGATCATGAAGCAACGAGCTTTCATTTAGCAAAGGACTGAAAATGCCGTTCGACATCGGTAAACCGTATGGATACGGCTGACCAGAGTAAACGTCTTGCGAATAGGTAGTTTGGAAAAAACGGGCAAAAAGATCGGCAATTGCCTGATCATTATCTGCCGACGTATTACGGAAGGACAGCGAGGATGGGTGTGCGGACGTTCTACGCTTACTGTTTACGAAGCTTTAGAACTGTTTGGGGTCCTTAGAAAAACGTATCCTGCATCGAAATAGGTAATTCTGATAGCATTGAGCGTTAAGAACTGAGAAGTTTGACCGAGCTATTACATAATGAGCAAGAGAAGAAGGAGAGCCAATTTCTTGAAATTTTTTATACAGTCTTGATTTTAAGTTTTTTAGATGGGATAGCTCCTTGGTAAACCAAGGGGGTTTTCTTGATCTAATCGGACAGGAAAGTGGGACACAAGAGACAAAAAGTGAGTCCAGTGCATCATAGAAAATGTTTGTGCCTGTCGTAACATCACTGCACAAATATAAAGCGGACCAATCAAAATCCCTAATGAGGTTATTAAGCTTCGTGAACTCGGCTTTCCGGAAGCAGCGGACACTTTGGGGTGGTCTACCCGACCGATCCAATACAGTTCGTCTGAGGTCGAACGACACTTCGAAAGTAGGATGGTAGGCATCTTCAGGTATAGTGAGCGGGGGGACTCGAGTTAACAACGCTAAGGTCGGATCCGTTACAAAGCACAGATCAAGAAATCGACCCAAGGAATTTTTAACATGGTTAACGTTAGACAGAGACAGGTCAATCAAGCCGTCAACAAAGTCATGACGTGCCATGGGCACCAGACTATTAGACTCATTTGCCGAAGACCAAACAATTCCTGGTAAGTTGAAGTCACCAAGAACTATCATGTGATCTTTGTCAGATAGCGAGGAAGAAATAGCGGTTAAGGCGGACAAATGCTGCTCGTAAATTGCGATATCCGAAGACGGTGGAATATACGAACAAGTTATGAAAATTGAGAAAGCGGGAAGAATCAGTTTTACACACAGAAATTCCAGTTCCTGCTGGATCTGGACTGTGAAAAGTTCCGACGTGAAGTTTGAGTCCACAGCAATCAGAACCCCACCTGCACGTCGAGACGAGCGATCCTTTCTATAAGTTGTGTACCGACCTGCCAAAACTTCGGAACTAAGAATGTCCGGCTTTAGCCAGGTCTCGGTAAACACAATAACGTGGGATGCAAATGCGACACTATCCTGGAAAAGAATGCTGAGCTTACTACGCAAGCCTCGAACATTCTGATAGGTCACCAAAAGAGAGTTAGTTAGTTTTTTGGACGGGAGGTAGAGCGGGAAGACGACGAAGGAGCACTGGTCGGATTTGTTGGCAGAGTTATTGGGGGCCTGGTCTTCTTCTTTGCCTTAAACTCCTTCACCACCAAATGCTCCGGCCAAAATTTGGCAGAACAGATGGTGTCAAAATGAGTTTGAGAGACACTTATTTTAAAGGAAGATATCTCCCTGGCGTAAGAAAAGTTAAATTTTTCCACCTTAAAATCAGCGGCTTTTATTTTGCTTCGGATATAAGCCGTCACATCATTAATTGTGGAATCAGGGGCAAGCCGCGAGACAAAAACTTGTCTCTTTGGTGGGATCCCCACCAATCTTGGCACCACAGGCCTATCACCTGTGATGGTAATACCCGGTGGTCCGGGACGTATATTAACTGGTGGGGTCGGAATTGAGGGGACCGCTAATGAGTTTGCGGACATTACGGACACGGACGCTACAGACGACTTTGGCTGCCTGCCCTCCGACGCGATAAATTCGGCTACCGAATTTTCATCACCAGCAGCTGTCGTTGCCTTTGGAGTGGCTAACGATATCAACTGCTGCACTTTTGGGGTGGTCGGAGTCAGCTTGTCAGCATCGGCCGGTCGAGGGGCAGTCGGCACATGCAGATCCCGCGGAGTGACCTTTTTGCGCCTAGGAGACTCAGTCAGTAGTTTGAAGCCACTAAACTGAGACTCCATGGCTAGGAGCCGATCGTACTGCTCTTTGAAGCCCACGGTCAGCTCCCTAAAGCCCTTCCGGGTCTGCCTCATAAACGCTGCCATCTCCCTCTCAACCGGACGGCATGCCTCACAGCTGTAGTGCAGGCCATTCCTTTTCGCGATGGCATCACCCACGAGACCGGACAACCCGGCGCATTTAGCGTGCACGACGCTATCGCAGAGCCAGCAGGGGATACTCGGCTGGTCATGGGTGATCTGCTTCTTGCAGGTTTTTTTGTCGCAGACAACGGAGAATTCCATTTTAAAATTTACTTAATTTTTCCTTCAAAAAAAATTAGTATCAGACCAGTGTGCCAGATAAGCGCCAAAAGAGGAATAAGTGAAAACGAGAGCGGTTACAGTAGCTACAATTGAGAGAGAGAGAGACGCTACTGTACGGAAAATATCAAGAGCGAGAGAGGAAGAGCAGTTATTTGAGTGTGGGTAATAGAGAGAGTGATAGATCAGCAACAACTAATGCGTGAGAGCGGCTAAATAGAAGAACAAATATGACACTGTGTGTACTTACAAAAGCACTAACAAAGACACACTGTTAGGCGATGCAAAAAATAATTAAATTAAGTTTTTACACTAAAGCAGGCATGCACTCGCGATCAGGAAATAGAATGATAAGGCTGTTAGTTTATGAATTTATTATTATTATTTTCGTAAAAAACCGGCGGTTTAAGTAAAAATAGGCAAAAAGTTAGCGGAGCGCAAACAAAAACGCGTCTGACTACTACAAAGAGAATCGGACGAAATTCTTACTTACCAAGGTGCTCGAAACATCGGTAGTAAAGACGAGATCTAGGATCCTACAAATGTTGATACGAATACCATATACCTGACCCAACGAAGTATCGGACAGAGAATCAATGAAATCATGCTGCATGGATGGGAAAATTAAGTCTTCGAATGGAGATCAAGTGATATTTGGGAGATTAAAGTCACCAAGGACAATAAGGCGACCAGAATCACTAAGCTGAGACGAAACGGACTGAAGATGGGCAGCGTGAAGCATATAAGTTGAAAATTCAGAAGGCGGTGTGATGTAAGAGCATGATATGAATAAATTAAAAGAACACAGACGAATTTTAGCTACGATTATTTCAATAGTGTTGAGCTCGTCGATGGAAAAGAATTGGGAAGTTAAGTCGGAACGAACAGCAATTAGGACGTCGCCACCTCGAGATGGGCGATCAGATCTATAGTTGTTATAATTGTCTACAAATATCTAGGGATCGGAAATTGAGGAATTGAGACATGTTTCCTAAAAGGCGACAATATCAGAATCAAAAGATTCAGTATCAGTATATAATTTGGTGAGCTTACTGCACAGGTCACGTACATTCTGATAAGTGATCTTTAAAGGTAGGGAAGAATTCAGTTTTTTGAAGTAGATGGCAAATCAGTAGAAGGTGTAGGAAGGATTCCTACCCGAGGAGCGGATTGCGAAGATCGGGATCGACTATTGAAGATATGACAGATAGTGTGTTCGGGCCAGAAAGAGGGTTCCAACACAGTCTTGACAAACTTCTCCGGGCCAAGAATTTTGAAGGAGGAAATACTATGTTTTTCCTTGAAAGTAAATTTAGTTACTACTATGCCAGAGGAGCTATTGATGTTTAGTTTAGAGAAGATATACTGTCGAACCATTACATCCGTAGCCGATTCCATAAGACGTGAGACAAATATAGGTTTTAGAGGAGCGACAGTGAATAGAGCAGATCGGTCAAGAGGGGTCACATGGTTTGTGGGTGAGGTAGAGGCGGGTTCTACCCGAGGAGCAGGTCCGGATGGGATAGCGCTGGCTGAGGAGCCAGTGCGAGCCGATGTGGAAGGAACGACTTCAACTTCCATGCTGACTGCAGTATCGACGGCTTCATTAGAGGTCACAAAATCGCCAACAACGGGATGATCATTAATGTCCGGTTGGACAACCTGGGCAAACACGGGCACGGGATGATCGTTACCGTTCAGTTGGACATCCTGGGCAGACACGGGCATGGAAGAGGCAGCAGGTGAAGAGCCAGCCGTCCTTTTCGATGTAGAAGCATATACATCGATTTCCATAGCACCAAAGTCGATCAAGGCTGGCGAGCTAATTGGAGGAGCGGGTATGTCTTTAACTGAAAGAGAATTAGAATTGTGAGCACTGGGCAGACTAGGAGTAATCTTTCTTCTATTTGGAGACTCATTTATAATTTTAAGATTTTAAAAATGGGTTTCCATTGAGATAAACTTATCTTGTAATTTTCGGAATTCAGAGTGGACAGCAGCGAATTCGTTATGAGTCTGTCTAATAAAGATTCCTATATCGGCTTCACCTGCCCTGCAATCCCAACAGGTCCTGTTGAGACCGCAGCGAGTCTTGATCAGATCGCCAACGCGACCACCGATAGGACTAAAACCCGCGCAGCTAGTGTGAACCGTGTTGTCACACAACCAAAAGAATGTAAATGTTTGCCGCATAGATACCGAACGATTAACGTCGCATCTGTGGATTCCACAGATTTTCGTCCTTTCGTCCGGAAGGGGGCGTGGAAAAATACTTTATGGGGTCGGAAACGCTTCCTTCTGGGCGTTACACACATCCGTTATCACCACAAGTCTAATATACCCGTATACTCTTCGAGTACCGGGTATAAAATTATGATCAAATACGACATTTATGAGTAAAAACTGGCGTAATTCGTTTTTGTTAGCAGGTGTCAGAACGTTTGTTATAATTCACCAAACACAAAGGACGTAAGTTAATTTTCAACAAAGTTAGACATAAATTGGGCATTACACAACACCAAAATCATGGGATTACACATAAAGGAACTAAATATATACATACATAAAATACTACATACCTTGATCTTTTTTCTCCTTTTTTTTTAAAAAAAATTTTGCGCTAGCGGCAAAGACAAATGTCATAAAGTAATTTGACGCCAATTTCTCTCTTAGTTAACTGATCTATTGTGTACTTTTAAAAACTCGCAAAAAGTTGGGTGAAGTTTTGAACGCTTCTTTTTTTAATTCAGTATGTTTGATGAATTTACTTTTAGAATTTAAAACCAAAAATTCGATACAGTCACATCAAAATTTTGACTTATTAAAAAAAAAACACCTTTCGGACCCACTTGCAGTTAAAAATAGTTTTTTTCTGAGTTTTCAAAGTCAAAATTTCGGGGAAAAATACCGAAAAAAATTATGAAATGCATTTGCCAGATTTTTTTAACTGCAAATTTCAATACAACCAGTTGTAGGAAACTTAAGTTATGTGAAAAATAGAAGCACTAACTATGACAAAAAATACCAAATTTTTTAAAAAGTCTTTAAAAAAAACTACTCCATTAAAAAATAACCATAGTTCTTTAAAAAAATTTAAATCTTCAAATCTATCAGAAAAAGTCATTTTTGGCCACAGCGAAAAAAAATATTGAATTTAGTGTGGGGTACGTCTTGCAGGGCATACATTTTGTCGTTTGATTCTATGTACAATAGCGCGGTTCTTCGGAATAGATCAGTGTTTGTGCAAAGGCACCGAATGTATCTGCACGATTAAACAGTTTTATTATGTGGTTTTATTATTCTGCTGTGGAAAAAAGGGACTTTTTCTGATAGATTTGGAAATTTACAATTTTTTAAAGAATTATGGTTTTATTTTTATAGTTTAATTTTTATTTATTTAGATTTTTTTACAAATCTGGTATTTTTTCTCAGAGGTATTGCTTTTATTTTACAAATAACTTAAGTTTCTTTTAACTGGTTGTTTTAAACTTTGCAGTTTTAAAAAGCTGACAAATGCAGCTATAAATCCTACCCAGACAATTTGTAGGTGCAGCTTAACGTCTGGAAGATATTCAGATTTCAAATTTCATAATTTTTTTCCGTATTTTTTCCCGACTTTTTGACTTTGATATCTCATGAAAAGTCAAAAAAAAATATTTCGTGGTTAACATTTTTGGTTTTAGATAGACACATTAATTGGGCGTCGTTTAAGGTATTGTTTGCAAGAATCAATGGATAAACGGCTAAGCTGCAGCCCTTTGGCCAAATCTTCATATGCCGTTTGGCACCATCACAAATGCCATTTTACCATTAAAAGCTGTTACAAACACAGATTTTTGGTATTTTGGTAGGAAAAAAAAACGGTTATACGTCGACTAACGGAAATTATCGGCAATATTTCCTGAGTTTTCAAAGTTTAAATTTCAAAAAAAAAAAAAACCGGAAATGTTTTTCCATTCGAATTTGAAATCTTAACATCTTCCAGACGTTAAGCTGCAGCTTCAAGTTTCTGGGTTGGAATTATAGATGAATTTTCAGCTGTTCAGAA
Source organism: Drosophila algonquin (assembly GCA_035041765.1). Classification (NCBI taxonomy): domain Eukaryota; kingdom Metazoa; phylum Arthropoda; class Insecta; order Diptera; family Drosophilidae; genus Drosophila; species Drosophila algonquin. The sequence goes on from JAWNKY010001761.1 coordinate 171,064, forward strand.
CTACAGAACTTCAATACAACCAGTTATAAGAAACTTAAGTTATATTTAATAGAAGATTATCAAATTTTTAAAAAATTATTTAAAAAAAAACTAAACCTAGAAAAAACCATAAAAAAATTCAAATCTCCAAATCTATTAGAAAAAGTCATTTTGGACGACAGCAGAAATAAAAAGGTGAATTTTGTTGAATAGTGTAAGAGTGCATTTTTGTACGTTTTTTGAACAAGTTTGTACTGAAGAAACTAGTGTCCGATTATGCGATGGAGCCACTGCGTATAACAGTCAGTCAACACAAAGCCGCAGCCACCTTGACTTTGTCGAGCTTAAATATGTTGCTGCAGTGCCATTGCTCAACTTTGATCTTGAAGTATGCCGCAGGTTCCTGTCAGCACATAATTACCCCGATACAATTTATGCGGGACTATGTCGTTATGCTAAGGTTCATACTTAGAGACCGATTATTTTTCTCTTAGGCCTCCTACCGGAGGCCTCCTCTTACTGTTCCAACTATCCAGATTTCTTAGTTTCCAGTGCCTCATCGATGGCATAGGGAAATGCCAAGATACGCTTACGTAGAGCTGTAGCTTCAAGAAACCCCTTGATGGTATCTATATAGCTAACAGTGACCTAACTCCTGCCGAAAGTTCCAAAAGCTTGACATTCTTTTTAATTTTGTACCTAACCTTATTATGTTCTTGTGGGGGCTTCGACGATATGATCTGTTCTTTTCAGCACCAACTCTGCCAATTTCGTTGGCGGTCCTACCAGCCTGTTTCACATTTGTTTTCTGTTATATTATGTTCTATTCTATTCTATTATATTCTATTCTATTCTGTTGTTTCTAACAAATTAGGTCGACTTAGAAATTATTGTAGTAGCTCGGCAGATAACTCCCATTTGTTGTTCAGATCTATGCGAAACAAGAAATATTAATAATTTAAATATGTATTTACGTACTGTGCCGTATCTTCAGCTAATTCAAAATACCATTATGACTCAGGATGTCCGCGAAGACTTTCTCGTCTAGGCAATACATTTCCCTTAACATCCACTATCAATATCCACTATCAATATTCACTATCAATATCCAGCTCATTTTCAAGGTTGACCTGATGATCGCTGATGTCCTAGTTTAAAAGGGTAATTAAGTGATTCATTTAGTTGGTCATGTATTTTTGTATATGCACAGCCGTAGCTGCGTGACAAAAGAGACTAGAAAAAAAAGTATGCTAAAAATAGGCATGACCATTCCTTCTTATTCGTATCCAAGTTGCCAGCAAACGAAACCGCCACTGTCAGCTTTCCAATCTTTTTTGCTTATTATAAGAGAATGGTTTTGATAGATCACGCCTGTTAAATTCCAATTAGATAATTTACACTTATTGAAAACAAAAAATCTGAGTAGCGGGTATGTTTCAGTCGAATATCGACTAGTGTTCTAACTTCATTTATTTTAAACACGATAATATCTATATAATACATTTTTTAAATAGTTTAATAATTGTTTATTAATTGAAAGTGATCTACTATGGAATTGAATAGGCGAAAGTAGTCCTAAGGGACAGGAAAATATATCAGTCTACAGAATATACCGTAGACTTTCCAGTTTCGAATGAGAGTACTCTGCACATACATAAATTTTATTATTAATGTGTATCAGTCTTCTACTTAGACATTATTTGTTAAAATCTAGCGAAGTCAGAGTATTACACTCATGACAATATTGATTTTTTGTGTATAACTTCTGGTCTAAAATCTATAAACCATATTTGTACCTCACCTTTCTGCTTTCAAAAATTCCAAAAAGTTTGGCCTTTTCCCGAAATGCGGTAAAGTATGTGCTTCAGTAAGTAATATCAATTACTAGTACATTTTCTTTGGACAAATGTCGAGTATATCGTAGGATAAGTTGAACATAAAAACTTCAGAAAATGATTAATTGGATGCTTTAATTATATTATACATACATAAGTCGTATAAACAATATTTAGATTCAGATAATTCTTATAAATTGTTACAGTGCAACTACAAGGAATGACATAAGAAAGTTCCTTGATGATTTGAAATCTTGTACAAATCGGCAAAATCGGTCATTAGTTTTAGTATGTACTGTTCAATGTGAGCGTCAATAGATTTATATAAATATTGTAATAAATAATTACATAAAAACGTTATTATACTTTAATCATTTATCCTAATTCCCACTTGTTTGGTTTTATTTTCTATATTTATCTTGAAATGGGTTTTCTTATACACACAATGGTTAAAAAATCTAAAACTTTTACATTAACATTTCAAAGCACTTTAATTTTCTTGGATTTATGGGAGTCGTCCATTCAATATTTGAAAAAAAAAGCCTACTGAATCTTGGCAAACTTATGTTAAATTAATATTCATTGCTTCGGATCTTTATCAGTATTCTGTAAGAGAAATATATTAAGTTAGTTAACAAACCGAGCGGGAACGTTGCGAGCCGCGGCTAGGGCAGCGGTTTTACATTTAAACCCGATACTCAGTATATGTTTATGTGAGCTTTTTTATAAGTATCTTTTTTTCTATTCTATTCTATTTTTTTTTTTTCATTCTATTCTTAAAACAACACCAGACTTTTATCGCGCTTCCCTCCGCCGACCGCGCACGTTGCACAAGGAAGAGGTTTGTTAGAGAGATATAGAGTGAGAGATAGAGAGAAAGAGAATAATTAAGCTCGTGGAAGGCGTAGCGTAGCCACTGCACATTTATTTGTTTCTTCTGACTATAATAATAATCAGATCTAATCCAGATTCGTATCTTCAAAATTGTGGATGCGACAGATTTTTGTTCTTTCTAGAGCGTCAAAAAGAACCTCATTTAGTGTGAAATCACACGAGTCTGTACATTACATTTGTTTTTTCTAGTTCTTATAGTTCCTAAAAACTAAGAGTCAAAAAATACAGACACATGGACTGAAAGACAAAGCTATATCGGCTCGACTTTTGATGCTGATCAAGAGTATATATACTTTATGAGGTCGGAAACGCTTTCTTCTGGGAGCTACACACATCCACGACAAATATAATATACTCTTTGAGTATCGGGTATAAAAATATCCCGTTTGCAATGATTTTAAATATTAAGTGCCACTTACTTTTGTCATATCCTTGGATGTACACAGACCAGTACGAAAGCGTACGTCGATTTTCATTTTTTCAGTACTGAAATCTCGATCACGATTTTTTAACTTGCCTTTAATGGCATTGTTTTGTTGATATTCATCTTTCCTATTTTTCGAAACATGTTGAATTCCAAATTCGTGTTCTCTCTCAAATTCCACGCCTTCTCTATCTTTTAAGTTATAACCACTATTAAGAGTTTTTTGTATGTCAAAGCCACGACGATATTCAGTGTAGTTGATGTGAAAGCTCCCGCTTCCTGTGGCACCTCTATGAACTGCACTTCGGAAACCAGCTCCTCCACCGACGAAATTTTTTTGTGACATTATACTGCCGCGGTTATCACGTTCCCTTTCTTTATTGTCACAGTTCCGACTAAAACTGCGACATAAAGATGGTTTGACATGATTATTGCCATCGGGGACATGCATTGGCGGACGCTTTGAAGATACTTCTTCTTCTTGTTTCTTCTCGTAGTGAAAAAAATCATCGAAAATGGACGTAGAGTGGTTGTAGCAGTGCAATATTTGTAACACTTCAATGCCTTTGTCGTTTGGCACTTCCTGGGTATCTCTAGAATTCGTCACTGACTTATTGTCATTATTTTCCAGACGGATGTGGCGAAGTTTCCCATTAGGTACATCTTTTACATATATCCATTTTACCTTAAACTTGCCCTTCCATTTGTCTTGAGACCAAACGCTAGATGTAGAATTGTAGTCTACTGGAGTCATCATCTGCGCCATCCCACAAAAATGACCAGACCCATTCACAGAAAAGAAGAGCAAAATATTTCCACCTTCTTGATGTCTCTCTTTGAAAGCATCATCCAATCGCTTATTTCCATGATCCGTTGAGCACCAAATTTCGTACTTTATACTACGGTGGATATCATCTTCAGAATACGATTTGATGACAAAAAATCTAAAGAAAGAAAATTAAATAAACATTTTAAGTATGATTTCTTTCATTTCTTAAGTGTTTGGACTTTTGGATGACGAAAAAATATGTATATAAGTTTTTAACAGAGCTCGCAAATGACAGTTGAACGTTTTTTCTTATATGCTCAGCTTCGTAACATAACCGAAAAGATTTTGCAGACACGATCTCGCTCTGAGCGGCTCTCTTTGTTTTGCTTTGAACCGGTTTTGGTCAAACTCTTTGCATTGACTCATTCGTGTGACGCTCTCAAATGAGTGTCGCGTAAAGAGTAATACGATTTTCGCTCACACAAAGACTCTCAGCAAAAGACAATTTGACTAAAAAACTCAACAGAAATGATCTTTGCCTTCGTGTGCATGTAAATACATACATACATACATACATACAAATAAATGTAAATGAGAACGCAACAATCGCGTGTGTTCACCCATACATACGCAAAAGACAATTTGCTTAATTTAACTCAAGCAAACGATCAGTGTTTGACTTGAGCGAAATGAAATCAGAAATAACTGTCTTGCTCAGAGCACGAGCGAGCTAAGCCAGACGCGACAAAAACAGTTTCTGTCTGAGTCTTTTTTATTGTGTGAGTGAAAGACACTTATTTGCAGACAACGAAAAAGTGTCAACAGTTATTTGCGAGCTCTGGTTTTTAATTAAAATATTTAATAGGTTGCAGTCTTCATTTTTTCAGAAATATAGTAACTAATTACACTAGTCGACACGACTTTTCCGCTGTCTTCAAAAATTACTTTTCTGATAGATTTGGACGTTTACAAATTTTTAAAGAATGTTTCTTTTTTCATGGAGTAGTTTTTCAATTTGGAAGCTTAATCTCTTCCAGACGTTAAGTTGCAGCTACAAAGTGTCTGAGTCGGATTTATAGCTGCAGTTGTCAGCTTTTTTTAACTGCAAAGTTCAATACAACCAGTTGTAGGAAACTCAAGTTATGTGAAAAATAGAAGGACTACCTATGACAAAAAAACCAGATTTTTTAAAAATTCTTAAAAAAAAACCATAGTTCTTTAAAAAAAATTTAAATCATTTTTGGCGACAGCGGAAAAAAAAAATTTGAATTTTGTCGAGTAGTGTTATAAAGAGCACCATCACTTGTATATTTTCTTTTTATAAGTGTCTAGTAAGCACATAGTTTTGATTTTGATCTAATCATTAAACAATAGAGTTAAAGCAGAAACTAAAATGACGATCGCAAATATAAATACATGTCACATGTATGATCATATTAGAGCCCAGCATAAATGCACAGCTAGGCAAAGCACAGTTTTAGTTATCGATGGAGATTCTCTACATATTTGTATGATAAGAGGCTGTACGCAGTTCTGGTTATGATTTTCTGGAGTACAAACAGATAAATCGAGAAATGTATTTAATGCGAATATCACAATGATTGGTACAGTTTATTTGTGGAAAGGATACACATAAACACACACAACTAAATATTAACACAGAGAAAAAGGAAAACCGGATATTTATATGCAGTATTCTTATAGTTTTATTCTTATTTTACAGTATATACATTTAATGTAATTGTGTGTAACAGTCAGATGAAAAAGTTTTCGACCATGTAAAGTTGATATATTCCCTATCACAATCAATACCACAATTAATTCCTTTATACTTTATAGGTCTTTATACACTTCAGTTGTTCCCATCCCCCAAATGCTATATTTTGAACTAAAACTGGTGGCAACAGCGTTAAGGAAGCTCCCAATACGTCCTTCCGCTCAAGTTCTTGCAATAAAATTTTACCATATTTAAAAAAAAATCCGTGGAACCTCCATAAGTCGAAACATACAAAATATAGAAAATTCAAGATAAAGACGTTTGAGTTAGAGGGTCTTCAATGTATGAAATACGAACAATTTCTCTTTAAAACCCGGGACTTTCGGGTTTTAAAGAGAAATTGTTCGTATTTCATATTGAAGACCCTCTAACTCAAACGTCTTTATCTTGAATTTTCTATATTTTGTATGTTGTACCCACGGTTTCTTTGGCAAATCTTCCAAAATTCGTAGATTATGGTTTGGACGAACCACTCCTTTATCTTAAGGAGATTTATCTCATCTAGATTGCGCAAAATACAAGAAAATTTTTTGTGAGATAGTGAAAAGACATAGCAACTTCAAATGTTGATTATCATGTAGGTTTATCGTCTTTTGTAGGAGCGGAAGGGGGCGTGGCAAAATTTTGAAATAAACTCGTGCTGGTTTGATATCACAGGAGTTTGGATAGAAAGTTTGGTTGTTCTAGCTAGGCGTCAAAAAATACGAATGGACAAAGCAGATGGAGTCGCGTGTGAGAGAGAGCGAGAGGGAACGATTACTTTCGAAATACATTGTAGCTATAATAATGATCCGATTTGATCCAGATTCAACACTTTGATAGAAATGGTCATTCGCTATGATTCTGCATTTTTAGTTTTCTCGTATCTTCAAAAGTGTGTGACTTTCACAGACTTTCGTCCTTTGTGCGGGCGGAAGGCGACGGGGCGAAATTTTGCAACACATTTGGAGTAGTGTGATCACACAGGAGACTGTATACAAAATTTGGTTACTCTAGCTTTTATAGTTTCTGAGATCTATGCGCAAATGAAGACGGACGGACAGACGGACGGACGGACGGACAGACGGACGGACGGACAGACGGACGGACGGACAGACGGACGGACGGACAGACGGCCGGACGGCAGACAGACATGGCTATATCGACTCGGCTATTGATGCTGAACAAGAATATATATACTTTATGGGGTCGGAAACGCTTCCTTCTGGGCGTTACACACAACCGCTATCACCACAAATCTATACTCTTCGAGTATAGGTTAGGTATAGGTTAGGTTACAGCGGCCCGTTGTGATACCGCAGGGAATCTTCCCCTTCTCGCATTGTAAGACCTAAAGTCAACAGTTGTCCCAGCCTGCAGCTCTTATGAAGTTGGCTATCTTTCTGGGACATATGGTGGACATTACCGAAATGTCTGCTATGAAGGGCGAGCCCAAGTGCTATAGCCTTTTTCTGCTGAGAGCCGAGCATGAACAGAACAAGTGAGTACCGGGTTTAATTAAATCCCCAAATTATGACACGTCCCAGCGAAGTTTATTGTAGATGATGGTGTGCAGTAAATATAACGGCAGAAAGAGCGCGGCTGCAGATGCTGCAGAACTGATACTACCTATGTGTGTGTGTACGCGTGCTGAGCTGCCGAAATTGCCTGCAAAATACTTTCGAGAAAATTTCTTGAGCCACAAATTTATTTTCTGAGTTTTGCTTCTTGATGCCACGCACAAATACCCTACAGACAATTATTTCAATGTGAAGTTTGGTATGACATACATTATGTGTTTTTACATATTTACATTCGTTCATTATATTAGTTTATGGCACATTAAACAAAATGAGCATATAAAAGATATACAAAATATTATATTTTTTGTATTTTGGTAAAGCGTCATCATAAAATCATAATCTCCAATCTATTCTAAAGTAATGGGTGTTTTCTTCGACAGCGCCGTCGTTAACAACTAATACAAACAAGCAGACCTACAATATGTGCACACATACTGTTAAAGTTCAGCCTCACGTACAGAGGGTTTGCCACTAGAGCGCCCTCTGTCTCTTTTTTTTTCAGTCAGGATTCCTGACGGAAAAAATCGAGCTGAAAATTTTGTATGGCGCAGCACGTCTTAGTGTTTATATTTTGGTTTTTACTGGACGGACTGGATTATCTACCCACCAGAAGCCCGTCAATCTTGCATTTTAAAATTGAGTAGCCAAACTCATTTTTAGCAACCAAGCAGTCTAGTTGAATATCCTTAGCAGGTGTTCTGCATTGCGGAAGCATTGCACGATACTATAATTAGATATTTGTGGAGCCTGATTTTAAAATCAACATCCAAGGACTTTTTTGTTACTTTTTTCCATCTACTAGAAAAGGGAAAATTTTCCATTTGCATAAAAGCTGCGTTATGCCTGCCGAAATTTGTTGGCCGAATTTGTTGTGTTCGATTCAAATTTGTTTGTTCGATGGAATAGAAAAAGATAACCATCTTAGGAAAATAAAAAAAAAGTGAAACAGAAAAAACAATATTTAAGAAACCAAACATGAACAGTCCAACCCAGGCCTTAAACCTACTATCTGACGATTCTGTAGTCTACACACATCGCTCCTTACCATATTTTATTTTATTTTTTCAGTCATAAAGCAGCTTCCTATGTCTTCCTATTTTTTCCTTATCCTATAGCGCTATTCGTCTCTCTTTGTTTACGTATATGTATGTATATGTGTGTGGATTTGTATATTATATTCTCAGTCATTCAATGCTTTCGACGAACAGAAGCGATTTTTTCAAGGAGTTCCGTCAGTGATTAGTTAAATACTCATATTTAACGCAATTTTCATAGAGAAAATAATACCTTTTCTATTTATTAACAAAGTTCCGATTGAGTGGTGTGAATGTTATTAATTGAATTTAGATTTCGTGAGTGTTTTTTGTCTCAGTTCTTTGGTTTGGGTGTCCGACTTTTACACCCACCTCCACCTGCTTTATATTATGGAGGTCTGTGAATAGGTTTTTAAATATGTTTCATCTTTATTAATCGAAGAAGATAACGAAAATGTGAACTAGGATATGTCGCGTGAATCTCAATAACGAGAGGTACGAAATGAACAAAGACAATTGAAACGGAGACGTCGGCTCCGGTATATAATTCAGAATATCAGAAGAAATGACCGACAAATATTTATATCCAAGTATCGTTCCTTCATATTGAATACTGCGCACATCTGAAACAACAACGCACATCACATTGCGAATCAGGAAAAGTGCAACTACCTGAAATTTTAAACACCATGCTCATCGGCATGGATTCAGATTCAAACATCTTTCTGAAGACCATTCGAAAATTGAATTCAAGCTTCCAAATAACATCGTTCGGAGCAACAGAAATAGGCAACAATACTACGGAAAATAGTCAACAATACATTTCCGCTATCGCGTTGACTTTGTCTTTCCGGGTCGAGCAAAAACGTTGTGGAAAAAGCACATACATAAATTCAATAACTTGCCGAAATTTTAAAAAAGATTTTAAAAAACATAATCGCATTGGCCGTTTGATTCTTTTTTGGATGGAGGCAGAACATTTAAGCTGCACCTCTTGATTCGCTAAATAATGTAATGTAAAACATGTAACAAAAGTACCTAAAGAAGCCATTTTGACAGCAAAAAATGTGTTGTTGCAAGGCGAATTACTTTCATACAATTCGACGGATACAGTTTGCGATTAGAACAAAGCTGTAGATTATCCAACAGAATTGAATAGATTTGCCAGGACTGCGACCAAGCTTCGGCACATGCTATAGGTTCAAGCAGGTAACTTCGGCACATGACTCAAATGGTGCCCGCAAAAGATTCGGTCTAATAGTTACTCTAGGCAAAATGCAGCGCCAATAAGTCGTCCAGACTTGGATGCAGTTGTATCAAAACCAGCTGCTTTGATTTTACGTTAAACGAGAGGGAACGTTGTTAGCAGGGGCAAAGGCCGCGGCTCTACTTTATACCCGGTACTCAGTCAGAATATATGTGATCTTATTATTTATGTAATTTATTATATGTTCGCAAATAAGACGAATTAAATTTTGGCCCAAATGGAAAATTTTAATAAATTAGGTCGAACCCTATGCTAGATTTTTATTTATCAAATCTTATCTGTTTCCATTTTTGTTTACGTATGATTTTTACATCTGCTTCTACATTTCTACACGTACATATAGAACTACTCATACGAGACGTGGAAGTGTGTGCGAGAGAGAGAGAGAGGGAATGAGTAAGCGCTTGGCAGGCGTTGCGTAGCGACTGAAATTAAATTTGTTCCTTCTGGCTATAATAATGATCCGACCTGATCCAGATTCGGATTCCGTATCTGGTAATACGGGTATTTTCCATGATTATACGTTTTTGGTTTTCTTTTATCTTGAAAATTGTAGATTCCACAGATTTTCGTTGGGGGCGGAAGGGGGCGTGTCAAAATTTTGAAATACACTTGTATTGAAGTGATATCACAGGAGCTTGGGTAGAAACATTGGTTGCTCTAGCTCTTACAGTCTCTCAGATCTAGGCGCTCATTTGGACGAATAGGAAAAACAGACAGGGTCGCGTGTGAGAGAGAGCGAGAGGGAACGATGACTTTCGAATGATTCTAACAAAGGAGACTGGATACAAAATTTGGTTGCTCCAGCTTTTATAGTCTCCGAGATCTAGGCGCTAATGAAGACGGACGTACAGACAGACATGGCTATATCGACTCGGCTATTGATGTTGATCAAGAGTATACATACTTTATGTGGGTTACACACATCCGTTATCACCACAAATCTAATATACCCCTATACTCTTTGAGTACCGGGTATAAAATTGAGTGTGATATTTCTACTCCAGTTGCACTTAATTTTGAAACTTCCAGAACTTCCATATGTGAAATAAGAATTGGAAATTTATTTTTTTTGGCGAACACAAATATTGTCTGTATGTTTTCTTCTTACAGCCGCTGCTGTATTGTTCTCCTATTAAAAGCATATTCGAATTACTGCCTCAGTTGTACCGCCCATCAATACTATAAAACACACGCAAAATACATGAAAATGCATGTGCACCCATACATTAAAATAAGCTGATACAAGGCAAAAACAGAAATCGAAACAAGCTGGCATTGAAACCTGCAGAATATGAGAAAAAAAAAAGCAATCAAGAGTCGTTCGGCTCGCGCCGAACATGACGACACCCGAACCGAATGGATCGAGAGCCCACCCGAAATCTGTGGTTTGTCAACACCTGCATCTTCGTTGCGGACATCAAAATGTATGAACTAGCGCATCTATATACTGGTTAGTGCTTATTCCCTATATTCCCTACAGTGAGTTACCTATCGATAGTTGAGTTAACTTAATAATAACCTTTTTACACTTGGCGCGTTTCCAATCGATATCGGTAAAGACGCAAAGAAGCAGAAGAGGCGATTACACTGCGTCTTTGCGTCTTTGCGTCTTTACAACAGTAGACGAGAGCAAGACAAATTTTTAAACAAAGGTAAATTTGTACGAAAATCAGAGGAATATATCAGAAAAAGAGTTGATTCTTTTATCTATGGTGGCGCGAAATAAAGAGAATGTTTTGAAGTGCATGGAAGCGGCGGGGTTATCTGCAGAAAAGATGCAATTTGTCTTGAGACTGCAACGTCCTCCTCGCGACCCTTGAATTTAAAGAGCAGATATTGTTCTCTTTTCATTTAAATAATGTTTTCTTAATTGCAATAGCCACATATGGTTAATTATTGTGGGAAGAAGATGTTATGAAGAACTCCGATGCCTTTTTTAAGTTAAGTTGCCTCTTGTTGGACTGTTGCCCAATCTCAAAAAGAAACACACTCCTTTTCGACTAACAATCCGAATGGAGAAGAGAATAGCCATAGTCCCTTATTGCCTAGGATCCTCTGCGGAATATCGTACGGTAGGGAGTCTATTTGGTATGTCGAGGGCCATTGTGTGTATGATATTGATGGAATTTAGTCGGGAAGTGACTGCTGAATTTCTTACCTTGGAAAAGATCACGGAAACAGGAAAAGGATTCAAGGGCATGGGATTTCCAGGAAAAATGAAGAAATCAATCATATAATAATAAAATAAGTTTAAAAAATGTTTTTAATTTTTTTCTCAGTTAAAATTTTTACGTTGTTTGTTTGTTGTTGTCGTTATAACGAATAAACGCACCTGCGTCGGAAAACGACGCAACTTTTTGCCACCACTAGGGCCCTATGCTTAACCTATGTAAAAAATAATGCGTCTCTGGGAAGAAGCAGACTCAGTTTAAACGTCTTTTTACACTACCACGTCATTGTCGAAGGTGCGGAAAAATAATGCGAGGCGTTTACCGAGGCCGCATCATTTTGTCAGCTTTTCGGTCTACAAACGTAAACAAACCGATTGAATAAGAAGTAGAGAGCACACTCATTTTTGTTGAAATTAAAAGAAATTACCCAAATAATAAGCGATTTATTCTTAAATGTGGAAAACGGTGCATTTGGGAGTTTCACTACGAGCACCAAATTGTTTATGGAGCTTGTTAAGTAGGAGTCCGATGTAAGTGAAGCTATCATTGGCTCCACCGAAAAAAAATGACGTGCTGCTTAATATAATTTTCAAGTGGCACTTTTCAAGTCGGAATCAGTGCAACCCAAAAGATCTTTGTGGACCCTTGCCAGTATTTGTGTTACCATTTTGTTGTTTGCAATCAGGCTTATTTTAATTGAAATGTTCTGGAATGGTTTGGCTGCTCGACTTTAAATTGAATTTATTGTTTGAATTGACAAAAACACCACGAAACCGAAAAAGAAAACAAGAAAAAAATCGTTTGCTCTGCTCCCATCTCGCTCCCAGTTTTTGACTACCGCTCCAGAGAGCGAAGCACATCGTTTTATTTTTTTGCTCTTGCTATAGCCGTAGTAAATGAAACGAAAAAGCTACGGCTATAGCAGAGCAAATACTTTTTTTTCTACTACGGCTCTGCTACCGCTACCGTTCAAAACGAGAGCGGTAGCGAGAGCAAAACGAAAAAATAAGCAGCAGCGTAGCATTTTCAAACGCTGGTAAACTCATTCAAAAATTTGAATGTGAAAAAAGGAATAGAAATATATGGTATCAAATATTTTCGTCATCTGGGAGTCCAGGTACACTAGAAAAGCTAAGAATTATCATTATGTTAAATTGGATTAATTACCGTGCTGTTGTAGCTTTTTTTAAGTCCATTAGTTTTGGATTGTAATTATTTTTGTCTTTCAATTCTTCCAACAGTAATTGTGGATCAACAGGTATCTCTTCAGTTACAGGAGGTTCTATTGGTCGAGAACTGTTTTGATCCAGATATTTAATCTTAGATGTAATTTCAAAATCACCGCGGGAACTAGAAAAGCTGCCTGTACGGTCAGTATTCTTATTTGTAGGATTAACAATTTCGTGTCGTCTGCTAGATGCCCCGAGTGTTTCCAAATTACTGAATTGAGGACCTACTGGCTGGTTAACGGGTTGTGTTTCCAAATGTTTGCGAGTCTGGCCTTTTGGGGTTAATTTTGTTCTGCTGGAATTACTTATATTAACCAAACTTTTGTTTTCGTATTTATGAACATTTTCCGTGTCTTTGTAAGACTTTTCAGAACGTGCCCCTAGAGGTGGCTCTGTGTTGGCCGATTTTGAAAAATCAGAGTTAATCGGTGATGGTGGTGCCGGTACAGGCGGTGGCTTATTATTTGGTAAGTCCCATATATTAACATCTAAATTGTGTTTTCCTGGTACCATTGGTGGTGGTGGCATTCCAGGACCCTTTTTCTTATGATTGGAAGTAGCCGATGCAGCCTGTGTATTTATTTCAGTTATACTTGCATCAAATTCATAAAATTAAATACTTACTCTGGATGACAGTTTAGCCGGCTGGGAAGCAATAGACGCCCAGGTTGTTTTTTTGGGCACAGCCGCAGCTCCATGAAATTCTGCTTCATCGCATGTGCGGTTATCAATTTGTGTTGACCGATATTCGTTATCATTACGATTTGGCTATAAAAAAAAATGTATATTCAAACATATAGATATTGCATTCATAGAAATCTCTAACGCTCGGCTAATGCAAATTAGAAAGTTTTATATACAGCTACGTCGAAGCAAATAGTAGTTTTAATGTTAAAAATGTAAACCAAATGAAGATTACAATATAAGCTATGAGCAAATAGATAGCACTAAGCCACTTTCAAATCCACTGTCTGTCTTTCAACGGAATCATTCCTGTTGTCAAAAACAACAGATTCCCGTAATGCCTGCCGTCGGCCTGTCCGCCCGTACGCCTGTCCGTCTTGTTTGACGTCTAGTTCGATAAGAACTAAAGCCACCAAATTTGATGTACAGACTCCTGTGAGATGTGCTGTATTGCCAAATTTTAACTGCCTCCCTCCGCTCTGTAATCTGTAATATCCACAATTTAGAGAAGAAAAACGAGCGGGAACGTTGTGAGCCGCGGAAAAAGCCTCGGCTGTTATATTTCTACATACACATGTACATATAACTCCATACAAGAGACTAAAATTTAATTTGACTGATCCGACCTGATCCAGATTCGGCAATCTGGTAGATGCGGTTATTTTCCATGATTCTGCGTTTTTTGGATTCTGGACAGACAGACGGACGGACAGACGGACGGACAGACAGACGTGGCTATATCGACTCGGCTATTGATGCTGATCAAGAATATATATACTTTATGGGGTCGGAAACGCTTCCTTCTGGGCGTTACACACATCCGTTATCACCACAAATCTAATATACCCCTATACTCCGGTACCGGTACCGGGTATAAAAAAAACAAAAACAGAAAATGTGGAATCATGAATAATGACTGTATCTACCAGATTTCGATTAAATCAGATTATTATTATTATAGCCACAAAGAACAAATTAAATTGCAGTGGTTACGCTACGCCTTCCACGAGTTTATTCATTCTCTGTCTCTCTCACAGTACAAAATCATTGCTTCACCGCATATGTATTCCCACTGCAGCGGCCGTTCTTTCTCCTCTCTAATCACAGCCAAATTGCTGCAGTTCTCTTGCATTCTCTCTATGGTTCGCCTGCTCTTGGTCAGTCTTTCGTTAAACGTCATAGCCAACAAACTAATTTTGCTTGAAATTTAACACTTGCGCTGTACCGCGAAATTTACATGTTTATCAACCTGATTTACCTTATATTTAAACCTTCAACCTTCAAAAAGCTTAATAGCTTAACAGATAAATTACAAAAAAAAATTTACAAAAACATTTTCGCCGCAGTCAAAAAAAAATAAAGAAAATAAGAAAACAGCTACAAAAATCAAGATTAACATTTAGACTACCCTGAAAATTAAAAAAAAAAAATAATGTTGAAATTACCAATATAGCACGAAACACTTCAATATGCAAATCCATTTGCAAATGTTTATTTTTATTTTTCTTAAATAATGCGAAGAGTTATCGACTATCGATAGAGTAGAGAGCTGCAGCTGTTAGGTTTAATGCAATTTTCCACGTGCTCTTTCAGCTAAGCAGATTTCAAAGACAAAGTCATATTTTTGAAGTAAAAAGTGTTATTATTTGAAGTAGTCTGCACTATTGAATAATAATTATTTTTAGAATGCGGATTGCTAGGTACACTTCTCATCACTTGAATAGGCCACCCCCTAAGTTGGTTTTCTATCGCTCACTGCTCGCAAACCAATGATGCTAGAGACTTCACTTTTTTTAGATTAAAGATCATTTTATACAGTTTCGTTAACCAAATGGAGTTCTTCATGAATTTTTTCTTTAATTGTTAACAAACAATTTTTAAGCAAATCCTTCAAATTGCGGGACTAACATAGTGCGTCACTTGATTAGGACACTTAAACAAAAATAACATTTTAGAAATCTCCGATTTATAAATAAATATGACTATAGATAAAATAAACTATAAAAGCTTTCCTCTGCCTATTTTAATTTTATTTTAAATAAAATCGTCGAAAATTGCAAAAAAGTTCGATCAGCGAAAACTGAGTGAGCACATGCTAAAGTAGATTATCAAACAAAACGCATGTTCTATTCAAGTAACACAATAAGATCGACTAAATTTCAAGCGAATTCCAACATAAAGCAAGAAAAAAATATAACGGATCTTTCCCAGAGTAAAATTTTAAAGGTCCCTCCCAGTCCCGACGGGATTCCCATATTCTGTAAGTTTCATATATTTTAAATTTAAAAATAAAAAATAGTTTGTTAATTGTTAACTTTATACGTATATAAAAAAAATTAAGCTATTAAAAGTATATGTACTTTACCCGCGACAAAAAAAAAGACGCACTCCGAAATTTCATGAATTTTTGACTTCTCTAGCGTGGGATTTCCCGAAATGTTATTAGATTCGTCTAATTTTTTCTTTTTTGTTGAGTGTCTGTGAATTTGCTATTTTTTTTGCGTGTGTTTTCTGTTGTCTCAGTTACTTGAAACATT
Organism: Drosophila algonquin; assembly: GCA_035041765.1. Lineage (NCBI taxonomy): Eukaryota > Metazoa > Arthropoda > Insecta > Diptera > Drosophilidae > Drosophila > Drosophila algonquin. The sequence continues at coordinate 187,229 of JAWNKY010001761.1, forward strand.
TTTTGCAAAACATTTTACTTCGGAGTTTTTAGAAGTATACCTAAACGAAAACAGAGTTAACTATACAGCGTCGTCTAAAGGAGATGGGATTAATGGCAAGAACACCTGCCAAAAAGCCACTTCTTAATAGTCGAATGAAGAAAGCACGCCTCATTGGGCTCAAGAAAAAGCAAATTGGGGTGAATCTGAGTGGTCACGAATCATATTCTGGGATGAGTCAAAATTTAACCTCATTAGACCGGGTACATGTCATAACGCCCAGTGTCATAACGCCCGTGGGCATAATGACACAAAAAATAAACATTTCGAAAAGTGTCATACCGCCCGCAGGGCTTTATTTCACTTTTTCGTGGGCCTTATGACACTATAACGCCCGAAGCTTATAAAAATTAAATAATAATATGATACAGACTCTGCGAAATAACACCCCCCAAAAAAAGAATGAAATAAGGCCGAAAAAAATCGATTTTCAATAAAATGTAAGGTGTTATTTCATATTGGTAAGCTCATTGATTCTTGATGCATTTTGCAAGATTTAAAAAGTTGCCCACGGGCGCTACGACACTTTGAGAATGGGCGCTATGACACTTTTGGAAATGTCATAACACCCGTGGGCGCTATGACACTATTTTTGGTGTCATAACGCCCACGGGCGTTATGACACTGGGCGTTATGACATGCACCCCATTAGACACGATGGTTCCCGCACAGTTCGCCGCAGAAAAGGGTAACGCTATTCCGAAAATTGCTGCATTTCCACCGTAAAGCATTCGACTTATAAAATGATATGGGGATGCATATCCAAATATAAAACTGAATAATTAAGGGGATGGTGAATGCGAAAAAGTATGAAGAACTTATTCGCAGTGGAGTTGTGCCGAATATGGAATTACTTAGCGAGAGAATAGAAGATCCCATCTTTCAGGACGATTCTGCACCTTGTCATCTAGAGCGCTCTTTAAGAGAATCTCTGACGTTTTGTTATTTTTAAGAATGCATTCAACTAGATTCGACTATTTTCACGGATAGGTTAACATTTTGAAGGTGGAATTGTGCATTGAGTCATTAGATTGGCTAGGTAACAGCGCCGACCTCAATCCGATAGAGAATGTCTGGGCCCTTATGACTGCGAAAATAAGAAAACGAAAGCTCAAAACTAAGGTTAAGTTAGGGGGATGTTATAGAAAATGTTTGGTTTGAGGATATAACGGAGGAATATTTGAGGGCTTTATACGATTCGATGCCCAATAGGGTTAGGTTAAATGTGTAATAAAATCCAAAGTAATACCACCAAATATTATTTAATATATAATTTGAAAACATGATAACAATACACCCAGCGAGTCCGTTTTTTTGAGTTAATAAATCAATTTCTAACAAAAGTGCATACTCCGTTTTTTGAAATCATATTCATATAATTCCAATATTTTTCTCAATCACACTTTTCTCAACGGTCATTTAGTATTTTGACCCAACAAAGGAACAATTTTTAGTAAATTATGAAAACAAATAAATAAAAAAAAAAATAAATTGTTATCCAATAGGTTGTTTCATTTTCTATAATAAACAAAAGTATTTCAAAATTTTTGTTTTCAAATTATATATTAAATAATATTTGGTGGTATTACTTTGGATTTTATTACACATTTAACCCTATTGGGCATCGCGGCAAAGGCCGTGGCTCTTCAATATACCTGGTACTTAGCCCCCGCAAACCATAGGCGGAACGCTCCAAGAAACCGCAAGATAAGTATGACTCATCCAACACCAGCATAAGTGCCGTGAATTAGTTTCCATCCGATTCCAAGTTCTGTGACATACATATAAATACAGCTGCACATACATATGTATATATCCGAACCTACACATCTCTTACGCATCTACATATACATATATCACAACTGCATATTCTTGCACATATATATCCCCCCCAGTTTATCGGTGTCGCTCTGCCGCTTAACGGAACGCCAAGTGACGCGCTACTCTGTATTTTGAGGGTGTATCGTTTTCGGTGGCTTGTCAAGTGACGCGCTACCATACATTCGGCGGGTACATTGTTTTTGGGTGTCACTTGCCACCGACTCCCAATATTAGTGCCCGATCGCCATAATACACCGAAGCGCCTCCGACTTGCCAATAAATCCAATAACGCCGAGTGCCATCAAAACAAAGGGGTTGTTGGGTCCGCTCTCCGTGTCCATCCGCCCGACACTTCCGCATCCGTTTCTTTGTTCGAAGCGGGTGAGGTCTGAACATGCCCACTAGTGGCGAGGACAGCAAGAAACTTTTGCCATTGCCCGCTCCAGGTAATAGGACACCACGCAGTGCTTCCGCCCCAGGAACACCTACCTCGGTGACTAGACCAATTAAGTCAACAGGTACGCCCAAACCCAGTACGAGTTCCACTGCAAAGAGCAAATCGGTCCTGTCCCCTTCGCGAGTCACGCTAAAGGTGCCAGGCTCCTCCACCAAACAGTCCCATCAGCTCTCGACGCACTTTTACAATGGCCCAATCTGCCTTCATCTCCGCACGGGTGAAGTTTGTGGCAGCCATCGACCGGCTGACCACTTTAGAAGCCGCCTTTATCGCTCCTGATGTCAGCACACCATCCCCCGCTTTCTCACAGGTCCGCATTGACCAATTACGGAGCATGTGGGCAAAGGTGGACGCTGAATACGAGGCATGTTCAATAGCGATGGTTGACGATGGTCCAGAGCCGAAGAGGGAGTATAACCCTGTATAGCGAATGCTATGGAGGCTACGAGCGGTGGATAGCTGACCTTACAGTCCAAGCTGCCAGCCCAGCAGTCCGTCCTCCTGCACAGCCGGACTCCCATGGCGGCTGTCGACTTCCCCCATGCGATATAGAAGTTTTCGCTGGGGATTACGTCCGTTGGCCTACATTCCGAGATCTTTTTACCACGATCTACATCCAAAATCCCAGGCTGTCTCCTGTGGAGAAGCTGTACTAACTCGCCACTAAGACCAGTGGCGATCCAAAGGCCATCGTTGAGAAGCCCCCGCTGACCAGGCGGCAGGGATGCCCTTCGTGACCGATATGACCTTCTCCTTTCTTTGCCTCACATCGGGTCCGGTTCAAGTCGTGATTTGAAAGAGCTTCAAAGTACGATCCAGGGGGTTTTTACCGCACTCGCCCACTCCAAGGTCTTCACTGAAAATTGGGATAGCTTGCTCGTCACCATTTGCGCTTCAAAATTGCCGAGATTAACCCGCGCGTTGTGGGAAGAGTCCATAACCGACAAGAAAGAAATGCCGTCATGGAAGGAGATGGACTCGTTCCTCAGTCAGCGGTATCTGACGCTAGAGGCGATCGAGGGCCACCCTTCCAATCCACATAGTTCGAAAGGAGATCCGATTCCGCCACCTTCTAAAAATAACCCGTTCCGGTCCCTAGGGAGTCCTGTTCCTAGGAGGGTTCACTCGTTCGAGACAACAGTGAATCCGCAGAGGAGGACATTTGATCTCTGCTCCAAAGAGAATCATCCAATCCGTGATTGTCCACGAGGACATCAGATCCGAGAATGCCAAAGCGCCCACAACTGCGTCACTTGTGGGGAACGGCACCACACGCTGCTGCACCGTGGCTATCCAAGTTCCAGCGAGCCGACTTCCAAATCCGAACAACATCCGAGTTCTTCCGAAACCTTGTCCAACGTTCAGGCTTACATATTTCGCTTCCGGTACA
>JAWNKY010001765.1:0-115737 GCA_035041765.1 Drosophila algonquin
ACGATCCACTGATTCGTTATGCAGGTTCATTTTTCTTAGAAGTTTTCTGGCAAGTTTGGCACTCACAGAAAATCGCAAATAGCTTATTTTGGGTTGTCTTTAACTGGCCGGAAAAATTGAAATTTTTTTGTTTACAAATTAGAAGCACAAAGTGCCAAAACTTTATTTCTGTAAACTTATAAAAAACTATTTGGTGTTTAAATTGAAAAACTCAATTTAATTTTCATATTTGGAACTTTTTTGTTAAAACATGTTTATTAACTTATTTTTCAAAATACGTCATAAAAATAATTATATGTGCAACATGATTTTGTTTTAATTATAAAAGTACAATAACTGATTCACTTAAATTTAAAGTAGTCTTCGTCGTAAATATATATATGTGCACATTCAATTTTTCGTTTTTTAATATTATTAATGAATTATCATTAGTATAAACATTTTTAATAGTCAATATTGCTACCCTAATTCAGTATTACAGAATTAAGACGGGATGGCATGGAATCGACTAGGGATCTAAGGGTTGATGGATCAATTTTCGCCTATTCTTGCTCTATTGCCACTTTAAGATGCCTTTCTGTCTACCACTGACTTCCATTCTTAAACACTTTGGCAAAGAGGATACCCCAGAGGTACTCTATAGGATTCAGGTCTGGACTCAAGGCTGGCCATTTGAATACAGGTTTTTCGGCCTGTAAAGAACCATTTGGTCGCCCGAGCTGTTGGAATGTCGTCATCGCCATGAAAATTCCCACCAAACTCTATCAACTTAGTGTCCAGAAGATCCACATACATTTCGGCATTCATACGGGTAGAGACGAAGCATATAGGTTACTTTCCTCTGTAGCAGAACGCAGCCCATATCATCACAGTGCCACCTCCAAAACCTCGCTTGAAGCAGGATCGCCTATCCTGTCGCATATTTCGCAGGTTATTTTTTCCAAACTTCAAGCAAGCCAAATGTGCCTCTGTAAAAGCTTTGGTTTAGGCACCATAGAAGTATACATAGGTAACTTATTTTCGTGCATAATTTGGACTATTCGATTCTTCGTTATTTCATACCCATATGCTCCTTAATTTGTCCGCTACTCATGGAATAAATCACAGCAAGTCACTGAATATGCCGTTTGCACCATGTATCGATGTTGGTCTTCCGACCACTTCGTCGATTTGCACCATATTTAGCTGGGGTTTTGATATAATTGGAAATGCAGTTCCTATGTCGTTTAAGTGTTTTTGCGATATCTGTGATTTTCGCACCGCTTTTCTGCATTACTTGTTCATGGTTAGACAAACTAGTTTTACGAGTCATTTTACCTAACCAATTACAAAATATTCCAATCTAATGCACAATTATAAATATTACATACTTACATTAAGTAAGTCAAACAAATTTTTGCAACTTAAAGGCCTGTATCCAGCACCGCGGAATTTTACTGAAAGGAATCTGCTCATTATTTCGGATGTGTGGAACTCAGCTAATGTAATGTGACCAAGAACCTAAAATGTGATTTGCCACTCTCATGAATCAGCTGTGTTTTGTAAACAGCGCCAATTTTGAAAATAACACTAAAATTAAAAAAAGGAAGAAAAGTAATTCTGACGATGAAGTGATTGTGTTGGTAGCGGCACATATTGTTGTAAGAAGAAGTACAGCACAGTTGGAGGCGCCAAAATGTAAAAATTATCAAAATGCTCATTTTCCGTGATCCGCTAAAGACATGATATTGCCTCAACTGCTTTTATTAAAGCAATCCTCTCCTCACTTTAAACATCTGCATATCTCTTTTTGGTTTTGCGCACAAATATTACCCCCACCTTTCACTTTGACTTCAGTAAAAATAGGCACATATATTTTACTGGCACCCCTATCAGCTGTTCTCACAGTCCACATTCGTGTGAATATCGATACTATCGATACAAATTCGTGGATCCCGTTTACGTTGCTGGATACTGACTCCAGGAAAACACAAAACGAAAAATTACTGGCCCCGTTTTTTTTATATGAAGTTTGGCAGTAATTTTTAGTTTCCGCGGTGTTGGATACCCAGCTTAAAACAGAAAAGGAATAATTTTACTTATATGACTAAAACACAAAAAACTGTAAATGCACATATAATTATTTGTATGAGGTATTTTCCATCGTTAGTCACTACGTTCTCTCATCTATCTGGTATCTTGAGGATTCCGCGTCGACAAAATGAGACGTCTTTACAACCTATTTATGAATCCACCCAATTTTTGGCCTTTTCGAAAGAATGAAGTTGTGCAATCCATTCGACATATGGAATATGGCGGGCCGAGCATTATTATGCAGCAAAATTGCTTTTTCGTGTTTTTTTTCATTTTTAAATGATGAGAAATACTTTTTTGAGCTACTCCTAACGAACTTGTCATTCCTTATTTAGTTTGACATGCATCTTCATCGAATAATGCAATTAACTCTGCAATTTAAAAATGTTTCAGATGTCCGGGACGCTCATTGTCTTCCACATTGAAATCTCCAATCTTTTATCCTTGAAATCTTCCGCGACAAGTTCTTTCGCTAAAAACAGTCTCACTATATGTCTCCACAAATATTTTGTACACCTCAGCCGACGATTTTTTTCTTCAAAAAGCATAACCCGCACATGAAGGTTCCTTGATTCAAAAGTTGACATTGTTACTTGAATAAAAATATAGTAAGCCGCTAACAGCCTACAACTATAATGATTAGGAATTGTTCGCAGATGCCTAACCTTACTTTTTACATCTTTTCTTTTCAATTCTTATACCCGATATCTTTTTTAGCCCAACATTTCTCAAACCATTTTTGAACTACTATAACTCTGTGCCTCATTTTTGCGAACTCCGAAAAAAGATTCCTAAAATTGAAAAGTCTTGAGATCCTGTACCACCTACGGATTTTTCGAGGTATTTGGCAACCTTTCGAGTCAAAAACTATAGTTTTCTGCGGCAACCCCGATAGCTCAAATATCCATGCTTCTGTTTTCCAGAATATCTGCAGATGTCAATACTTGGTGATCTTTTCGGAGTACTCCGAAATAGGTTTCTTAATTATCATGCAGACATTGTAGTATTAGTTGGGAGTTTTTTTAGTTAGACATTTATATATATTGCTGAAGTACCTGAAGTGCACAACTCGTTTCAACCAGTTTCTTTGAATTCCAAGAAGTTATTTGGTGGTCGTCTCGTCGTGTATTATTAATAATACTATGTCCATGTCTTTTATATGATTCTGTAAAGATGTTTAAAAAAAAAAAAACGATATAGTATATGTAGTTTTCAAATATTTAAATGAAACAAATAAAAGAAAAATATTAATTTGATTTGCAGCTCTATTTATCTGTATGATGATGCTTGTCGATTGCAGTAATGAGGCTATTTTTGTAACTCTTATTATTTAAGAGAATCTTTTAAATCTTCGTTATGCAAGTTACGATTTTAACAACTCAAGATTGCCTAAACCGGTATTAATAAAAGTAGATTTGTTGGACTCGCATTCGTAAATTAATTTTTTCAATTCAGATAAAGTTTTTGTCATCTGCTGTCATATAAAAATGTTCATGATGTATTGAAGATTCCATTGTTAAATATTATTTTACCTTTAAAAAAGCCATGGTGGGAAAAATAAAACTGTTTAATAAATCATAACGCAATATAATAAACAAGTTGGTGGCGAGGGCAGAATTTACATCTCTGCCATGGATACTGGCAAATGGTAGTCGGGTGGAGAGAAGAAAACTCTCAGTTAAATTATCACAATCCAAGGTGACTGTCATTTGCCTAATGATGCATGGCGAAGGGGGTACTCGGTTGATAATACGTGGGGCTCCGGATACCTGCCGACCTGCAGTTTAAATAAGGCTTCCCGGGTACCGGGCCGGGTGACTAAGCCCTTCCCGCCTACTCGTGGGTCCAAATGTTCTAGGTGCTCTTCATAAAGTGCCGGATTAAACAAACCACCCCTCAATCTCCGCATCTGGGAAACTAGTGCCAAACAAGAAGATGAAGGAGATTAAGTAGGCCTATCGTCTTGTGGCAGTAAGCGCTGCGAAGATAGGTCCGATCAATCGGACCAATCTCCGTCGAGGGGCTCCAGGGGCAAACCGTTAACTTGAGTGGCTGTCAAGCGGAGCGGCTGGTAAACACCGTAGGACCGAGGATATCCTGTCAACCTCGGCAGGCGGCTCTTCTGTCTCGAAAATGAGGGAAGGTGTCAGAATAAGAGACATGCGGCTTCCATCAGCCAACGAAGAGATCCAGTATTCCTGGGATCCGCCCAGGAAAGACGCAGCTGATAAATAGATCATTTAGAAAGGTGGCGATGGCGAGAGGTGGTGGACTCAAGACTGTAATCCAGGGGTGCCAAAAACTAATATATGTGCACTCACAAATACAAATAAAGGAAATGGCAGTAACACATGTAACAAAAATTTTTGTATTTTAATGTTTACAGAGACAAAAAGAAACATTTTTCTACATAAAAAAATATAATAATAATAGAACAAACTCGTCTCATGTTTCATAACGAAATGAAAAGACAACAGCAAAATAGATTCGAAATAGCGACGGCAAAACGAAGCAATAAAATTGAAAAATTGTTAGTGTAGTTTTCAATGTGTACCAGAACCTTACCAGAGTGTAAGCGCACATATGTACATACATATGCTATATTCAATACAAAAACAAATTTGCGTCATGTGCATAGGCTCTGGGCACCACTGCAGTAACACGTTTTACGTATGTACGTAGCTGACACCAATGTAAAAAAATGTACCTACATTCTTGAAACTCTCTAGTTGCGCTTAATTTTATTTTTAAATTTCAGCAATCTATTGCACCTACATAGGTCATGACCAACCCGACCTAATTGTGTTGTGCGACCCACACCACTTTCAGTGGAAAAGAACTGACCCTAACGAACGGGATGATATACATAGATACAGAAGAACAAAAAAATCATCAAATAATTATTATTTATGTTTTGCTCAAAAATAATCATTATGGATAGATATAATTAATAACACTAGTCAACACGACATTTCCGCTGTGGCCCAAAAGACATTTTCTGATAGATTTTGAGATTTAACATTTTTTTTAAAGAATTATGGTTTTTTTTATCTAGGTTTAGTTTTTTTTAGGAATTTTTGAAATCAGTTTTTTTTTTTTAGTATCTTACAGCTGGTTGTGTTGGAGTTTCCACTTCTAAAAAATTTATAAATAAAGCTATAAATCAGTCCCAAACACTTTGTAGCTTCAGCTACAGACGGTAAGTCTGGAAGATGTTAAGCTTTCAAATTCAAATTTTGACCTTAAAAACTCAGGAAAAGTCAGTTTTAGATAGGCCAATTAATTAAGCATTGTTTGTAAGAATAGATGGATAAACTAAGTTGCAGTCGTTGCACTATGGGTAATTTTGCTTTTAGTGGCATTAATTAATACGTAGCAAACGAAACCATATATTTTGGTCTAGTTTTTTGACGAGTTTATAATAGCAAGAGAAAATTATTTTGAAAAAATGGGCGCCCTTTTTTATACCCGGAATTTGAGAGTGTTATCTTCATGAAAGCCTAGATCTCAGAGACTATAAAAGCTAGAGCAACTAAATTGTGCATCTAGACTCCTGTGGTATCACACTGTAACAACTCTATTTCAAAATTTCGCCCTCCTTTTTCCGCGCTCCCAAAAAATGAAAGTCTGTGGCATCCACAAATTTAAAGATCCGCGAAAACTAAAAACCCGGAACCATAGAAAATGACCATATATATGAGAGTGTTGAATCTGGATCAGCCAGATTCATAACGACGCGGTAAATAACTCTGCATTTGACAAGGTTTCGAATTATCAAATTTCAGAGAAAGTGTGCATGTGCATTAATATGATATGCATTTGAAAGAGAACTACAATATGTATTAAATCTTATGGTTGGAATATGTTTCACTCATTTTGTGGGCCTTGTGAGCCTTTCAACTCAATTTTGTCACAAAATTATACCCGTTAAACGAGTTAGCCGTGTATCTTCCACCATGCTTAACCGTTTTAATAGGGTACTTTGGGCCGTGGGAAGTGTTCTTAAAATCTTTAATTTGTGAGTTACCATTAGTTTATTTCGACACAACATTTTCAGATTTGAGCGAGAAAAATTCACCTTTGAGAAATTGACAATGAGGGCGTCGAATTTCCCCGATGTTGCGCTCGTTTTTCCGCGTGTGTTTGGTTATTTTTTGTAGTTTATCGCCGTAAATTATTTTTTTGAACATTTTATAATTGTGGCTATATCTGACATTCATTTGAGCTCACTTCGTAAACTTGATTTCTGTGATTTCTATCAATATTCTTACAACGTACGTCACGACCCATTCTGAAATGAATGACAACAAGCAAAACGGGATGCGCAGGAATATTAATTCTATATCTTCTTTTATCTTTATTTTATGAAATATTACCTGTAGAACTAGATTTCAATATGTTGAAACAAGATAAGAACAAAAGTTGACTGCGTTTCTATTATTTTTTCCAAGATAAAAACGTGGTCTTTCCACAAATCGGTAGGCACAGTTAATATTATTTGCAGCCGTCCCAAATACCATTTTGTCGTTACAAATACAGATTTCTGTATTTTGGATTAAAAAAAACGCATACGTGTTGACACTATAATCCCCAAGAAAAAGTCAATGTGGTTCACAGCGGGAAAAGTTCAATTTTGTTGACTAATGTAATTATTGCGTAATATTATTACATTATTACTGATGATTACACTACTCAACAAAATTCAACTTTTTATTTCTGCTCTGGCCAAAATTTCTGATGGATTTGGAAAATTTTTAAATTTTTTTTAAAGAATTACTTTTCGTTTATGATTTAGTTTAGTTTAGTTCTTTAATTTAAGTTTCTTATAACTGGTTATAATAAACTTTGCAGTTCTGAAAACCTGACAAATGCTGCTATAAATCCTACCCAGACAATTTGTAGGTTCAGCTTAACGTCTGGAAGATATTACAATTTCAAATTTCATAATTTTTTTTTGTTTTTTTTTCCCGAAATTTTGACTTTGAAATCTCATGAAAAGTCGAAAAAAAATATTTCGCGGTTAACATTTTTGGTTTTAGATAGACACATTAATTGGGCGTCGTTTAAGGTATCGCTTATAAATTGCTTATTAGTCAACCCGACTTTTTCAGTCAATCGGTCTTTTAGTGAGTCTCTCCGAGCATCACTCGTATCTCTCATTGTGGGATGTTTGGTAATAGAGCGTCTCACGAACAGCTCAACGTAAAGCGCTTAACATAAAACCGAAATGAAAAGAAACGAAGTCTGCCACTTAGAAAGAGAACGAGGGTGCATACTTTTTTTCGGTTGTTCTCGCGAGCAGAGCGTAAGCAAAACAAACGGTCAACAGTTATTTGCGAGCTATGTTTTTAAAATAAGGTTAACCTTTCTTTACTACGAATAATACTAATATACTAATACTAAAAAGACATAAAGTAATATTTTATACGCTGATTGAGTCCTGCATGTAGGGTGGGTATAGAAGAAGAGGCCGAACACCTCGGTTGTCCAACAAAATAGGGGTATACCGTGTCTCAGTCCGTTCCCGCAATGTCTGGTCATTCCTTTTCTCTGTCTACGAATCCACGCACTGAATCCACGCCAATCACCCTGAGCTAGGCTGTCCAACCAGTAGACAGATGGTGCCGGCCGAAACGACTCCGACCGTGTCAGTTACAACATGATGTTATCTACATGCGTCAACCAGAGGGATTCATCGACGAACGATATCCTGAACGTGTGCTGAAGTTGCACAAATCCTTGTATGGGCTGAAGCAGAGCGGCAGGGAATGGAACGAAAAACTCAATTCTACAATCATCAAGCTTGGTTTTTGTCCATGTCTCATCGTCATCTCCATGTCAAGTGCGACAATCCGAGCTGCCTTCGCGTGAATCAGGAGGCCTATCAATCATTGATTGGGTCTCTGATGTATTTGGCCATCAGGGGCGGCATTCTTATTTGAATCCTAGAAGCAGAGCGTGGTCGCCCTTAGCAGTACGGAGGCTGAGTATGTTGCTCTATCCATGGCGTCTAAAGAAGCGGCGTACATCATCAAGCTGGTTGACGAATTGGCGTAGGAGAGCTTCGTCCGGTGAAGATCTTCAGCGATAATCAGAGCTCTCCACATCTTGTTAAGAATGCGACATTCCATGCACGAAGCAATCACATAGATATTAAGTATCATCATATTAGGGAAATGTTTAATACAAATTTAATTGAGATAGAATATGTTCCCACTGATGAAATGATAACCGATGTATTAACCAAAAATCTGTCTAAAGTTAAGCACGAGAAATGTATTCGACTAATGGGATTATGTTAATTTAAATTTAAAGTGAAATTTGTAATATCCGACATAATGCGTTGAGAAGGAGTGTTGAATATGTAAGTCGTGCAAAAAATGTTCTCGAATTGGTACATACTGACATTTGCGGACCAATGAACAAAAACTCCTTAGGCGGAGCACCTTATTTCGTAACATTAATTGATTATAAATCGCGCTATGTGTTTGTTGATTTTTTGAAGACAAGAGACGAACCGAGCCAATCGTACATTGGTGGAAATTGCACGTAGCATGCTCTATCATGCAGGGTTAGACTAGCGATTCTGGACAGAAACAATCAAAACTGCGGCTTATTTGCGTAATCGTGCAGAATCTTCAACGTTATCTGGCATTACACCTTTTGAAGTATGGAAGCAGTTCCTCGTCCGAACGTATCCTGAGGGTCGTTAAACACTGTTCTACACGAACAAACCCATGAAGGGGAGGGCCATCTGGAGGACGAGGCTACAGCGGATATCTAGCGAGGCTCATACGTGTTGCTGTGTCAAATATCGATGAATATGATGTAAATCCAATCTGAGACAGATTTTAATTGTCGATTGTTTCTGTGCCAAATATTGTTGAAGGCCACTATGACAAAACTCAAACTTGCCTGAATATTACCAAATTGATAAAAAAAAACGAGAGGGAACGTTGTGGGCCGCGGCACTACTTTATACCCGGTACTCAGTCAGTATACATACATACATATATGTATATGTATGAGCTTACGATTTATGTAATTTATTATATGTTCGCAAATAGGACGATATAAATTTTGGCCAAAAAATAAAATTTTAAAAAATTAAGTCGATCCCAATGGGAGATCTTTATATATTAGATATTATCTGTTTCCATTTTTCTGTACATATGATTTTTACATCTGCTTCTACATTTCTACACGTACATATACAACTACTCATACGAGACGTGGAAGTGTGTGCGAGAGAGAGAGAAGGAATGAGTAAGCGCTTGGCAGGCGTTGCGTAGCGACTGAAATTAAATTTGTTCCTTCTGGCTATAATAATGATTCGACCTGATCCAGATTCGGCAATCTGGTAGATACGGGTATTTTCCATGATTATGCCTTTTTGGTTTTCTGGTATCTTAAACATTGTAGATTCCACAGATTTTCGTTCTTTGTGTTGGCGGAAAGGGGCGTGTCAAAATTTTGAAATACACTTGTATTGAAGTGATATCACAGGAGCTTGGATAGAAAGTTTGGTTGCTCTAGCTTTTATATTCTCTGAGATCTAGGCGCTAATGAACGGACGGACGGACAGACAGACAGACATGGCTATATCGACTCGGCTATTGATGCTGAACAAGAATATATGTATATACTTTATGGGGTCGGAAACGCTTCCTTCTGGGCGTTACACACATCCGTTATCACCACAAATCTAACATACCCCTATACTCTTCGAGTACCGGGTATAAAAATATGATCAAATACGACATTTATGAGTACAAACTGGCGTAATTCGTTTTTTTTTAGCAGGTTTCAGAACGTTTGTTATTATCCACCAAACACAAAGGACGTAAGTTAATTTTCTACAAAGTTAGACATAAATTGGACATTACACAACACCAAAATCATGGGATTACACATAAAGGAACTAAATATATACATATATTAAATACTACATACCTTGATCTAATTTCTCCATTAATTAGTGGAATTTGTTAAAAAAAATTTGCGCTACCGGCAAAGACAAATGTCATAAAGTAATTTGACGCCAATTTCTCTCTTAGTTAACTGATCTATTGTGTACTTTTAAAAACTCGCAAAAAGTTGGGTGAAGTTTTGAACGCTTCTTTTTTTAATTCAGTATGTTTGATGAATTTACTTTTAGAATTTAAAACCAAAAATTCGATACAGTCACATCAAAATTATGACTTTATTAAAAAAAAACACCTTTCGGACCATAGTGGACTGATAGTATATAACTCTAGTCGACACTTTTCCGCTGTCGCCAAAAATTACTTTTTCTGATAGATTTAAATGTTTAAACATTTTTAAAGATGTTTTTTTTTTCATGAAGTAGCTTTTTTTGAAGAATTTTTAAAAAATGTGGTATTTTTTGTCATAGGTAGTGCTTCTATTTTTCACATAACTTAAGTTTCCTACAACTGGTTGTATTGAACTTTGCAGCTAAAAAAAGTTTTTTTCTGAGTTTTCAAAGTCAAAATTTCGGGGAAAAATACCGAAAAAAATTATGAAATTTCAATTTGGAAGCTTAATATCTTCCAGACGTTAAGTTGCAGGTACGAAGTGCCTGAGTCGGATTACGTCTTGCAGGGCATCCATTTTGTCGTTTGATTCTATGTACAATAGCGCGGTTCTTCGGAATAGATCAGTGTTTGTGCAAAGGCACCGAATGTATCTGCACGATTAAACAGTTTTATTATGTGGTTTTATTATTCTGCTGTGGAAAAAAGGGACTTTTTCTGATAGATTTGGAGATTTACAATTTTTTAAAGAATTATGGTTTTATTTTTATAGTTTAGTTTTTATTTTTTTAGATTTTTTTACAAATCTGGTATTTTTTCTCAGCGGTATTGCTTCCATTTTAACAAATAACTTAAGTTTCTTTTAACTGGTTGTAATAAACAGTTTTTTATTTTATTTATTATTTATTATTATTTGCAGTTTTAAAAAGCTGACAAATGCAGCTATAAATCCTACCCAGACAATTTGTAGCTGCAGCTTAACGTCTGGAAGATATTAAGCTTTTAAATTCAAATTTCGTTATTTTTTCCCGTTATTTTGACTTTAAAAACATTAAAATACAAACAGTTATAAGAAACTTAAGTTATGTGAAAAATAAAAGCACTAACTCTAACTAACTTTTAAAAAATAAACTAAACCTTAATGGTTTAACCATAATTTAAAAAAAAAAAATGTATACTCCAAATCTTTCAGAAAAAGTCACCAAAGAAATGTCGTAATTTTTTGTAATACAATAATCATTATTTTCGGTGCCTGTAATATATCTAACCTCAAAGTTGCCAATGACCATGTCAATTAAAAAAGTCTCATAAATACGTGTCTTAGAGATCGCAAACTTTATAGTTTCATTAAAAATGAATCAATATATTAAAAAAAATATTTCTTAAAAACGGTAATTAGGTGGAAAATATGTATATGTTTACTTTTGAAAATGGTTAAACCAATTCAGCTGAGCAGCACTGCATACTGCTAGCCATGAATTATCTTGATGGACTACCTTAATAATACACCCAGCGACAAAAAAAGCCGCACTCCGAAATTTCATGAATTTTGTACATCTCAAGCTTGGGATATCCCGAAATGTTATTCGATTCGTCTAATTTTTTTTTGTGAGTCCCTGTGAATGTTTTTTTCTTTTTGCCTGCGTTTCCTGTCGTCTCAGTTTCTGGAAACATTTTTTGCAAAACATTTTACTTAGGAGTCATTAAGAAGTATGCCTAAAGAAAAACAGATGACGGTGACTGAAAAGACAAATATTATTGCCTCGGCTGAACAAAATGTCTCCATTCGAAAAATAGCGGATCGAACTAAGTTCAATTAAAGCTCAGTGCGACGATTTTTGACAAAATTTCGTGAGACAGGACGAGTGGAAAAGACGGAGGGAGGGGGAAGAAAAAGGTGTACAACTGCAAGAGAAAATCGGATTATTAAGAAAACAAGCCGACATGATCGATTTAAAAATGCTGTACAGATAGCTTCTAAAGTGCAGCAACGATTTGCTAAAGAAATTTCAGCTCGAACTACATAGCGTCGTCTAAAGAAGATGGGATTAATGGCAAGGACACCTGCCAAAAAGCCACTTCTTAATAGTCGAATGAAGAAAGCACGCGTAAATTGGGCTAAAGAAAAAGCAAATTGGGGTTAATCTGAGTGGTCATGAATCATATTCTTGGATGAGTCAAAATTTAACCTCATTAGACCCGATGGTTCCCGCACAGTTCGCCCCAGAAAAGGGTAACGCTATTCCGAAAATTGCTGCATTGCCAGAGTGAAGCATTATTCTTATATTATTTTATGGGGATGCATATCTAAATATAAAACAGAGTCCCTAATAATTATTAAGGGTATGGTGAATTCAAAAAAGTATGAAGTGGAGTTATTCGTATTGGAGTTGTGTCTAGTATGGAATCATTTAGTGAGAGAGAAGATCCCATCTTTCAGGACGATTCTGTACCTTGCCATCGAGCGCGCTCTGTAAGAGATTCTCTGACGTTTTATTTAATTTAAAAATGTAGTCAACTAGTTTCAACTATTTTTTACAGACAGGTTAACATTTTGAAGGCGGAATTGGGCATAAAGTCCGTAGATTGGCCAGGTAACAGCCCCGACCTCAATTCGATAGAGAACGTCTGGGCCCTTTTGACTGCCAAAATGAGAAAGCGGAAGCCCAAAACTATGGTTGAGTTAGGGGAGGTTATAGAAAAAGTTTGGTTTTGAGGAGATAACGGAGGAATATTTGAGGGCTTTATGCGATTCGATGCCCAATACGGTTAAATGTGTAATAAAAGCCAAGGGAGGTACCACCAACTATTAATTAATATATAATTTGAAAACAAAAATTCTGAAATATGTTTGTTTATTATTAGACTATAGAAAATGAAATAACCTATTGGAAAAATTTTGTTTTTGCTGAAAAATTTTATAATTTTACCAAGTTTTTTTCCTGTGTTTGGTCAAAATACTAAACGACCGTTCAGAAAAGTGTGATTGAAAAAAATATTTATTTTTAATTATATGAATATGATATCAAAAACCTAGTATGCACTTTTGTTAGAAATTGACTTATTGACTCAAAAAAATGAAAACTTTTAGTATCGAATAACATTTGGGGAAACCCCACGCTAGAGAAGTCAAAAATGCATGCAATTTCGGAGTGCGGCTTTTTTTTGTCGCTGGGTGTAGCTATAGTTCATTTGAACAAGTTTTCCTAGAAACACAAATCATTTTTTCAAATGATTACAAGCAACCAAAATTTAAAAAAAAAGTTTCGAAAATTGCACCTAAAATTTAAAGTTAGACATGGAAAACAATTTAACACCTATAAATGAAGATTCTTTCCCAATTAAAATTGGAATAATTGTAGATGCTGATCTGGATACAACAATCTCACTTCAAGATCGAATGGAATATGCTGTATGTACACCTTTTGGAAAACCTTCTGACATTATAATTGAAGGCTTAATAGATGGCGTAAAATGTGCCCTTCTGTCTAGAAATGGCCGTTTGCATGATATTATGCCGACAAATATTAACTATAGAGCTAACATTTGGGCCATGCGTAAATTAGGATGCACACACATCCTGGTAACCCACACCCTTAGCTCTTTGCGGGAGGATATTATGCCAGGGGACATTGTCGTGCCACACGATCTTATAGATCACACAACAAGGCGAGCTCAGACGTTTTATGATGGTGCATTTGGCAGTCCTTTTGGTGTCTGTCATCTACCGATGTATCCTGCATTTTGCGAGCGTACAAGACAGCATCTTCTAGTTGCTGCCCAAGAACTTGACCTCGCCACGCACTCCAAAGCTACAGTTCTAACACTTGAGGGACCTCGCTATTCGACACTTGCTGAAAATAATATATATCGCAAATGGGGAGCAGATCTGCTCAGTATGACTTTATGTCCTGAAGCCACATTGTCCAAGGAAGCGGGCATATTATATGCCTCGATTGGGCTGGTAACTAACCTTGAGTGCTGGTGCGCAAAACAACCAATTGCAACCACCCAAGAAATATTATATGTGTTTAAAAATAAAGTCGAAAAACTTCAAAAGGTACTTAGCAAAGCAATAACAAATATTTCCAAAGAGGACTGGTCTGAAGATATTTTGAAAGCCAAGGTAAAGATACGCCTTAATAATTAATAAACACAACAGTTATAAAAACTAACTTTTACAGATATTGGTGTGCAGCAATTTTGCAAATCGAAAACACTAAAATAATAAATAAAAAAAAGACGTGCAAATAAATTTTTACCTTTAAATAAATCTGTGAAGGATTCATCTAACATTATTATAACACAGGCATTAGCAAGAAGGAGCATTAGCAGAAATCGGATTTTAAAAACCGAGACTTCGTTTAGAAATAAAGCAAAACTTTTTTTTTATTTGATTCAAGGATCAGACATCCAAAATGTTCATATAGCACAACTCTTTCATAGCACTTATGTTATGCAGAAAAAGCTCGATTTATTGTTGAGTCGATAAAGCTACGGACAGCAACAAAGGATATGTTACGGACAGCTACAAAGGTAGTAAACAGGCCAAAGTTTCCCGAAATGATAGCACTTCGATTTTTATCAATAACTTAGCTTTGCTGCAAGTTGTACAGGCCTTGACAATAAACTAAAACGGCAAGAGGTCTTGTGGAGACATAACCGTTTATGTACTTGTGTACTTTGAAATGCAGTTTATTTTATATATATGTATGTATATTTATTCCTTCAGAAGTTGTTATTTTGGAAAGCTGAAATTTCCGAATATCCCACTGTGCGTTTGTGTCTGTATGTATACACGCGGCAGCATTTTTCAAGCAATGTTCAATTGTCGGGGAAGGGGAGCTTGCATATTTCCGTCACGCCAAAACAAAAAATAATGGATTCCCACCAGGTATTGCAAAATTTAACTCGTGTAAAACGTATGCTTTATTTTGTTCCTCATTTCTTATCCATGCAACCAAAATGTGTCGTAGCAAAAAGTGGCAGTGCCAGCTAGTATATTCGATATTTTCACAGCTTATTAAATTTTTTAATTGATGCAAGTCTCCAGTAAAAAAAATTGATTTAAATTAAAAAGCAAAATCTTAAAAAGCAAAATCTTGTAACTTTTAAAATTTTAGACCGCGAAAATGTAACGTCCCATCTACGTAAACTTTAACTTAACAGAAAATTTTTGTATTCAATATTTTATGTTTAAAAGTGGTTCTCAGTTATTCTTTAAATATTTTTTTTCAATAAATTAAACTTTAATATAATGTAGGATAATTTTATAAAAGAAAACAGATCCTTTTCTACTTCAGAGTCAATGCGTGGGGTTTAGCGAAATGTTATTCGATTCGTCTAATTTTTTTTGGGGGTCCCTGTGAATGTTTTTTGTTCTTTGTGTGTGCTTTCTGTCGTCTCAGTTACTGCAAACAATTTTTGCAAAACATTTTACTTCGGTGTCTTTAGAAGTATACCTAAGGGAAAACAGATGGCGGTGACTGACAAGTCAAAAATTATTGCCTTGGCTGAACAAAATGTCTACATTCGAAAAATAGCGGATCGAACTAAGTTCAATAAAAGCTCAGTGGGATGATTTTTGAAAAAATTTCGTGAAACTGGACAAGTGGAGTGGACGGATGGAAGAAATAAGTGTACAAGTGCAAGGGAAAATCGGATTATTAAGAAAACGAGCCGACATGATCGATTCAAAAATACTGTAGAGACTGTACTGTAGTGCAGCAACGATTTGCCAAAGAAATTTCTGCTCGAACTGTACAGCGTCGTCAAAAGTAGATCGGATTAATGGCAAGGACACCTGCCAAAAAGCCACTTAATAGTCGAATGAAGAAAGCACGCTTAAATTGGGCTAAAGAAAAAGCAAATTGCGGTTAATCCGAGTGGTCACGAATCATATTCTCGGATAAGACGAAATTTAACCTCATTGGAACCGATGGTTCTCGCACAGTTCGCCGCAGAAATGGGGACGCTATTCCGAAAATTGCTGCATTTCGCGTTATATATATAAAACACACATATAAAACTGAATAATTAAGGAGATGGTGAATGCGAAAAGGTATGAAGAATTTATTCGCAGTGAAGTTGTGCCGAGTATGGAATCACTTAGTGAGAGAATAGAAGATCCCATCTTTCAAGACGATTCTGCACCTTGTCATCGAGCGCGCTTTTTAAGAGAATCTCTGGCGTTTTGTTATTTTTAAGAATGCATTCAACTAGATTCGAATATTTTCACTGATATGTGAAGGTGGAATTGTGCATTAAGTCATTAGATTGGCTAGGTAACAGCGCCGACCTCAATCCGATAGAGAATGTCTGGGCCCTTATGACTGCCAAAATAAGAAAGCGGAAGCATAAAACTATGGTTGAGTTCGGGGAGGTTATAGAAAAAGTTTGGTTTGAGGAGATAACGGAAGAATATTTGAGGGCTTTTTGCGATTCGATGCTAAATAGGGTTAAATGTGTAATAAAAGCCAAGGGAGGTACCATCAACTATTAATTAATATATAATTTGAAAAAAAACGAGGGGGAACGTTGTGAGCCGCGGCAAAGGCCGCGGCTCTACCTTATACCCGGTACTCAGTCAGTATATACATACATAAATGAGCTTACGATTTATTAAATTTATTTTATGAATGTTCGCATGAATGAATGTTATATGTTTGCAAAAGGAAAGAATTAAATTTTGGGCAAAAAATAATATTTAAAATAAAAAAAATGAAGTCCAAATTTTTGGAATTTTTATACATGTTTGCATTTTTGTTTACATATGCTTTTTAAATCTGCTTCTACATTTCATAATGTACATGTATACCTACATATTCGAGATGTACAAGCGTTTGCGAGAGAGAGAGCCACGTTGCGTAGCCACTGAAATTTAATTTGTTTCCTCTGGCCATAATAATAATCCGATCTGATCCAGATTCGGCAGTCTGGTAGACACGATCATTTTCCATGATTTTGCGCTTTTGGTTTTCTTTTATCTCAAAAATTGTGGATTCCACAGATTTTCGTCTTTTGTGGGGCCGGAAGGAGGTGTGGCAAATTTTTGAAATAAACTTGTGCTGAACTCATATCACAGGAGTTTGGATAGAAAGTTTGGTTGCTCTAGCTCTTATAGTCTCAAAGAACTAGGCGTCAAAAAGACGAATAGGCAACACAGACAGGGTCGCGTGTGAGAGAGAGCGAGAGAGAACGATGAATTTCGAAATGGTTTTCTTCATTGTGGCTATATTAGTAATCCGATCTGATCAGATTCAACACTTTGATAGAAATGGTCATTCTCTATGATTCTGCGTAGTTAGTTTCCCCGAATCTTTAAAATTGTTTATGCCACAGATTTTCGTCTTTTGTAGGTGCGGAAGGGGGCGGGGTGAAATTTTGAAATACACTTGGCGTAGTGTGATAACACAGAAGACTGAATACAAAATTTGGTTGCTCTAGCTTAAATGTTCTCTGAGATATAGGCGCTAATGAAGACGGACGGACGGACAGACAGACATGGCTATATCGACTCGGCTATTGATGCTGATCAAGAATATATATACTTTATGGGGTCGGAAACGCTTCCTTCTGGGCGTTATACACATCCGTTATCACCACAAGTCTAATATACCCCTATACTCTTCGAGTACCGGATATAAAAATGAAATGTATGTTTATTATAGAAAATTTACAGAATAAAAAAAAATTTACAAAAATTACAGAAAACATAACCTCCTTGGACTCATCTGACCATAGAATATCCGATTTGCTTGAACCCTGGCAAACTTCATGCACTTAGTAATACAGTGGCTCAAAGCCAAAACAATGCAGTGTCAAATAAACTGTTTAACTGTGGTACAGATTTTAAACTAGAGGAAAAACAAAATGTTTAAATGCACCAAAGCTTCTAGAAACTAGGAATCCGACTTGATTTCCGGTTTGACGTTTAAACATTTTTTATTATTCCTCTAGTTTAAAATCTGTACCACAGTTAAGCAGTTTATTTGACACTGCATTGTTTTGGCTTTGAGCCACTGTATGTGTCGCGTGTAAAAGTGGTGCCTTTCTTGGTCTGAAGGCTTTTGTTATGTTAGCTTAGATAGTATGTGCCAACTGTTTGATCCGTTGCATTTATTATAAGCTCTTCTTTAAGCTCGGTAGCTGACTTGAAGGAACCCTTCTTGCTCTGACGAATCTGTCTTCTGCCATAAAGAGGAGTCATAGATAGTTTTCATTCGCGTGTTTCAGCCTTTTCTTCATATTTTAAGACGTTTTTAATCATTTTATTGGAGTTTCATATCAATCGACAAACTCTTTGTCAGTTTTTCCGTCTAATATCAATTTTTTTATTAAATCGCGCATCTCCGCAGTGCATTGCTTTCCACGTCCTATTTTAATGATTATTAGTCAAAACTAATAAAAACGTGCCTTCTACAAAGACAATTCGGAGAAATATAGGGGCTTCACTAAGAAAATGGCTAATGGTGCTACCTTTTTTTCGCCATTTTTGGCTCTTTTTTCTTAAAATCCCAAAAAAAAAATATATAGACAGAAATTTGAAAAACGGTAACGCAGTTTTTGTTTATGGGGAATAATAAACAATATAAAATAAATCCAAATTTAAAAAAATCGCAACATAATTCGCTTTTTTTTTTATTACGACCAACTGTATGTACAGTGACTCCCACCCCCGATGATGCACTGTCAAATAAAAAGTTTAAAGTGCTACAGATTTAAAACTAGAGGAAAAACAAAAAATGTTTAAGCGCCAATTGGTTTATGTTTTATTACATGTAACAAAGGAAATTTATTTGCTGCTTAAATATTGCTCCGTTTTAAAAATAAATTAAAAATATATCTTAAATACAAGTCCCAGCTTGAAAGATGTGGCCACAAACCAGTTCAATATTAGACGAATAAAAGGTTAAAAAGGTATTTTAGTACTTAGTATGTAATCCCTTATCCTTTATTACGGCTTTCAACCTACTATTCATGGAAGAGACCAGCTTCCGCGTGGTTTCCGGGCTTATTTTGCTCCATTCCTCCAGCAGAGATTTTGTAAGGTCCATTTTACTAGACATCCTGGGATTCTGGATGTTCTCCACCGCAGCTCACAAATTTGCAATAGCATTTAAGTCTGGAGACTGGGCCGGGGGAAGCATCACGTGTGGGCAGTTTTTTTTTATTTTATTTTTAAAACGGAGCAATATTTAAGCAGCAAATAAAGTTCATATTTTAAATGTAATAAAACAAACAAATTGGCGTTTAAACATTTTTTGTTTTTCGTCTAGTTTTAAATCTGTAGCACCTTAAACTTTTTATTTGACACTGCATCATCGGGGGTGGGAGTCACTGTGCATACAAATATTTATACATGGGGATGTGGTTTTTTGTTAAAAAAAAATAAATATATTTTGTAGAGCTTTTTATGTTATTGTTTTGAATTGATAAATTTTAAATAAATTATTACTGTAAATTAGCAATACATACCATGGTCTGCAGAAATTTGTCGACCCTTAATGTTGCTCCATGGTAAATTATAATTCTCTTTAAGATTGAACGGCGGATATTGGAAACGCATCGAATTTTCATGTACTTTTTATTGTAAAAAACAAAAAAATTAAAAAATTAGCTTAATGAAAAATATGAAACAGTAGTTTTCATCATACCAGAGAATTCATCGTGGCTTGGAGAAGATAAATTTTCATACGACGCCTCATCGACTTGTTGGCTCCATGGTATATTACGCTCCTCAACCGATTTTGCTATTAGATTTTGGTATCATTAATGTTACAAAAAGAAAGACTCGCATCGGGAAACCCAAAGATGTTGCTAATATACCCTTGCAGATGGAACATTCCTATTTAATCTTTAAATTTAGTAATTTTTGTTCGATCTCATTTGGCAAGCTATGAAAAACACATAAAACTAGTCTTTTGAGAATGGTTTCTTCCATGGAGTCTGTGAAGTTATGGCCTTTAAAACTCTGTTAAACAGACGGAGGGACAATATTGTATGTATGTATATCGATTCAGCAGTAAAGTAAATACATATGTAAACATATGTATGTATGTACAAGCATACATATCGCTTCAATCCCTGTGTTGCAATCCTATCGCCAAATGAATTGTGTTCTCTGCAAGGGTATGCATGTACACACATAAAAGTCCATGACATGTTAAATTTTAATATTCTTATTTAATATTAGGTCCTTGTTTACGTCTTTAACTATTAGAAGGACTAATGTATCTTTTTAGCTAGAATACCTGTATTTCCTGATATTTTCATCTGCAAAAAGAATTGAATACATAATTTTATAAAATGTTCCTGCTAAGAACAGTATAAATAAAAATTTAACAAACGTACATATATGTACATATGCAGCAATGCACGCACGTATTTGTTTAATTTCATAAATTTAGATGTACACATATTTTTGCACATTCATATGTATGCATATGTATTTATAACAAAATAAAATTACCTGATCCACGCCTGACATTTGCAGCAATTTGCTACCTAGAAAAATATACATGAAGGCCAAGTTTACAAGTATACTGTTTTTAAAAAAATGATTGAAGGTACCTTTTTAAAACTAAATTATACAAAACTTAAGATTGGTATAGTTTGTTATTTAAAACTTCTGGAAAACTGATTTTTCTACTTAAAGAACCACACAATACACAGACATCACTCGCCTATCTACAAAGTGTACATATGTGGATAAAATGCTTAACGCGTCCTGAGCCGTAAATTATTTTAGCGGCGGTGCGTCCGAGACCAGTCGTGAACCAATATGTTACGTGAATTTTTACATGGGTATAGTATCGGTTCAACAATAGTGGTCCCCGTAAATACACCACACCACTTGATTTATTTCAATAAACTTAGAATCAGTTAACTGAAGTATGACTAACTAATTGAACTGCTCATATTTTATATCGGTTGCAGAGTGTGACCAAACAACAGGAAAACTAAGATACGTTAAACTTCATACTCAGATCCGAAAAAAGTGGCTGCGAGCAAAATCAGGGTAGATATTCGTATGAAACCGATAAAAAATTATGCCAGCAGAACGGTTCTGATAGAGAACTATAGTACTCACACTTGTAGTACTCAGATCGAAGAAAGGAAAAGCCGTTATATACTGGAAAAGTATGTGATATTCTGCCAGGCACTGCGATTAATATATCAAATTGATATAATTATAATAATAAGCTTCGTGTCCGTCTGTCGACGAAAACAAAAACCATACGATCGATTAGTAGAATTTTACGAAAACAACAAAATGAAATTCGTAATGGCTATCAGGAAGCCGAATCGCTAAGATATGTATCGCATTAATAGGATATATATATTAGTTGATGCATTTCTATTCCGCAAAAACGGATTTATTCAACATTGCGGTGCTTTATACGTACAGCTGCGTTCATGGAAATAGCAGTACAGCACGTCACCTCTTTTACATTGGCATCCACCAGAGCCACAGCGACCACAAATAATACCATACTGCTTGCTTTTATACAACTTACCAATTTGTAAAGGATTTTATTTGAACAGCCAAAACGTGCAATATAAAAATACTGGCGGCCGAGTATGACCAAGTGTGCATGCCCTGCGGTAACACTGCACGGTCAGCCGTGGTTTGTTTACGTTTTTAAATTTTGGCGCAAGGTAAGAATTGAATTCACAGAATAGCAATGAATTTATATATATTTTAGCATTGGCGGCCCTTTACGTGGCGGAGGAGAAGGACAACAGTCAGACAAAAAGGTGACAACATTGAGTAAATCCATATCTGCGGAAACGAAATAGCAAGTGACGATTCATTTACATTTTACAGCCAAAAAATCCCATGCGTCTTTTATTGCTATTAAATCAAAATGTTTCCGCGTGTCTCGACACGATTCCATTTCATTCGTCGCAAAGCTGACCCAATCTTTTATTTGTGTTTTTGTTAGCCATTTCTTGTCTGTGCATCATCTTTTATTGTTGTATTTAAACACACAATAAAAAAAACCACAAGTACAATGAAATGATTTCCCAGCATATAACGGCGTGTTTGCTAGGTGATCTGAATACTACTTTCGAACTGACCATAGCAAACGCATTTTGCATTCAACAATTTTTTATCGGTTTTATACGAATATCAACCCTGCTTCTGTTTGCTAGCACTGAGGATCTCGGCACGGCCCATACAGCGTGACCGAAAAGCATGCACACCTGTTCACACTCGGCCGCGTGTATTGATATATGACACGTTTTGCTAGCAGAAAGTTTTTCGGATCGAATATAACTAAAAAACGCACAACTTTTTGCTAAAACTTGGGCCCTATACCTAATCTACATATGTAAAAAGAATCAAGACGCTGCCTCAGTGTAAACGTCACATTAGTTTGCTAGCAGAAATTTCTTATCGGTTTCATACGAATATCAGCCCTGATTCTGCTCGCGAATAGTTTGTACGGAACTGAGTACTAGACTTTATATATTTATGTATATATACTATATTTTATCAGTTCGAATCTTGGGGCCAAACAAATGAGATTAAAAATACCAAATTTCTTTTGTGAAATATTTTTTTTATTGGGTTGGCAATACTTGACTGAAGGAAAATTTAATTTTTTTAATTAACAGTTTCATCATAACTCAAGTACAAATATACTTTTTATCCGATATCCACGATATTTTAAGTAAATTCAAATTCGTTAACGAATACCCGTAATAACGCACTGATTGCACATTTTTCAACACTTAAAACTAAATTTCATGCAGGGTTGTATGAGGAATTAATGGTTAGTGGAACGACATTAATTTTACTTTGAATGTCGATATAAAGTAGGAAGAAGAAAAGTTAGCCACCTCATCGTTGTCATTCATCAAGTTATTTATATTGAAATTCACGACATGGGAAAAGCAACGTTTTTTTATTTTTTATTCATTGGATATGTTTGGCCAATTAATAGTGTTATGTTTAACCTGGCGCCAAACACACAAAAGTGCCTCAAAGAAGACATCCAGGCAAATCAATTGGTAATGGGTGAATACGAAGTTTCCGATGTGCCTGGCCAAATCATCGACTATGTTGTAAGTTTGCTTATTATTATTTAAAACGAAGTTAAAACAAAAATTCATAACAAATTAGGCCCGTGACACAAAAGGACATATATTGTCACAAAAGGAGCACATTACCAAAGGGAAATTCAGTTTTATGTCAGAAGTATATGACGCCTACGAAATATGCTTCATCTCAAAAGTACCACCACGTATGTTAAAACAATTCAATCTACCCAGAAATATTGTATAATAAATATTACAGATCAAAGGGGGATTCCGCAAGAGGTGTCGCTGGTGACAAAAAAAGGTGTGGAAACTAAAAGCTACGAGGGTGTAAGTCTTACTGATTTTTTTAATGTGTAGCAAGCTCAGATTTAAAATGTATTACATACATAGATTGGTGAAGCTTCCAAACTAAAACCTCTTGAAGTCGACCTTAAACGCTTGGAAGACCTTTCCGATTCCATAGTTCGGGATTTTATTCTAATGCGCAAACGAGAGGAAGAAATGCGTGACACAAATGGTAAAACTGAAAACATGCTTAAACAGCAAAATATTATGATATTACTTTACTTTTCTTATTGCAGAAAAAACCAATAGTCGAGTTCTTTTCTTCAGCATTTTCAGCATGTGCTGTTTGCTTGGTTTGGCTACGTGGCAGGTCCTGTATCTTCGCAGATATTTTAAAGCAAAAAAACTTATTGAATAGTTTCATACATGAATCATCTATTAACTTTCGTTTAAAATAAATTCAAGAATTAACAAAGTACACACGTTTATATATTTTAAATATTCCCAGCTCTCCATTTGAAACACATAAACACATAAGATGGACGAATTTAAAATACAGTTACGGGTATGCAGAGATACATGTCCACTTTTTAATTTCTAAATTTAATTAACAAAATTTAAAAGACATAGACTTTAAGACTAGTATTTTCTAAAAAGTGAACTTTGCACGCTTAGAATTTTGTAATTTCTCGGCATTGAGCAGGCGGTGTATTACCGATTTTTGACGTGTGCTTCTGGTTACCATCTTTCTGAAAAGTTATTTTCGATATGGGGTACACGCATTTGTCTTAAACATTTCTTTTGGGAAATATGAAGATAACAGTCTTCTTCATTATTCCATTGACATTAAAAAATGGGCTAACAGTCCAATAGTGAACGGCACGCGAAAAGGATCGGCTTGACAAATCGTAATTAAACACAAAAAATCTGCGTGACAAAAATGTTGCTACGCGTCTTAAATTTAGCAAGGAGCAGAAGAACTTGAGCATGGAATATTGGAAGAAGTTAATTAAGTCAGATGAGACCAATATAAACCGCTTTTAGTGTGATAGCAATGAGTACTACTGGCACCGCCGCCAAAGTGACAAGCTAAAAAAGCATCAGGTCAACGAAGCATGGAGGAGGAAGTCTGATGGTGTGGTGCGTCTCCACGTGGTAGAACGTTGCCCCATTGTTTAATCTATGGAGAATATAATATATATATATAATGAGAACTAAAAACAAAAATCACAAGGATTGACTAATTTGTTAAGATTTCGACAGCGTTTAAACGGAAAAGTGATGACCATGTATCCATGCGTGCTCGCAATTGTACATAAGTACGAGTAACTGGGACAGTCTAAACAAATACTTGGCGTAATTTTTTCAAACGGTTGTTTCCTTTAGTAGCAGTACATTATCATTGTCAGGACTTTTGCAATCTTCATTTTTGCTAGAAAGAATACCATTCTTGTCTTGCAATATTTTAGTCGGACTGGTAGAGACGGGCTTCATACGAATGTAATGCGAATTGACAACCAAACTTTTTGAAGAACAACGAGAATCGACGTTTAATTGTTCCAACCAAAGACTATCATCATTCAAGATTTGATGCTCTAAAACTTTCACCGATTCCGGAAGATAAGGGATATACGCTGAGCCTATAATAGAAAAAAAGTAGATTAAAAACTAAAATGCTTTAAATACCAGTCAGTAAAACATTTGAATCTCTTGTATAATCAAGGCTTTACAATACCAAGATATCGCATCTGCAACAATTTCATTTTCGTTCGACGCTTTGTGGTATGGGAGTGCGGGGTGCTGGTACTTCAATTTTCTATTAGACTATCCTTCGCCTTTGACCGCGGCTCCGGCTACCTTTGAGCAGCTATAGAATCCTACAAAGACAGTGTACCGGACCGAAAAGTACGTCGTTTCTGCACCTCTGTATTTGTTGTAGGATTCTAGGACCCAGATGAGTTAAACAAAGCCGTGTAGGCAGCGGTCAGAGACGAAGCATAGACGAATAGAGATTTTAAACCCAACAGGTGCCCTCTTTATACAGGGCGGAAAAACGCCGCCAAAGAAAAGCTTTTTGGTCTCACATGCATAATCTTGGTATTGTTTAGCCTATGGTATAATTAAAAGTCTAACATGTACATACGTTACATGTACATGTAACATCAATAAAGTTTAGGCACACCATAATCCTCAAAGTTTCTTTTAGCATGAGCTTTAATACAACAAATTTTGTTGGATATAACTTACGATATTTTTTAACGCGTTTGAACGATTTGATAATATAAACGAAATGTTAATGACATTTAATTTAGGTTAACAATTGATCTTCACATAACTATACAATATAGGAGAACGGAGTATTTTTTATCCTTTCGTTTTGTATTTTATTTGGTAAGGGATTTGTAAAAATTGTTTTTTTTGCGCTTTTGCACATTTTTTTTACCGATGGGTGAGCCTAGGCTTTTTTAATTCATTATATGCACATGCACATATGACTAGGGAAAACATCTTTCCAAATTATATTAATGGTTTAGAGCACAGATATGCAAATATTCGGAAATGATACATAATAATATTACTAATTTAATAGTTAAAATAATGTAAACGATTTTTAAGGTATATTTATTGTACATGTTTATTTTCTTAAATGGATCAACTAAAAATAAAAAATATATAAATTTTAAAGAAATGATTAAGAACGGGCTAATTCTAAATTTCTTCAACTGTGAAAAGAAATTTTGGATATTATATTAAATAAAATTAGTTGTCAAATGAACGTACTCAAAAACGGTTTTTGTGGAATCGATATATGTACATATGTACATATTTAAAATACTTATAGATGCCAACAGAAAAATAACTTTCAATTTGTTGCTATAATGATTTTTCCACCACAGCAAAGGTAACTATGGCCATAAGGTCGACTTTTTAGAATAATCTGTAAAAAACTTCAGAAACTTCAGAAAATAAAAACTGTCAGTTGAAAATTAAAAATGTTAGACCTGTTCAACTATATTTATTTTATATCTTTTAAATCTATATTTGTCTCAACATAATACAGATGAAATAAATATAATAGATTAAAATTTAACTTAACAACGGGAATATATTTAATGAAAGTATTAATTCTTTATGTTAGTTTGTTTATTTTCTTTCGACTTTTTGAAGAAGTGGAGAATGTATTATTTAAAAAAAGATATTTATTTATTTTCGAATCAATTTCAAAACCCTATTTTTCTAGAAATCAAAGTCAATCTTAATAGCTTAATTTTTCAAATTAGAATATTTCCATTCAGTAAGCCGTTTTAATTTTATAGACATAACTATTAAAATTCTAGACTGATGGCGAAAAATCAAAACCTTACAAATAAATATTAAATGGTTCTACTGTATTTAAAAAGCAAAATTGTACTGTAGACAGAAAATGTGTAGATTTTCCTAATTTTTGTTTTTTTTTTGTGTTGGGGAATATATATAAAAATATAAAAAAACGAATAGCTTTTTTGTAATATTAATTGTGTTTAAAACTAATAAAAAATACATTGTCATTCAACAAGAGATATTCTCCAACAGGAGAGGTGACCTTGAATACTTTTTTTTAACAAAATGATTTAATAAAAACAAACTGGTTTTAACTAATATTACAACACATAGGGATAGCAATTGTGGTGCGTCTGGTGCGAGATGGATAATCACTTGAGGAAAACACGTTTTTAACATTTTCAACATCACCTTCCCGAACAAAAGCGTCATCATCCCCCAAAGAACGTTTTGATAACTTC
This sequence comes from Drosophila algonquin, assembly GCA_035041765.1. NCBI lineage: Eukaryota > Metazoa > Arthropoda > Insecta > Diptera > Drosophilidae > Drosophila > Drosophila algonquin. The sequence goes on from JAWNKY010001765.1 coordinate 27,227, forward strand.
TCTAAATTGTTTAACCTAGATTTCAATTGGTCAGGAGTTACAGTCCCTTTCGGTGGTTTTTTTAAGTCAAGATTGGTTGATATTGCTAGTTTTCCAGCAGCCAAAGGGTCCAATTCGGTATTTTCATTTTTAAAATATATGTCTTGTGACAGTCTAGGATCAAACGGATTGCGAATTTGGTTTGAGATTGACGTACATCTGCTTGTCATCTCAGGATAAGGTGAGTGGGACTCATTGCTTTCTGGAGTATATGGATCGTCATGACCATGTTCAATATCTGTATTGAGATGCTGTTGATCGATAGTGCTGATTATTGTGTCTTGGGCGAGCAGGAGGCGCTCCGAAAAAAACTTGTGTTGGTTTATATTACGACATACGACGCAATTTATTTCATCAGTTCTTTTCATTTGATCGTCAAATTGCAAACTTTTACTAGATAATTGTGCACATAAACTCACGCAGATATTATCAGAGTCAATTACATTAACAGTTATATTCGGAAAAGTAGAGGAAGTATTTCCTTCATCACATTGACTTACTTTTAAGGAGTCGACTACATTACGTACATCGGTTACATTTGTAAGCTTTGCACTGCTAGGTATGTTTTTGCATGGGCATACCATTTCCCCAAATAATTGATTGGAATAGGAACATGTATTTTTGACTGTGGGTAGAGGTGATGTTGGGCTGTTTACGCTTTTTTCATAAGTTTGTGTATAGGTGCAAACACAAGATCTACAAGTACCTTTGTTTGGCTTGAGATGGACACTTAAGTAAATAGGCTACATGATAAAAGAGAAGAGATAATAATTATTAGACCGATTAAAAATTATGTGTAAAAGTTACGTGTGACATTGATTTTGTACTTTGCACGAGACAAATATTAGGTTGTAGGTCTAGTTGAATTTATCACACCCCCTTCTTAGAGTTCGCGACATATCAACACCATCTTTTTTAAAAGTTTAAAAACTGCGAATCAGGGACGGGAAATAAAATTTTTTTAAATTGCCAAGTTTACGAAACGTAAAAACGGCAGAAAACTTCAAGGCCGCTGCTGTACTTTTTACCCGGTACTCATTCAGTACATATGTATGTGAGCTTACGTTTTACATATGGAATTTATCATATGTTAATATGTTCGCAAAAAGGACAAATTGAATTTTTACCAAATAAGAAAATTAAAAAAAATAAAGTTAAACCCTTTCGGAGATTTTTATATATTAGATGCTATCTGTTTCCATTTTTTTTAAATATGTTTTGTACACTTGTCTTATTTACATGTCTACATCTAAAACTTTACATGTATACGGCTTGAGAAGTGTGTGCGAGAGAGAGAGAGAGGAAATGAAAAAGCGTTTGGAAGGCGTTGCGTACCCACTAAAATTTCGTTTGTTTCTTCTGGTTCTTAATGATCTGACCTGATCCAAATTCGGCAATCTGATAGAAACGGTCATTCTCCATGATTCTGCGTTTTTGGTTTTCTCGTGGCTTAAAAAGTGCGGCTTCCACAGATCTTCGCACTTTCTGGGGCCGGAAGTGGGCTTGGTCAAATTTTAAGATACAATTGTATTGAAGTGATATCAGAAGCTTGGATATAAAGTTTGTTTAATCTAGTTCTTATAGACTATGAGATCTAGGCCCTCATATGCACGAGTGACCAAAGTACACAGGGTGGGTGTGAGAAGAGCAAGAGGGAACGATGCCTTTCGAAATGGTTTTCTTCATTGTGGCTATGTTAATGATCTGATCTGATCCAGAATCAACACTCTGATAGAAATGGAATTCTCGAATCTTTAAAATTGTGAATGCTACAGATGTTCGTCCTTTGTGTGGGCGGAAGGGGTCCATGAGATCTAGACGCTCATGAAAACGGACGGACGGACAGACAGACATGGCTACATCGACTCGGCTTTTGATGCTGATCAAGAATATACATACTTAAAGGGGTCGGAAATGATTCCTTCTGGGCTCTTCAAGTATCGGGTATAATTAGGTGAAAAGTCATACAATTCTAGTTTTAACTCATACATTTGGATATCAGCGCTGTAGACGCCAGGTCAAAATTATAAAAACGCGTTTTGTGAATTAAAAGATTATTTTGAGGTGATATATCAAATAAAAAGTATGGTGATGTGAGATATTCAATCAGACCTAAAACCTAATTTTTTTGTCTCGTACAAAGTACAATCCAAAAGTTTTACTTTGTCGCACTGTGTTATTTATTTTAAGCTGTAAGTATATATTAAGCGGTATCTTGTGAAAATCTTTAAATACCAACCAATTTAACAAAAATTTGAATATTCCGTTCGAAACTAATGTCTTCAAAAGTTAAAGAAACTTAATTTATTATTTAAAAACCCCGAGTTTTACAAGAAAAATGACTTCTGTTTACGCTTCCGAAAAGATCAGAAGTCTCAGTCAAAGCAGAATCAGAAAACGAAAAAGAGAGAAAGTCGTCAAAATGAAAAATGACTTCGGCTGCAGCAGAATGAAACTTGTCAGGCTTTCTTTTTTTCCTCAACTTTGGTTTCGACTTTCGTCAAAATCCTAAAACACAAAAGTGACGCCAGCTGCAGGACGTTAATTACTGTCGACAGTTTATTTCTACTTCGTAAAAATATCGTTTTCTACGAGTTCTTTGGTTTTAAACTACAGCGAGTAATTATGTAGTTTTATTAAATCTATACTATACATTTGTAGAAAAAAATGTGTGTGTAACGGCACAAAAATGTTGGTTTGAACGCCTTTTTCATTTAGTAAGCAGCGAAACGAGCTGGTCTGCTAGTTACATATAAAAACATACATATAACGAGGGGAATATTGTGAACTACTTCATACCCGATACTCAGTCAGTAAATTTTCGAACTTTCGAACTATTCGAACAAACGTCTTATTTTTAATGTAAGTCCTAACTGACAACGCTTACAATCAGAGCTGCAAACCGGTCCGGAACCGAACCCCGTGGAACCGGTTCTCTGCGGGTTCCTTGCTATGTCATACCGAACCCTGAACCGAACCCAAGAAATGTCTCGGAACCGTGAACCGAATCGGTTCCGTCTTTATTTAAGGGTTCGGTCCAAGGCTCATGGCACGAGCCGAACGAACTCTCATTTTCTGCATGCTTGTTTCTGGATCAGTTTTGTTTTGTATTGTTTTTATGAAAAGCATTGTGGGAAACCAAGCCACAACGAAAAAATTCGTTTCTACATTCAGTAAATCTTTTGATGAAATTCCTCGAATGCATCCCCATGCAGACGTTTTAAAGTTTTGTGAAAATTACAGCCAAACAGATTTGAAAAAAGTAGCAATGGTTGTTTTGGCGGTTCCGTCAACTCAAACTTCTGTAGAGAGAGCATTTTCCTCCCTCAAATTTGTGTTGTCGGATAAAAGGGCAATAATTGATGAAAACCTCCTGGAGGATATTATGCTAATAAACTTAAATTAAAACATGGTTTGAACTAAGTTAAATACCTTTGAAATGCAAGGAATGCAGTAAAAAAAATGATATATTATTACTTGTTTTTATATTATTAAACATTTTTATTATTATTTTTATTTCTTTAAATATGGTTTGAATTGAGCTAAATTTAAATACCTTTAAAATGCAACGAATGTAGTAAAATAAAATGATTTAATTGTATAAAATATGGATGCTCTTTATCTTTTCATTTATTTTACTCTACGAACCCGGGTTTGGAACCGAACCCGAGGTTCCAAAATATTCAAAACCCGGTTATGGAACCTCTGCGAATTTTCAACATAGGGTTCGGAACCCGAACCGAACCCTGGCCGTTTTTTCAGGGGTTTGCAGCTCTGCTTACAATATGTTAGAAAGCCCTAGAGATAAGTACCTTAAGAAACACTAAAGAAGTAGAGAAATGTAAACTGAAGAAGCGAATGGAAGAGAAAGCCAAAGATGAGAATAAAGGACACAGTTTGTATGTACAAACCCTCGTGCAAAAGAAATTACGTTAATGGCGACGAGATAAAACGATATTAAAACAAAAAATCTTGTAATACAATTAAATCAGACGCATAGTCATTTAATAACCAACATGGCAAACGAGAGTATTACTGTCTTAAATTACTCGGAAGTAACCAATGTGCCTGAATTCTCACCAAAGTCCACCAACAGGGCAGGCATCAGCTACCCGACGAGTCGTGAGAGTGTATGTGTGCACATGTATTCTCACGTACTTTGCGTGTTTTGCATGTGTGAACCTGCTACCGGGCGAGTCGTGAGAGTGTATGTGTGCTCATGCATTCTCACGTACTTTGCTTGTTTGCATGTGTGGATCAGCTACCCGGCGAGTCGTGAGAGTGTATGTGTGCTCATGTACTTTGCGTGTTTGCAAGTGTGTATGAGCGCACAACTGATATTTGCGCTTTCTCAACTTTGTTTTGATTTTTGTGCTCGCGCCACCCTTCACTTTAGTATTTTTAGATGCATGCTTTAGATGCTAACTTTGTTTAATATAGCATATACTAATATAAAAACTTATATATGTATTTATATTCACAAATATATATTTCATTGTATGGTGTATTGTATTATACAATAAAATATTTGATCATATATAAAAAAGTAGTATGCGCTAAAAAACATATATATATCATCCTTGAATATGGATATTAATGACATATATATGGGTAATAAATGGGTCCATACGGATTTTAGTGCCACACTTGCGAAACAAATTTGAAATCATCCCTCTTTTTCTGATGCGAATGTCCACACACAGAACGAACATTCATATGTGTATTTACGTGTGCAGTGCTGCCGAAATTGTCAGCAAAATATTTTTGAGAAGATTTCTTGAGATACAAATTTATTTGCTGAGTGTCGCTTATTGACGCGACGCACTAATACCCTGTAGACAATTAATATAATTTGATGTCATGTCTGATATACATTTTGCATTTGTACATATTTACATTCGTCCATTACATTCGTTTATTGTACATTAAACAAAATTAGAATATAGAGGATATTAAATATATACAAATATTTTAATTATGGGCAAGCGTCATCATAAAATCATAACTTACAATCAATTCTAAAGTAATGGGTGTTTTCTTAGACAGCGGCGTTGTAAAAAACCATTACAAACAAGATATGTGCACACATACAGCTAAAGCTCAGCCTCACATACAGAGCGTTTGCACTTTGCCAACCTGAAATTATGTGTTGTGTGTTCTTCTTCAGCTTGTCGACGAATTTCAGCTTGGCAAAGTACAAACGCTCTGTATGTGAGGCTGAGCTTTAGCTGTTTGTGTGCACATATTTTAGGTCTGCTTGTGCTGGTCTGCTCTTTGCGTTCATCTTCCCGAAAGAAACGGTTCCCATACCGGCTGCCCTTGCATATTGTTATTGCACATAGCTTTGCTTGCGGTTCTTAAACGTTGCGTTCTATAGCGTTCGCCACTTCTTTGCGTTCGTCTTCCCGCTAGAGCCGTTTATTGCACGGGCTACTCTTTTCGGTCGTCTTCCCGCTACAGAAGTTTATTTCGCGTGGTACTCTTTGCATTCGTCTTCCCGCTACAAACGTTTTGCTAATATTGTCGTTGCCATGGAAGTGAATGCTGGAAATGACATTGTAGTGACCGCTGCTAAAAACAGGGTGACTTTCCTGAAATTGAAAGTAGCTTATATATTTGAACGCTTAAAAGGTTTGAATGCTGCTTGGGAAGTTGAGATGTTTCTTAGTGATTACTTTATGCTCGTTGCAAAGTTAGAAATGATCAAGAGGCTTCAGCGCACTTTTGAAACCCTGCATAATGAGCTCCAGGAATTGGACTATGACAATACGCGCAGTGGAATGTTGGACAGTTTTAATTACCAGTTCATGACTCTGAATGCTTCGATTCGGGATGTCATCGCCACTCGTTTCCCTCTCCAGCTTATTCCTTCAACGGTTTCTGCCAAAGTTGCTAACATTGTCGGCTGGCACCATTCACCTCAGCGTATTCCGGTCCCCAGCCCAAGCCATATGCAACTACCAAGGGTATCGGCAGTGGACAGCAATCTCGAATTCAATCGATGGAGGAACTCAACTCAAGAAGTCATGTGCATACGCAAGAAGAATAGTTCGTCGGATTCAACCGAGCCTGCCTCATGCTTATCTGAGAGGCCAATTCCGCAGTTGGCAAGAGATGAGCAGGCAGCGCAGCCTGTTGATGCCGAAATCCAATCCAATCCGAAATGCATAGATGTCTCGGAATCTCGCTGTCTCTCTCAAGAGGAGTCTAATACGGTTTTGGAGAAACAATCTGGACCTTCACCAAAAGATTGCTTCCAATTGGGTGTTTCTGAGGTGCCTGCTGTGCTTCACGGAGCTCCGCCAGACTTCCAGGAATCTCATTCGAAGGTAGACATTAGCAGTGATGTCTCCTCGCCATTCGAACCACCTCCAGAACCAGCTACTGAATCTCATTGGAAGTTAGACATTAGCACTGATGTTTCCTCACCATTCGAACCATCTTCAGAACCGGCTACTGATCAACATATGTTCGTATTTTTGAGCCATCCATCATCGTCGCGTTTCTGCAGACGCTCAGTTTCTGACTTATCAACCAAAGAGCAGCCTTACGTCAAGATTAGCGCTCTGCATCCAGCTGATAGTTCTTCACATGGGACTCTTCCGGCTGATCTCAACAAACCGGCACGCTTGGCTCATGGACTTCAATCTTCGTCAAACTTTTCTGGCCGTCATCAAATCATCCCACCCAAGAAGCATCCAGTTCAGCTCATAACCAAATCTAGTTTGGTCAACCGTAATAAACTAAATCTTCACGCTGGAAATAAGGCTTTTCTTGGACTAGGTTCATCCCAATATTGGTCTATTGGGGGGAGTGGAGCTGCAATCAAGACGGACAACCTCTACAGTACCATTGGCCACTCAGTTCGTCAATTGAATGAGCTGAGGAAACGTTTAGGCCACATCTTGGCCCTGACTAATTATACACGTTTAGTTGCAATTACAGAGAGCCCTGCCTATCTGGATGTGCCCATTCAAGCTCGATTGAATGTCAACCCTCTCTCGCAGTGTGCAGAGCCTAACGTTATCAAGCTGAGTACCAATCGGTCAGGTCACAGGCAATGCGTTACCTACTTGCAGCAGATCTTCTGGTCGCGATGGATGGAAAACAACATTTCATCGCTGATGCTGCTCTCAAAGCGTACTTCTCACTTTGGTTTAGGCGTCGATGCATTGGCCAAGTCGAAATTCAATCTTCAGCGTATATGCAAGGTGAACTTGCATTGGGATGACAGCCTTACTGCGGCGCTGGACTCTGTACGGAATCTCGTTTACGCTTCGTTGCTCATGTATTCCTTACTAGTACTCGTTCCCGAAACTGATTGGGAAGATCATGGATTTTGCTGCGACGGCATCAAGGCTTGTTGTGCTTATAACTCAGTTATATCAGACGGTCAGCGTTCAGCCTACCAAACAACGCGAAGGGCTCTCCCGAGTGGACCGAACGAGTGCCCTATATCCGCCTGTAAACTTGCATCTGGACCTTCGCTGGACTTCGCTGATGGCAGTCCTACACTCATCGTTCCTAGAAGCCATCTAGTCAACATTACCCCCAAATTTCGAGAGCTGTTGGAGCTAAGTCCATCCAAATGGTGCCCAATTGAGTGGAAAGGTTCTTCAGTGAAGATGGCCAACATCTTCTATTGCACTAGGAACTACTCCGGAACATTCGGCATGAACGAGCTGAGGACGCTTTTGGGCCACATCGTGGCCATCGCTAATGCAAATCTTTTATTCTCGATTTCAGAGTGCCAAGTCGAGCCAAATGACATATCGCCACCGCATTGTTTGAATGGCAGTCTGCCTGCTTCGTCTTCTCAATCACTCGTACCAAGGCTAAACATCAATCATCTGGATTTGACGATGCCTGGCCTTCTAGCAAGCTGCTGCTAAACCCTTTTCGAGTCTGTTGAAAGTCAGCCTTTCAACGGGGGGAGTATGTTGGGTTTCCCAGCCCGATATTTAGTCGACATAAATTAAGTCATAGTCAGTGGTGCAGCAGTAAATTAAATGCCTATTATTGTTTGCTATTTTTTACTGTCCACTGCATTTTGTACCATTGTACCTTGATTTAAGTTTCCGCACGGCAGCAGCCTATACATCGCTCTCTGGGATCATCGCCTTCTTCGTCGCTCTCTCGATCTTTCATTATCGCTCTCTCGGATCATCGTTCGCTTGCTTACATTAGGGCACGGGCAATTCGGCCCGCCTGCCCTTAATTTGTCTGAACCTATCACTCGTATAGTCGGCATCTATCACTCAAAATTTGATCATCGTCGTGCGCAAACGTGATACCGCCAACTTTTCGTCTCGCATTGTTCTTTCGCTAATAAACCAAATTGAACAAAAACACATACACAATATACACACATACATTGAATCCAAACCCTTTTGTTTTTTAATTAAACTTCGCATACATACGCTGCTGAAGAAGCTCAGTAGCTCAACAATCTAATTATATTAATTGTCTACAGGGTATTAGTGCGTCGCGTCAATAAGCGACACTCAGCAAATAAATTTGTGTCTCAAGAAATCTTCTCAAAAATATTTTGCTGACAATTTCGGCAGCACTGCACACGTAAATACACATATGAATGTTCGTTCTGTCTGTGGACATTCGCATCAGAAAAAGAGGGATGATTTCAAATTTGACTCGCAAGTGTGGCACTAAAATCCGTATGGACCCATTTATTATCCATTTATATGTCATTAATATCCATATTCAAGGATGATATATATATATTTTAGCTCATACTACTTTTTTATATATGATCAAATATATCATTGTATAATACAATACACCATACAAAAAAATATATATTCGTGAATATATATACATATATCAGCTTATTACATTAGTATATGCTATATTAAACAAAGTTAACATCTAAAGCATGTACAAAATAACAATTATTCTGGTATTATAGGGCAAGCGTCTTCAAAAAGAGTCGACTCTAAAAATGCTAATGTGAAGGGTGGCGCGAGCACAAAAATCAAAACAAAGTTGCGAGAGCACAAATTTCAGTTGGGCGCACATACAAACATGCAAACACTCTAAGTACGTGAGAATGCATGTGCACACATAGACTCTCGGGGGATCTGATGTCAGGCTTTGGTGTGGACAAATTCAATGTATGAATTGTCCCGTCTATATATTGTATGGTTAGTGGTACAACGCTTCGTGCAAAAGACATTACAGTAATATGTAAGATTACGATTTATGTAATTTATACAATATATTTTATAGTTTTGTAACGCTGTTCTTAAAAGCAACAAATAGGATTTAAGACAAAACAAAATTTAAAAAAAAACGAAGATGAACGTTGTTTTTTTTACTGTTAACAAATGTTGTTTACATATGTCTTCACTATATTTCTACATCTACATTTTTACATATAACCTTCTCGTGGAAAGGTGTGCGAGAGAGAGAGAGAGAGGGAACTCATAATATGAATGAATCTCGACGACTAATAGCATTTCCCACAGAGCATATTTACGGGGAACGGTGGGATTTTTTGACATATGTGAAACTTCCATTCCCATAGGCCACCATCCATAGAAAACACAGTTGACAACAATAAACAAAAAACAAACATTATGAAGCCATACCTATTCGATTACTCAATTAATAACATAATCCTACAACGCCTTTTCAAAGTTAACGACATGGGCATTACCTTTGTACCTAATTCATGTGTTAACTCTCATATTTTTACTATCTCTAACAAAGCCAAAGGACTCCTAGGATTTGTCAAAAGATGGTCTAAGGAATTTACTGACCCCTATACCACGAAACCTCTGTATATTTCTCTGGTCCGGCCTATCTTGGAATATGGTTCCTGCGTCTGGTCTCCTCACTACCAAAAATTTCAAGATATTCTCGAATCAGTTCAAAAACGATTCCTCTTCTTTGCTCTCCGCGGACTCAATTGGGACCCTTCGATCCATCTCCCCTCTTACGAAAGTAGGTTGTGTCTAATTAACCTCCACTCTCTCAAGTCCCATCGAATCTGCTATGGAGTTCTCTTCCTCCACAAGCTTCTCTCTGGTGAGGTCGAATCGACTGCCCTCACCAGCCTTATCAGTATTGCTGTTCCTTTCCGCCCGACTAGGCATTACTTTCCTCTTCATCTCCAACTCTGTCTTTCTAACTACTCGGATTATGAATCTTTCCGTAGCCTTTGCCGTAACTATAAACAATTTTTCCATCTGTTTTCCTTTGATACTAGTTCTAATATATTCAAAATTATCTTAATCAATAGCTTAATTTAATTTAAATAGCTCTAATTGGGAATTGATCGGCTACCGGCCTTTCTCTAACCTAAATTTGGTTGGCGGGACCTTATCGGCTACTGAACCGATAAGTATTTGCATTACTTAACCCTTTCGTTTAATTAGTTGACATGTAATTTTACCCTTACAGTTTAACTGTAAATTGTTAAACTTTAAACAACAATAAACAACAAAAATAGGAAATATAATTATTTGTAAGACTGCGGTTGAACAGCAACAAATGATGTTGCAAATATTGATGGTGGCGTTCGACAAATAAATGAATTCGATGAGGAATAATTTTTTGCAATTTTAAATTTTTTTAATGAAATTTAGCAAGGGTGTGGATAGTTGTAAGTAAATTTCAATCCAAGTAATATGTTATGTTCAAGACCGTGTTTTATCTTTTTTAAAAGCGGTACGGAACTTTCGACATAGTCTTCCAAATTTATTACATTTCAATTTACTTTTTATATAGATTTGCGTATGTGAACATCGGCTCTCCAGTAAGCTGCAGCGATTCGACAATATATAAAAATTGGATCCTTGCACAACAGCGTCGGCAATATTGGAGGAAAAACACAACAGCTTCATTAAACAGATAAAAATACAAAATCTTTTTATTTATTCGTCTTCTTCTCCCGAATAATTTATAGCACAGCTAGGTGAAAATTGAGCGTCTGCGATTGAAAAACCTCCTGCCCCCTCGCCATTTGCGAGAGAATATCAGTTATTCTCTTCAGTACTTGCTTACATTTTCGCAGTGAATTCCATTTTTTCGTTGTGAATGCCAATTTTTCAGAATTGTAATTGAAAACCATCGGCTAAATATTGCATGCAAACGTGCGGTTTAAGAACATCCAAAATGGATGGTAGAACTAACAGAAATTTCAGAACGCAAATCTTACGGACTATCCCCGAAATGGATGGTCGTATGTGGGAACAGGCTATAAGCGGCTTATTTGTCAACAGGTCTCTTCGACGGAGTCGGTCTATTAGGATGTGATTAAGCTTGGCTTGATAATTTGCTTTCACCTTTAACAGATCCTTCATTTAAAGGCCTGTATCCAGCACTGCGGAAAATTACTGATAATTATTTATTTCGTATGTGTGGAACGTACTAAAATTGTGTGATCAAGAACCTAAAACGTGCTTGGTCACTCTCATGATTCAGCGCAAACGTAGGGGTCAAAATTATTAAAATGCTTATTTTCCGTGATCCGCCTTAGACATGGTCTTGCCTCAACTGCTTTTATAAAAGCAATGTTTGATTTGCGCACAATTTTTGCCTCCATTTTTCACTTTTACTTCAGTAATAATAGGAACATATATATTCCTGGCCTGAATGACAGCTTTTCTCTAAGTGCACAATCGTGTCGATGGGACTATATGTTACTATAGATAAGAATCTGTGGATTTCGTTTAGGTTGCTGGATATTAAGGCCAGGAAAATACAAGCGAAAAATTCCTGGCCCAGTTTTTTTAATATGAAGTTTGACAGTAATTTTTAGATTCCGCGGTGCTACCGACTTGGCCCAGTGCACAGGGCAGTGATAGCGCTCAGTATCTTCGACTGAGCTCTTTGGATAATTTTAAAATTACTAATGAAAGCGTTTCCCCAAAGCTCAGAACCATATATTCAAATTAGTTTGAGTACAGAACTACTTTTCTACTACTACTACTACTACTACTGTTTAGTAGTGAACGAAATAGGCCAAGTTTATAGGCCAACGTAGATCACTAGTTTTAAATTTTAGTAGATTTCTCTTCGATTCAAATGGACACCGAGGTATTTTGCTTTGGTTGTTTGTGAACTTTTCTTTTTGTTTACAGACACTGATGGCAAGTTTGTCAGTTTATGGTAAAGGTGACATGTTTGCACTTCTGCTCGGTTATACTCGTATTTATGCGCCAGTCTGCTAGCCAGTTTTCCAAGGCCATGGGATGAAATTATGTGTTCCGCTGCTTTTGTTGGGCATTTGAAGCTCAGATAGCAGTATCATTAGCAAATGTCAAAGTTGATTTTACCCTGTTTGTCGGTATATCTGCTGTGTAGATGATATACGGTGTCGGTCCAAGCACGCTACCCTGAGGTACATCAGCTTCAATTGGATGTTATTCAGATAGGAAATCTTTAGATCTTACTGCGAAAACTCTTTGCAATAGGTATGACTACAATATTTCATGCATGTTCTGTGGCATTAATATTCTGATTTTATGAATTAAGCCATCCAGCCTCACTTGGGGGAGCAATACTCTCGACTTTCAAATACATTTTGTATCTCAGCGGTTATTCGGTTTACCTGTTCACTGGTTCCATGTTTTTCGGGAAATTCGAATTGGAGCAACGGGATTCCACTATTGACGGCGCTTTTTAATACCCGAAACTCGTACACTTAAACTCGAAACTTAATGACTCTTGCAATATATCCTGCTCTTAATTTAATGGGCGTGGTAGCTTAAAAATTGTTGGCTAGTGAGAACACAAAGCTATTTGTCACTGAAAGCAATGTACAGTGTACCACTAATGTCTTCGTACAGCAGACATTTTTTACTTCGTTGGCCTATAAAATGCAATCCGACAAAGATACGAAAAAAATTTGAGTGCAGTAAACAGTTTATATTTATATATTGAAACCATTTATTAGCTATTGTTTAACATATATTTTGATTCCGTAGTATACTTTTTGATTATATAATTCAATTTTTAACAGAAAATTTCGCAAAATTGACTCCATTTAACTGTATTTGCTTTCTCTATTGAGTTCTCTCTTTGGATGGTTAGATATTTTTAGCCGCTACTTCAAGACAGATCTATGGGCTTGCCACTCCTTTTCTTATCGCGTAGCAACTTTTCAATGTGCCTGGGGACACGACTGATGTTGCGAAGTTTATTAGATGTCATTATTGGTTGGAGTATTTTGCAACCAGTGGCATTACATAATTAGTCTTAAGCGTGCAGTAGTATTGGCGAGTGATCCGATAGATCTGCTAAACGAAATCCACAGATTCTTATCGATAGTTGTCCTATCGACACGATTGTGCACTGAGAGAAAAGCTGACGGTTCCTCAACGGTGATTTAACGGTGTAGTATATATTGGAGCTTGTCGATAGGGTGAACCTCATTTGTACCTATGGGCATACTATCAGCTGTCAGTTCCACCTTGGTTGGTAAATTTAATTTCAATTTATTATGTCCATCTTAAAGTCTAGCAACTATCTCACTGGCAGTAACTGTCGGTTCGATTCCTTTGATATGCACTTGTATTTCTTTTCTATTTTTATTAGTTTTTTTATTGTCGAAGTATTTGGCCAATGATCCATAGTTTTGTTCGTCATTAGGTATTTTTCTTTCTTTATGTTTTCAGTTCATTTTTTAATCTATTCAGTACAATTTACCTGACGCACATAAATAGGTGTTGGATTTATTAGCTTGGCCTTAGGTGTTTGAGCGTTATCATCTTTTTTTTGGGACTCTTAGAATAGCGAACATATTGTTTGTCAGCGCCTTATTTAGCAAATTTTTTAAGACGCCTCGTAGTTACCTGTGGGCTCGCTTTTCTTTTTACTTGCACATAGACTGGGCTTCATCAGTCTGCATCCGCGTACCGTTAGCGTTTTGTCGCAATAAGTTGACAATCCAGAACGCTGAGAAACTGGTAAGACAGAGAGAGTGTGCTTTCTTCGCGTGCGTGTTGGTATAAAGAAGTACGCGTTTGTTTCATTTTGACGCGAGTCAACGTTTGTATTTTTGTTTTTGTATCTGTTGTTGTTCATATTTTCTTAATTGGTTACAGAGCTTGTGCTCTTACACTTTGGCAGTTGTTTGCCCAAGATTTAGTATTATTCGTAGTAAAGAAAGGTTAACCTTATTTTATGGATTTTTTATTTTTTAAATCTATATTTATATTCAGTTTAGTAATTACTCTCAATACTCTTAGAAATACATTTTTTTTACAAAATATAATGTTGTTTGTTATTATTATTATTTTTCAGTGCATTAAGACTATGTAATATCGAAAAATAAAGCAATCTAAAAATATGAAGATCACCTTAAAATAATTGAAAATGATCATTTTATAGACCTTTTTCTGAAAAAAAACGAAGTCTCCTTACATTTTTTCATATGACACATGATTTTTCGCGTTACATACATACATATATGTATGTATACTAGAGCTTTGTATGAATTTACAGTATTCATAAAATCACAGCTATACCCCATCAATGCGTTTGATCATTAAAAACATAGCTCGCAAATAACTGTTGACCGTTTGTTTTGCTTACGCTCTGCTCGCGAGAACAACCGAAAAAAGTATGCACCCTCGTTCTCCTTCTAAGCAGCAGACTTCGCTTCTTTTCATTTCGGTTTTATGTTGAGCGCTTTACTTTGAGCTGTTCGTGAGACGCTCTATTACCGAACATCCCACAATGAGAGATACGAGTGATGGTCGCACAGAGAGACTCACTAAAAGACCGATTGACTGAAAAAGTCGGGTTGACTAATAAGCGATACCTTAAACGACGCCCAATTAATGTGTCTATCTAAAACCAAAAATCAAGGCATTCAAATATTTTTTTTCGACTTTTCCTGAGTTTGCAAAGTCAAAATTTCGCGAAAAAATACCGAAAAAAATTATGAAATTTCAATTTGGAAGCTTAATATCTTCCAGACGTTAAGTTGCAGCTACAAAGTGTCTGGTTTGGATTTATAGCAGCATTTGTCAGCTTTTCAAAACTGTAAAGTTCAATACAACCAGTTGTAACCAGTTGTAAGTTAAGTTGTTAAGTTATGTGAAAAATAGAAACACTACCTCTGAAGAAAAATACCAAATTTCAAAAAAATTAAAAAAAAAAACTAAACTTGAAAAAAGAAACATTCTTTACAAATTTTTAAACATCCAAATCTATCAGAAAAAGTAATTTTTGGCGACAGCGAAAAAGTCGTGTCGACTAGTATAACTTGTCTTCTTTTCGATGCAGTGTTTATATTGTCTTTGGTGGTACGTTGTGTAACATTGTGCCATTCGATTTTAACGTTACATTTTCTTGAAATTGTAAGCATGAATTTGTTATATTTCAAACTAATTTTTTGATTAAAAAATGAATAGTTTCTTTACAATTAATTTATTTGGAATTAAGCTTAACAACTAATAACGAGTTTAGGTTTTGTGTGGCCCATACTACCTGTTCCAGCGTACTCAAGTGTGATTTCAGTATTACATTTCAAAAAAAAATTTAATACATGTCTTCGTTTAGCGGTAAGCGACTATACATTTTGTCAAAATTCATACACACATACATTCGCAAAAGACTTTTTGGATCGTCGTTCGAGGGCAAACGGTCCTGGAATGAGCAGAGCAAAAGAGACCGGAAAAAACTGCTCGCCGGCTGAGCGCGAGCACAATTTTTGTACGAACAATGCAATCGGTTGCTCTCAGACTTTTTGCTCAAAGTCTTAGTGAAGAACTCTTATTTTGCGACCGCATGAATCGGTCAACAGTTATTTGCGAGCTATGATTAGTCAGTTTCGAATTACCCCGAATCACTAAGCACCGAATCCGCAAATTTCATACACATACTATGGAGAAATGTGTATGTGGATGCGTACAGCAGCATGTATAGTACATGCATGTACAATATTATGGCACACTCAGATTGCTATCGTGCATGCATTTTGTGTACTCAGCACTCATGACGCACACACACAGTTACACATGCAGAGGGCAAAGCAAAACACCACGGAGCTCTCCCAAAAGGGAAGCAACACACAAATTTGCTGGTGTTATATACTATACCATAGACGGAGAAGCTAAGTACCAGGTTTATTCTAAGACCTTTTTCTATGTCTGTCGCGAGAAGTTGTGATATTCGTCATGTTTGTGATTTTTTAATTAGCTACTTGAACATATTTTTTAATTCGGCTACGAGGTGCTTTTTATATTTTCCTTTTATATTTCTGGCCTAGGTCACTTTTAGTCTTTCATGTTACATTAGTTCAACAGCTCATTTAAAAAATGCATATTCTGCATGACAAAACTGCTGCGACTTTTTTAGGTAGACCGAGCGAAGGCGACGTACACAATCTAGCCATACAGGTAGTTGTCGGGGGATTTCGAAAACTTTGTGTTCGATGGTATCCTGCTGGTTCTTGTCAAGGTGCACCTAAACCAGCTGGGAGACGTCCTGTTTGACGCGAATTAGCTTGCCAACGACCTCGGCAGGGAAGACTAATTCCTCCATGATGACTTCGTTTACAGCGGTTAGGGTAAGGGAGAGTAGACGCTTCTGTTTTAATGGATTGCGCGTCTTGCGGGTGCGCTTGTGCAGAATCTCCAATGACTACGTAATGATTTTCGGAGAACGTCTATAACTCGCGGGACAGAATTATCTGGATCTTCTGGACCACCTTCTGCTGTGTACAAGTACATGATGACGGCCTCTTTCTTCCAAACTCAATCTCGCGCGAACTGCTGATGTGCAGATCACGCAGGTAGAGCTTTAGGACGCTGTTGGCCTCAAGCTCAACCCCAGCTAGGCAATCGACTTGATTTGACCTGTCTTAGTAATCTTGTAGCCGATATATAAGTTGTCGACTATTTTGACAGGAAAAGGGTGTAAAATGTATGCAACATACAAATGTAAAATTCAGTATATTTCAATATAATTTGGTATGTAGGGGTTTTTAAGATTGCTGATTGCAAACTTTAAATCAGATTTCAAGAATTTAAATGGCGGATCCAAAATGGCGGACAAAACACCCTGTTCTAAGGATATAGGGCATAGGGCTAATTTAAAAGAGCATGAATTAGCCTTTAATATCTGATATCAGCACGTCAGGGTTTAGCTGAATAATATTATGACAAAAACGCTATTTTTAGGGCTTTCAACCCATGGTTTCTCAAAAACGTGACGTGATGGTGAGTTTGTTAACGGTAAACAAAAAATTCATCTCAGGAAAAAAAAAATACCACAAAATAGGCTACAAAATGTCGATACTGTGAGCGAAATTATTAAACAAGATCGTCATGTTTGGAAACTGGTCCAAAAAATTGGAAATGTTGCATCATTTTTGATAGAGAAAAAACTCTTATTGATAAATAATCATTTTATGGCCGGAAGTTCTTGGAAAATTAAGGTAAGCCAACCTCCAAATGCGGAATGTACTTTCATATCACAAACTGAACGATTACACATAGCCCTAATCAAAATATAGAATCAAGGGATTATCTGCTTGCAGACCGGTATTAACAGCTAATGGGATATTTTTTTCCCAGTCTTGTTTTAGTTATTCTTCGTTATGTGGGGGAAAAATAAATCCTTTTTTTTTTGGTGTAAAATTTGGTATGCCTTTATTTGTAAACTATTGGTGGCACTGATTTAATCTTAGGCGTTTTGGATATGAGAGATTCTCTCATAAAAGTCAAGATTTTTGATATGGCGATTCCATTGTGAGAATGAATAATGGAGATCACACACATCAATAATGACGCGCACTAAAATTAGGCAGCTTGGATTTGAAATTTTAGTTCATCCACCGTAGAGTCCGTATCTAGCACCAAGCGACTATCACGTTTTTTTTCCATTAAACTTTTGAGGACAGAGAAACTAGATGGGTCGAGTTTTTTAACAGAAAGTACCAGTGCTTTTTTGAATTTTAAAATTATCCTCAACATTGCAACAAGTCATTGAGCAAAATTGGGCATTATTTAAAATAAATATAACAACCCAAGCCATTACAAATTTGTAAAATGGGGTACAAAAATGGATTCCTTTTTCCCGTTCCATCTGCTCCAAAAATGCATGTATTTGGCGTCGCTGGGAACCCTAAAAGGCAGCATAACCAATTTCCACGTTGTATAGAAACTGCAGTTGGGTGAAATATTGTAAAGTATCTCGGGATGCTCATCGACCACTTATTTCCGGGAAGATTGCGCTGTTTACCTGGTTATAAACAGTTATTTTCTCGCTTAACAGAATAATTCATAGGCGAAAACAGTTGCATATTTGGGCTATTCCGGCAGACTTGCATGACCTCCGATTTAATTTTTCCTTGTACCCAAACTTTTGCAGTTGATTTTTTTGGAGCATGTTTTCAAGTTATTTTTTTCAAGAGCATTTAAACATACAAAATAATTCTATATAGATTGGGACAAACGACTTGAAAGGGTGCTTCATACATAGAATACGCCAAAATAACTCCATGTAGTTTATCCTTGTTGAACAGACTACAATGCAAGCGATACGATAAACGAATAAGGGAAACATTTCACAAAGCATCCGCCATATTCTTTAAAATTTTTTTTTTGCTATTTACTATTAGGTAAAACGACATACATATGTGAATAGCTTCCAAAGGCTTGTTTTTCACCATTTCATAGTTATTAAATTTACCTTATGATCTCCCATGCATGCAGATTCACCGATCATGCCATATTTCCATTCATCAATTTGGACAATTTGCTTAATTTGGGGACTCATTAAAATACGATCACACCACGCCGGACAACGTGTTGACATATAGTCCATAGGCATTTGTGGGTCCTCTTCAAAAGGATAAGTTGGAAAAAAATGTATCGGGTATTCGTCTAGAATATCCTTAAGTGGATCCAATTCTCTGTCATACTTCTTGAGCTATTTAAACCAAATAATTAAATATAGCCTTACTATCTGCAATGAATAGTTACCCAATCTTCCTTAAACTTCAGTTGATGATCGACATGACAAAATTCCTTTTTTCCTATAGTAAGTACGGTCTCCCCAATTGAATTGCGATAATGCACTTTATTATTTTCATTCTTCGTATTTTCAGCGCGATAAGCATTCATGTTCTTGGTTAGCTCCTGTTTAGAAAGTTAAAAGATTAAATATTTCAAGTTCACATTGTTAACTTACTTTTACGACGCCTTCGGTATCGCATCTAAAATTGAAATCACCAAATAGGAAATATGGTACTGAACCATTCTGTTCATCCGAATGAAATCTGTTTTCAAATACGTGTATATAGTAGAATTGCACATTTGTATTTAATTAAAATTACCTTTCAATTGTATGAATTAATGCTCTTCTCCTTGTTTTACAATATACAGATGGAAAACTTTCACAAGCAGCCAAATTTGATGCATCATGAAATAAGTGGATATTGACTAGATCGATCACTGTACCATTAATTTCCCAACGTGTGCGCATAAAACCTTTCCGAGACCATTTACACTAAAGCAGTAAAAAAGTTAGAGAATAAAAAGCTTACAAGAGTAGATTTAACAGTAATATTAAAGCCGAACGCCATCATTGCTATGACTGTCTCCTTTCCTCCATCATACAGTGGCCGGATTGGCAAACATTTTGGGCATAAAATAAACTGCAGATCCCAGTGTCTTCAAATTTTGTACAGTTGATTGTAATTATCTACATATATACAGATTGGACACATATTTAGATTGATCGGTCTCTATCTTAAATGAAGAGGAATATTCATTCAATATTCATTCATTATCATAATCCGAATCTATATCAGATTCAATATTGTCTTCTTTTAATATAACAGGTGGCTCAGCGAAAACGGAAATCACTTATGACGGCAGATTGTCTATATTTTTTTTACCCTTTTTTTTAATTAATAAAAGCTTGATATTAAGGTAAGAATTGCTCGGTGAAAAATATCTTCTATATTACACTACTCAACAAAATTCAACTTTTTTTTTCCGCTCTCGCCCAAAATGACTTTTTCTGATAGATTTGGAGATTAAAATTATTTTATTATGGTATTTTTTTTTTGGTTTGGTTTTTTTTAAAGAATTTTTTAAAATTGGTTATTTTTCTTCAGAGGTAGTGATTCTATTTTTCAAATAACTTAAGTTTCTTATAACTGGTTGTATTGAACTTTGCAGTTCTGAAAAGCTAACAAATGCAGCTATTAATCTGACCCAGGCGCTTTGTAGCTGCTGCTTATCGTCTGGAAGATTTCAAATTTCATAATTTTTTGCGGTACTTTTTTTGGAAACATATCGCAAACATACATACGCTGCTAAAAAAGGTCAAGACGGGTAAATAAAGTGCCGATCTATTTGCGTTAACTTCACTCTTGGGGTCCCCTTTTTCCTACGGTCTTTGATGACAAATTCTTGCTGATATGACAGCAGTTAATCTCCGTGCAGTTGTGATATTGCGGACGTTCACGCCGAATTCGAAAGTTTCAGTTCCATCCACTTAAAAAAAACCAGCAGTGAGCGGCGCCTTCTGTATGGCCACTTTTTGACAGCTATTATGCTTATGCAATTCATCGCCTCTTTGCAATGAGCAACAACAAAATATTGTGATTACGCTCTGCGCTTTGTGCGGTATTGGCTCAACTGCTGCTAGATCTGACAACTTTCCTCTTGCTGGCGCTCTTCATCGACTACGTGCGCTTCTGATGCCATCGTTATAAAAACATACGCCAATGCATTGCTTCGTGTGCTTTGTTTGCGCCGCACAGTGGGACATTCGGCCATTTCAGCTTGCTAAATTAATTACTTCTGAACGAATAATGATATAACGAGAGGGAACGTTGTGAGCCGCGGCAAAGGCCGCGGCTCTACCTTATACCCGGTACTCAGTCAGTATATACATATGTACATACATACATATACATATGAGCTTGCGATTTATGCAATTTCTTATATGTTCGCAAAAGGGACAAATTAGAAAAAATGGGCAAAAAATAATATTTCAAAAAATGAAGTAAATTTTTGGAATATTATACATGTTTCCGATTTTGTTTGCATATGATTTTTACATCTGCTTCTAAATTTCTACATGACATGTATAACTACATATGTATTTGAGACGTACAAGTGTTTAGGACATTAAACCAAATAAATTGCGAATTAATCTTTTCCAAGGTGTGTGTGTGTGTGTGTGTGTGTGTGTGTGTGTGTGTGTGTGTGTGTGTGTGTGTGTGCCTGTATGTATGTATGAGGCTGTACCTCTGAGAGTTTGGGCATGAGGATAAACGATTTAGATGTGGGTTCGTTCGGCTCTCATGCGGCAGTTGATTGGTGGTGGAGTTGGCTAAGGACAATCTTTATTTTTGATTGCGGCTCAACGCAAAGAAAAAATAACATTTACAGAGTAAAACAATGCCTTCCACAATGAAATGTGGAATGTGAGTTCCAGTAAAGTTTTTACTCCAAAATATATTCAATGTTTATGCACCCTGATCCTTTTAAATAATAATGATAGGTGATGGTATGGTTGGTACCATAATTTCTTTCAAATCATGATACCCTATCCTGCTGCTGCTACATTACTATATATTCGAACAACCAAACAGAAAAGGAACACTTTCAGGACATTTAATATGCTTAAAATGTAATCAAATTAATGCTAAGCGATTTCCTGTGAAAAACTGCAAGCTGTAAATGCCAGAGAGCAAATGCTTTAATGATTTCCTCATCTCTCACTTCCTTTGTGGCAGCGACCATCCCATCTCCCGTTATTCTGGCAGATTGCGGTGCGCGGACATTAACGTGGGTCATTTTCACCAACAACACCAACAACAAAATCGCAATAATAAGTTGAAGCAACGAAACAAAATCTGCAAAGCATCCAAAAACCCCAACAAAAAATGAACGAAAAGAGCAAAGAGCAAACAGAACAGAACAGAAAAAAAAACCCAAAAAAGAGAGCGAAAAAAAAAGGAAAATTAGGAACGAGCAGACCATTGTCAGCAGCTGGTCTTGATTACAGTTCGGACGTTACATTCATTTATTGCAAATAACAGTGAAATATTTTGTATTTTTCCTCACTGCTAGACCCAAGGAAATTCTGGGGAAAATTACACAAAATATACGCAGGGATGAGGGTTCATAAAGTGCTTTTATCAACGGATCTCAATGCCGTTTTGTCTGCCCAATCGAAGTTATTAACTGCAGCTTGTATAAAGTTGTGCAAATTACCGCAATTTACGATGCTGTCCATCCAACCAGCAGGCATTCAAAGGAAACACAAAATTGCTCAAAAATGAAAGTCTTTAGCCACGTCACGTATCTACGGATCTACTAACAATGGCGAAACTTGACCCAGTTGCAGGGGGGCTGTGCCGGGAGCTCGGTCGGTCTTTCAATAATATTCTGTCATTTTCACTAACATGACCACAGAACATCATCCGGTCTCCCGGAACCGGCATCAAGTGTCGAAATAATAAACGAAATTGCCGACAGCGACAAGAGGGCATGAGTCAGCGCTTGGCAGGCGTTGCGTAGCCACTGAAATTTAATTTGTTTCTTCCGGCCATAATATTGATCCGACCTGATCCATATTCGGCAATCTGGTAGATATGGTAACTTCCCATGATTCTACGTTTTTGGTTTTCATTTATCTTAAAAATTGTGGATTCCACAGATTTTCGTCTTTTGTGGGGGCGGAAAGGGGCGTGGCAAAATTTTGAAATACACTTATGCAGGTTTGGTATCAGATGGATAGAAAGTTTGGTTGCTCTAGCTCTTATAGTCTCTGAGATCTAGGCGCTCATTTAAACGAATAATCAAAGCAGACAGGGTGGCGTGTGAGAGAGAGCGAGAGGGAATGATGACTTTCGAAATGGTTTTCTTCATTGTAGCTATAATAATGATCCGATCTGATCCAGATTCAACACTCTGATAGAAATGGTCATTCTCTATAATTCTGCGTTTTTAGTTTTCTCGTATCTTCAAAATTGTGTACGCCACAGGCTTTTTTCCTTTGTGCGGGCGGTAAGGGGCGGGGCGAAATTTTGCAACACATTTGGAGTAGTGTGAGCACACAGGAGACTGGATACAAAACTTTGTTGCTCTAGCTTAAATGGTCTCTGAGATATAGGCGCAAATGAAGACGGACAGACGGACGGACGGACAGACAGACATGGCTATATCGACTCGGCTATTGATGCTGATCAAGAATATATATACTTTATGGGGTCGGAAACGCTTCCTTCTGGGCGTTACACACAACCGTTATCCCCACAAATCTAATATACCCCTATACTCTTCGAGTACCGGGAATAATAAATAATAATCTTCATGAAATAAACTTCCTTTGAAACATAAATCTTTCAAAGTGTAGTAGGCACAAGTACATGGTGCTTTAATGTCTTAAAGCTTTACAGCACATTGTCTAAGTTGAAGTTTGTTCCGGTCCATCTGTGCATATATGTATAAACTAATTTTTTTGAATGTTTTCGCATCAATAAAGAACGTTTAATGGTAAATTTTGCAATAAAAAATAATTTTGTTTTTCATTTTTGATCAAATACAAATTTAAAAAAAATCAAAACAAAAAAAAATTGTTTTTTTAATAAAAAATTTAAATTTTTTTTTTTTTAATAATTATGTACCTTGTAAATAATATCTAATAAACTAAATTTTACAAAATAATATTTATTTGCCTATTTATTTTTGTATCTCCCATTGCTAATATATGACATATGTATGTATATGGATGTGTTAGTAAATGGATATAATTCTTGGGCTGTTTTTCAGCTTTAACCTGACTTTACAAAAAAAAGTCATCGAATTTTCCCTATATATTTTTTGTACATGTTCATATTTACCTAAGTTTTAAGTTCCCACTACCGAGAATTAAGCGTTTGGCTTCTAGATCAATTTAAGTGACGCTACCTCGCACGAAAATGTTAAAAATATGATTTTGTATGGGATTTACCTGCGATAGACCTTAAATTAACTAAAATTTTTTTAAATGATTTGCCAAGACCCGTGATGCTATTGACTGGGCGAGGTATGTGCAGTTTGCTTTTCTAGATAAATTTGTGTATAATCAGTATATTGCCGACGTTAAAAGGCGACTTAAAATCAATCCCAATTTGCTCTGAAGTTTCATAAGTTCCAAAAGATTTACGGAATTTATGAACCTCAGTAACTTGAGCTCATATACTGATAGTGGTATAGCAAAAGCTTTCTGCTTCTTTTTTATACTTCAAATTTTGAGTCAAAAGCAGTTTGGACAACATCTTCGGTGGTCATCATTTTGGAGGCAATTGCTGATTTCGACAATTCTAGCAAAGCAGTGAGAGTGTTGCTTTTGTGAATTTGCACCTGCAGTCTGCATGCAAGATCAGGAATGGGACGGACAGGCAGACATGGCTGTATCGACTCGGCTTTTGATGCTGATCTACAGATGGATCAAGAATATATATACTTTATGAGGTTGGAAACGCTTCGTTCTGGGTATTGCACTCATCCACTATCACCACAAATCTAATATACCCCTACACTCTTCGAGTACCCGGTATAAAAAAACTATATGATGCCCACAGCCTGCTAACATGCGCGAACCGGGAAACTTACCTTTTGGATAAAAACTACGATAAATTAAAAAATATAATGACAACACTGCACATACAATTAAACACTCCCCTATACTGAAAAATCGCAATTCTAAAAACAATAAAGCAGAATCTAACTTGCTTTGCCGACTGTGCCCAAATTCAGTAATCTGCTAGCCTCTCTGCGCATTAGTTGCATTTTGATCTCGTTTTGTTTTGGCCGGGCAAAGGGAAGCAATCGGCTTCCGCCAGCCGCCAGTATAAATAAACGCTCTTAAATTGGAAACAATTCGCGTTTTTATTTTGAATCAAAAAAAGGTGCCAAAAAGCTTGGCATCTCAAACAATCTAATAAAGTTAATTTTTCTATTGAATACATTTTTGCTGTTTTTTTTTTTGGTATCTCACTTATCTAATACATGAAATATGTATAAATATGAAGTATTGATCTCACTTTTTAGTTATTTTTCAACTTTAACTTGACTTTACAAAAATATATACCTACTTTTTGCCGAGATTTTTCTTTGTGCATGTTTATTGACTATTCTTTTATCCAATTTCGAAAGCGCTTTTTATGCTTTTGAGCAGTTTGTTATCGATTAAAGTGCTGCAACCTCGGGCGAAACATGGTGAAAATATGACAGCCCGTTTTTTTACCGTTTTTTGGGCCGTTTTTCGTGCAAGGTAGCTTCAGTTAAATCGATCTAGAAGTCGAACTTATCTTTAGGACGTTGATATGCAATGACTGCACCATCAAGTGGACCAAGCGACACCAGCAGATGGCTGTTACGCGCGGATCCCAGGCAAGAACGCAGCCCTCCTCTTGCCCAATCGACCGAGGGGCGCTAGCGCATAACGCGCGAGAGTAGCAGTAATTTAAGACTAGGAAGGGAGTTAGTAGTAGATAAAATATGGTATAGGGAATTATAATCCGAGCATAGGACCCAAACGGTTCATGCAAGGAATAATTCGATCTACAAAGCGGCAGGAACAACGGTATATAGTTTCTAGTGCTTCTAATAGGAATCGTGAAGTTTATGCGGCTCAAAAGGTCAGGGCTATCTACGTCGCCCTTGATCAAGTTGTGCACAAAATTCACACCAAGCATTTTCCTATGATTAGCTAAGGTTGGAAGGTTTATTAAAACCAATCTATAAAGTTAAGACGGCAGCCTCACACCTGCATCCCTGCTGAGGCCTCGTATGGCCTCCATGTTGAGCTGGAGATATAAGTGAAACACTTTGGGAATAGCGGAAAACTTAGATATACCTCTACAGTTCTTTGCATCAGACTTGCTACCTTTCTTATGGAGAGGAATTATAAGAGACTCCTTTCATATCGGGGGAAAGCATGAAGAATTTATGGACAGGTTGGATAGTTTAAACAACGGCCCACACAGATATTCGGCACAGTACCTGAGTACACAGCCGGGAACTCCGTCCGGACCCGGTGAAAACACTGGCTTCACTATTCGTAGATCATGATGCACTGAGCTTTCATTTAGCAAAGGACTGAAAATGCCGTTCGACCTCGTTAAACCGTATGGATACGGATACGGAAGGAGTAAACCTCCTTCGAATAGGTAGTTTGGAAAAAACGGACAAAAAGATCGGCAATTGCCTGATCATTATCTGCCGACGTATTAAGGAAGGATACCGAGGTTGGGTGTGCGGACGTTCTACGCTTACTGTTTACGAAGCTGTAGAATTGTTTAGGGTCCTTAGAAAAACGTATCCTGCATCGAGATACGTAGTTCTTATAACATTGAGCGTTAGGAACTGAACAGTTTGACCGAGCCATTACATAACGAGAGAAAGAAGAAGGAGAGCCAACTTCTTGAAATTTTGTATAAAGTCTTGATTTTAAGCTGTTTAGACTGGAAAGCTCCTTGGTAAACCAAGAGGGTTTCCTCGATCTAATAAGACAGGATAAGACAGGAAAGCGGGACACAAGAATCAAAAAGTGAGTACAGTGCATCATAGAAAATATTTGTGCCTATCGAAACATCAGTGCATAAGTACAAAGCGGACCAATCACAATCCCTAATGAGGTTATTAAGCTTCGTAAACTCGGCCTTTCAGAAGCAGCGGACACAGAACACACAACTTGAGACAGAGACAGGTCAATCAAGCCGTCAGCAAAGTCATGTCGTGACATGGGCACTAGGCTATTAGACTCGTTTACCGAAGACCAAACAATTCCTGGCAAGTTGAAGTCACCAAGAACTATCATATGATCTTTATCTGAAAGCAAGGAGGAAATAGCGGTTAAGGCGGACAAATACTGCTCGTAAGTTGCGATATCCAAAGAAGGTGGAATATACGAGCAAGTTATGAAAACTGAGAAAGCGGGAAGAATCTGTTTTACACACAGGAATTCCAGTTCCTACTGAATCTGGACTGTAAAAAGTTCCGACGTGAAGTTTGAATCCACAGCAATTAGAACCCCTCCTGCACGTCGAGACGAACGATCCTTTCTAAAAGTTGTGTACCGACCTGCCAAAACTTCGGAATTAATAATGTCCGGCTTTAACCAGGTCTCAGTAAACACAGTAACGTGGGATGCAAATGCGACACTATCCTGGAAAAGAATGCTGAGCTTACTACCACTAACCATACAATATATAGACAGGACAATTCATACACTGAAAATGTCCGCACCAAAGTCAGACATCAGCTACACCCGGGCATCAGCTACACCAGTCGTGAGAGTGTATGTGTGCACATGTATTCTCGCTTATTTTGCGTGTTGTGCATGTGTGGATCAGCTACTCGGCGAGTCGTGAGAGTGTATTTGTGCTCATGAGTATGCATGTACATTGCGTGTTTGCAAATGTGTATGAGCGCACAACTGAAATTTTCGCTCTCCCAACTTTGTTTTGATTTTTGTGCTCGCGCCACCCTTCACTTTAGCATTATTGGAGTCGACCCTTTTTGAAGACGCTTGCCTTATAATAGCAGAATAATTGTTATTTTGTACATGCTTTAGATGCTAACTTTGTTTAATATAGCATATACTAATATAATAAGCTTATATATGTATATATATTCACAAATATATATTTCATTGTATGGTGTAGTGTATTTATTATACAATAATATATTTGATCATATATAAAAAAGTAGTATGCGCTTAAAAACATATATACATATATCATCCTTGAATATGGATATTAATGACATATAAATGGGTAATAAATGGGTCCATACGGATTTTAGTGCCACACTTGCGAGTCAAATTTGAAATCATCCCTCATTTTCTGATGCGAATTTCCATCCACAGAGAGAACTTGCAAGTACATTCATATGTGTGTGTACGTGTGCAGAGCTGCCAAAATTGCCAGCCAAATATTTTTGAGAAGATTTCTTGAGACACAAATTTATTTGCTGAGTGTCGCTTATTGACGCGACGCACTAATACCCTAAAGACAATTAATATAATTTGATGTCATGTCTGATATACATTTTGCATTTGTACATATTTTCATTCGTTCATTATATTCGTTTATAGTACATTAAACAAAATTAGAATATAGAGGATATTCAATATATACAAATATTTTAATTAGAATATAGAGGATATTCAATATATACAAATATTTTAATTTTGGGCAATCGTCATCATAAAATCATAACCTACAATCAATTCTAAAGTAATGGGTGTTTTCTCAGAGCGTTTGTACTTTGCCAAGCTGAAATTCGTCAACAAGCTGAAGAAGAACACACAAAACATGTGTGTGAGGCTGAGCTTTATTGTATTGTATTGCTTTGTTTGTATTGGTTTTTTACAACGCCGCTGTGCTCTCTACATTTGCCACCATAATGTAAAAAGACCCGATTGAGAGGACGGGAAGATACCAAGGTGCCACGTGTGCCATTGAACTACATAACCTGGATCACATCACTCGGATCTACAACCAATGCTGCCGCAGCCTTGTTTCTATGACTTATGTCGGTAAGAGATTGAAATTTAAATGAATTAAATATGAAGTAGACCTACAATTACATTCCTCTAAAACTATTTTTGAAATTTCAAGTTCAAAAACTCAGGAAACGTCGAAAAAAAAATAGAACAATCGACGGATAAACGGCTAATACCCCTTTTATATTAGTCCACATATTAGTAACATAAAGACTTGTAAGGTCTTTTGGGACGCGCTGATTCCAACTGTAAAAGTGCCACTTGAAAATTAAAGTCAGCAGCACGTAATTTTTGTTCGGTGGAGCCAACGATAGCTGACAAAATGATGCGGCTTAAGTGTAAACGCCTCGCATCATTTTTCCGCACCTTCGACAATGATGCGGTAGTGTAAAAAGGCTATAAGTTGCAGCCGTTTGACCAAACTTTCGTGTGCCGAATTTTGCCGTCAAATTCCGTTAGTCGACAAGAACCAGCTTTATTTTTTTTACAAAAATCGTATGTTGTATGTTTTTTTTGGGCGTTTTGAGAAATATCTATAAAACAAATTTTAGCTCTTCATGATTGAATTTTACGTGCAACCGTCGACGGAAATTAATTTCCGTACCAAAAAATGGTCGAAACATTGGGAGTGTTGCAAGGTAATAATAGAATATGCAATAAATCATAAAATTCAAGGAAAGCAACTGCAGATACATATGCTGAGAATCGTGTGATAAGTCCCAAGTATATATCCTGAGCACTACTCGACAAAATTAAACTTTTTTCCGCTCTCGCCCAAAATGAGTTTAGTTGAAGTTTCTTATAACTGGTTGTGCTGAACTTTACAGTTCTGAAAATATGTAAAATGCATATACGCAGCTTACCGTCTCGAAGATATTAGGCTTTCAAATTCAAATTTGATAATTTTTTGCGGTATTTTTCCCCGAAATTTTTACTTTGAAAACTCAGGAAAAAACGAAAAAAAAGTCTGGGACTTTTAGTTTTAGATAGACACATTAATTAGGCGTCGTTTAAGGTATCGTTTGCAAGAATCGATAAACGGCTAAGTGGCAGCCGTGTGACCAAACCTTCATATGCTGAATTTTACTACCACTACCGAAGCACTACATCTGAAAAAACCTGACAAATTTAAAAAAATTGTTAAAAAAAAAACAAACCTAGAAAAAAAAACCATAATTCTTTAAAAAGCTTTAAATCTCCAAATCTTTTAGAAAAAGTCATTCATCGATGTTAATATTTCAAATTGCGTCATGAAAACGCCCAATGTTGTTGTTCCATCTAAACTAGGGTTAGCGAAATTTCCGCTTAGCTGTTGTTATGATGTTGACAGGTCGGCTGCTTCATTTGGACAACTTTTAAATTTCTATTCTCCAAATTGACACTTCTGACACCAGTTGTTACGTTATGACGAGATGAAGACAGAAAGTTGTATTGTTTTATGTAGAAAGGCTTTATTTCCGAGAGAATTTATGTTCCGTTCCGAACCAATCGACTGACTATTCCCAGTCAAACCGGCTCGACTACTCAATTTCAAATCGTTGTTCGCAAAAAAATAAAAAAAACGAGAGGGAACGTTGTGAGGGACGAACTGAATATATACTTTGCATCTGTCTTTTATATACATATCTACATTTACATATACAGTGGCTCAGGGCCAAAATGATGCAGTGTCAAATAAAAAGTTTAAGGTGCTACAGACTTTAAACTAGAGAAAAAACAAAAAATGTTTAAACGCCAGTTTGTTGTATGTTTTATCACAGTTAAAAAAGGAACTTTGAACGGTAGAACCGGAAATCAAGTCGGATTCCTAGTTTCTCGGAGCTTTGGTGCAAGTTATCGGCCCCAAAACTTACCCAACAGGTGAGGGACAAAATAAGGAAGGAGTGCAGTGTGGAAACTGTGCGCCGGGTTCTGCGCAACCATTACTTCAATGTCCGAGCACCCCAAAAGAAGCCCTTTATAAGCCCGAAGAACAAAGGGACAAGGTTGGCGATCGCAAAAACCAACTTTGACAAGGATTTGGTGTTCTGGAATACCGTAATTTGTACACACGAGACCAAATTCAACCTTTTTGGGTCGGACGGAAGGAATTTTGTGTGGCGACAGCCCAATACTGAGCTGGATCCCAAACACGTAAAAGCGAAAGTCAAGCACGGCGAAGGAAGTGTCATGGTATGGGTATGTACAGTCCGCAGCCGGCGTCGGAAACTTGGCGTTTATTGACTCTACGATGGATAAGCTCACTTACTTCAATATTCTCAAAGAAAATTTGCACCAAAGCTCCGAGAAACTAGGAATCCGACTTGATTTCCGGTTCTACCAGGATAATGACCCGAAACATTCGTTCGGAATAGTATTGTCCTGGCTTATCTGGAACTGCCCCCACTTGATGATTCCCCCGGCCCAGTCTCCATACTTAAATGTTATTCAAAATTTGTGGGCTGCGCTGGAGAAAAACACCCAGAATCACAGGATTTCTAGAAAAAAGGACCTTAGAAAAGCCCTGCTGGAGGAATGGAACAAAATAAGCTCGGAAAGCACTAGGAAGCTGGTCTCTTCCATGAATAGTAGGTTAAAAGCCGTAATAATGGTTAGGGGATGACATACTAAGTATTAAAATACCTGTTTAACCTTTTATTCGACTAATATTAAATTAGTTTGTGGATGCATCGTTTTGGCTCTGACCTGTATTTAAGATATATTTGAAGTTTTTATTTTATTTTTAAAACTGAGCAATATTTAATCAGCAAATAAAGTTCCTTTTTTTAGCTGTGATAAAACATACAACAAACTGGCGTTTAAACATTTTTTGTTTTTTCTCTAGTTTAAAATCTGTAGCGCCTTAAACTTTTTATTTGACACTGCATCATTTTGGCCCTGAGCCACTGTATATCTACGGCTCGTGGAAATGTGGGCGGGAGAGAGATGTAAGTAAGCGCTTGGGTGCGTTGCGTAGCGACTGAACTTTCATTTGTTTCTTTTGGCTATGCTAATGATTCGACCTGATCCAAATTTGAAAATCTGGTATTTTTCATGATTATCCGTTTTTTTTTATTTTCTCGTATCTTAAAAATTGTGGGTTACACAGATTTTCGTTGGTTGCTCTAACTTTTATAGTCTCTGTGATCTAGGTGCTCATGCAGACGGACAGAAAGACAGACATGGCTATATCGACTCGGCTATTGATGCTGATCAAGAATATATACACTTTATGGGGTCGGAAACGCTTCCCTCTGGATGTTACTCACATCATAGAACAACAATGAGCCACCGCAACTAAAAGTACACCCGGTGTCTATGAGTATATTTGACACCCGGGTGTTTTCTGGCACTCCAAATAGGGTGCAAACGATTAAGTCTAAGTATTGTGTCGGGTTTTTTTACGCACAAGCGTAGATCGTAACCGAGTGATTTGTTGTATGTATACATGTGTTGCCGATCTCAAGTACCGATGCAAAATGAATGGGTAAAAAAGGAATCAGAAAACTCGAGACAAGAAACGTTTTGTGTGGCATGAGTGTTGTTGTTATTTCTTGTGCATTCTTTCTGCACCCTTGTTCTTTGCTATTCCCATAACTTGCTTTATACATGCATACATTAGTACATAAACATGTATATTAAAAACAAAAAAATTTTTTTTTACAGCTTCATTGGACGTTGACAAACTTTAATAATAAACGTAGAAATGCAGGCCGACGTTTCTGACATTTTTGAGCTAATACCTTTAACAAATGAACTAGACCGCAAATATGTGTAAATCAGTTGAAAAACAAGCAGTCGATCAGTGCAATATACTTTGTATGTACTTTGCCTACAACGCATTTTTGCGTATTACTTTTTGTGCTCAATCCCTGCTTCTCCTACATTCGTTATGAGCGTGAAAATGATTGGCACGCATTTACGAAAAATATCTGGGTGTCTGGTGAAATAGAAGCAACGCACAATGTGTGCGCGTGTGCCCGAAGTACAAGCTCGCAAACACCGGCATGGTTTTGTGTGGGTGCGAGTGTTTTACTTTTCTTGCCGGTAATGAGTGGCACCGGCAAACAAAGTTCAATGGGTGTGAGTAGAGAGTAAAAAAGTGACACCGTTCTCTGACTCACATCCACTATCAATAAAAATCTAATATACCCCTATACTCATCGAGTACCGGGTATAAAAAGAATTTTTTTAAATCGGTGGGCGGTCAAAGATTTTCTTCAATTGTGGGGGTGTTGTAACAGTTACAACAGTGCTATATCACAGGAGTCTGGATATAAAATTTGGTTGATCTAGCTCTTATAGTTTTTGAGAACTAGGCGTCAAACAAGACGGATGGACATGGCTTTATTGAGCTAGCTATTGATGCTGATCGTACTTTATGAAATATACTGAGATATACTTTATGGGGTCGTAACGCATCGTCCTGGGTGTTACACACATCAACCTTCCTCACAAATCTAATATACAAATCTAAATATAATTTTCGAGTATTGTATTCGAGTAGAATAAATAAATACTTACTTCCGGAAAATAGTTCTGTGGGAATTTAGACTTTTCCTTTGTTTCAATAGCTTCAATATTACCACAATATATATGTTTATGTTTATCTTCTTCCACTTGATCTTCCCAGTTGTGAGTTATAAAATTCCATATTTTTAAAGAAAATATTTCTTTGTGAGCGAAGTATAGATTTCCAAGCGCCTATAAAAGACAATATTATGATCATATAAAATAAAATTTTTGTATTTTTATAGTACTTAACACATACTTGAAGACTTAAAAAAATTTACGATTATGAGATAAAATTCTTTTTAACATGATTTGACAAACTTTTGTAGAAAAATAACAAGGGGTATACAATTAATTTTAACTTAATCTTAAATTAAACGTGAGCATTTCACAGGGTCGGGAACGTACACCAAGCGACAAAAAAAAAGCCGCACACCGAAATTTCATGAATTTTGGACTTCTCTAGCGTTGGATATCCCGAAATGTTATTCGATTCGTCTAATTCTTTTTTTTGTGAGTCCCTGTGAATGTTGTTTTCTTTTTGCGCGCGTTTCCTGTCGTCTCAGTTTCTGGAAACATTTTTTGCAAAACATTTTACTTAGGAGTCTTTAAGAAGTATACCTAAAGGAAAACAGATGACGGTGACTGAAAAGTCAAAAATGATTGCCTCGGCTGAACAAAATGTCTCCATTCGAAAAAAAAAACGGATCGAACTAAGTTAAATGAAAGCTCAGTGCGGCGATTTTTAAACAAATTTCGTGAGACTGGACAAGTGGAGAGGACAAAAGGATCGGGAAGAAAAAAGTGTACATGTGCAAGGGAAAATCGGATTATTAAGAAAACGAACCGACATGATCGATTTAAAAATGCTGTAGAGATAGCTTCTAAAGTGCAGCAATGATTTGCCAAAGAAATTTCAGCTATAACTATACAGCGTCGTCTAAAGGAGATGGGATTAATGGCAAGGACACCTGCCAAAAAGCCACTTCTTAATAGTCGAATGAAGAAAGCGCGCGTAAATTGGGCTAAAGAAAAAGCAAATTGGGGTTAATCTGAGTGGTCATGAATCATATTCTCGGATAAGTCAAAATTTAACCTCATTAGACCCGACGGTTCCCGCACAGTTCGCCGCAGAAAAGATTAACGCTATTCCGAAAATTGCTGCATTGCCAGAGTGAAGCATTATCCTTATATTATTTTATGGGGATGCATATCTAAATATAAAACAGAGTCCCTAATAATTATTAAGGGTATGGTGAATTCAAAAAAGTATGAAGTGGAGTTATTCGTATTGGAGTTGTGTCTAGTATGGAATCATTTAGTGAGAGAGAAGATCCCATCTCTGTAAGAGATTCTTTGACTTTTTTTTATTTTTAAAAATGTAGTCAACTAGTTTCAACTATTTTTTACAGACAGGTTAACATTTTGAAGGCGGAATTGGGCATAAAGTCCCTAGATTGGCCAGGTAACAGCCCCGACCTCAATTCGAAAGAGAACGTCTGGGCCCTTTTGACTGCCAAAATGAGAAAGCGGAAGCATAAAACTATGGTTGAGTTCGGGGAGGTTATAGAAAAGGTTTGGTTTGAGGAGATAACGGTGGAATATTTGAGGGCTTTATGCGATTCGATGCCCAATAGGGTTAAATGTGTAATAAAAGCTAAGGGAGGTACCATCAACTATTAGTTAATATATAATAATAATATAATATAATAATAATAATAATATATAATAATATATAATATATAATAATAATAATATAGTTAATATATAATTTGAAAACAAAAATTCTGAAATATGTTTGTTTATTATTAAACTATAGAAAATGAAATAGCCTATTGAAAAAAATTTTGTTTTTGCTGAAAAAATCGATTTTATAATTTTATTAAATTTTTTTCCTGCGGTTGGTTAAAATACTAAATGACCGTTCAGAAAAGATTGAAAAAAATATTTATTTTTAAATATATGAATATGATATCAAAAAACCTAGTATGCACTTTTGTTAGAAATTTATTTATTGACTCAAAAAATTGAAAACTTTTAGTATCGAATAATATTTGGGGAAACCCCACGCTAGAGAAGTCAAAAATGCATGAAATTTCGGAGTGCGGTTTTTTTTTTGTCGCTGGGTGTACGTTCGTGCGCTTTTAATGCACAAAAAAGATTGAACCCAAAAACGTATCCAAAGTTTTTATTTGCGATCTGAGAGTATTTTGTTAGCTCTATGTTGGGTACAAAAGATGGTGTTCAACGAGTTTTAGTTTTCATAAGGGTAGCAATAAACATATGGTCGCGAACGTACGCGAAGTAGAAGGAGACTTTGGCTTAATCTATAATATTTCCCTACATTTTCTAACTATTATCACCTCGCATTTTCCCATAAATCAAATCATATTTCCTTAATAAACAGTAGGCTATAAATTCACTGCATCAAAAAAACCTTTCGAAAAAAATGTTAACCACGGTTTTGGGAAAGCATTACAATGTATGCTCGAACGCTTCGCCGTATCATGCAAAACTGTACGGCAATGAAAGCATCACGTGACAGTAAGAAATTTGGTTATATGTAAGCGCAGCACAATGTATGTTCGAACGCTTCGCCATATCATGAAAAACTGTGCGGCAATGAAAGCATCACGTGACAGTATGAAATTTGGTTATATGTAAGCGCACTGTCAAAGTTTCATAGGTGAACCGCTTCACCTACCGAACCGCTTCTATTTATAAAAGTGTAATTTTCAAAGGTCTGAGGGTCTAAAAATGTTCCTTTTGGTATAAATAAATACAATATTCAGCACAATTCGACAACGTTTAGCGGAAGCTCCTTAAGGTCAAAGTCGAAAAAACACGAGTCGAAAGTTCCTATGGGAGTTTGAATTTATGTTGCTCTGATCGGATTATATATTTTTTATGATTTTGAATAGAATATTGGCCGTTAGCCGTGGGGTGTTACTACCCCATGCCACAGAATACAGGGAGTTTTCGCGAGCAAACCGTTACCCGCCGTAACTGTGCACACTGGCGGAAGTGCGACTAAACTCTCCTTGTGAGGGTGGCTGGAAGCAGGCTCTCAGTGAAATTACCCCAATCCAAGGTCATGCCGAGGGATGCATGGCCCAGGGGATGCTCGGTCGCTAACATGCAGTCTCTGGATACCTGCAGACCTCCAGTTTCAACTAGGCTACCCTGGGCAAGTGTGCTATGCCTCCGGTGACCAACCCCTTCCCGCCTACTCGTGGGACCAAAAATTGCAAACTACAATTAACAAAACACAAACAGCAAAGGAGCTCGGTACTCCTCTTAAAGTGCCGGAGGATCAAGACCATCTCTCTACATCTGCACATAGGAAACCAGTGCCAAACAATAAGTGGAAGGAGACTAGGTCGGTCCATTATCTCGAGGCAGCTAGCGCTGCCATGATGGGTCCGAAAAGCCTAGAACGTCGTGGGGACCCAAAGCCGAACCGGTTACCAGGGTGGCTACTACGCAGAGCGAAATCGCGCCTGACAAGCTCCCAGGGAGCGTGACAAGCGCAACCCTTGACAAACCCGACAGGCGGCGCTAATGTCTCTCAACACAAGGACTACTACCACTGGCTCAGAAGTATCTACGAGGGAGTTTTCTCCCAAGGACACATCCCTGACACCTGGATTCAGACCAAAGTCGTGTTCATAATCAAGGCAGGCAAGCCCTCGCATACTGCCCCCAAATATTTCAGATCCATAAGTCTCTCGTCTTTCCTTCTGAAGACGATGGAACGGCTTCTGGGACTGCATATTATGGCGAAAACTCTGCAGAGTCTAATCTCAGACTCTCAGCACGCCTATCGGAAGGGAAGATCCACCGAAACGGCTCGACACACGATCACATCGATCATCAAAGCGTTTCTTAACTTCAAGGAGTTTGCTCTGGTAGCCTTCTTAGACATAGAAGGTGCCTTTAATAATATCCTTCCGACTGCCATCACGGGAGCACTAACGAACCTGGGGATTGATTCCCAGACGGTGAACCTAATCGATCTGATGCTACAATGCAGGACCGTTGGGGCATCACTGGGGGTGTCAACGTGCACTACACAGAGCAAGGCGGTATCCTCTCGCTCCTCCTATGGAACTTAGCGTATAGAGATAGAGGGGGGTGGCTACTGCGTTCTCTGGGAGCTTTCCGCAGACGCTGTGTGAGTGTATGACAAATACTCTCAACAAAATGTCAAAATGTGCTGACAAATGCGGGTTAGGTGTTAGCCCGTCTAAAACGGAACTGGTGCTTTTCTCAAGGAAGTACAAAATTCCGACGCTCACAGCATTTTAGCAATAATGCCATGTATCTTGGCCTGCTCCTCGACAGAAAGCTTGACTGGAAACTGAGCATAGCGGACAGGGCGAAGAAAGCCACAGTGGCCCTATATACTTACAGAAAAGCCATCGGACTGAAATGGGGAATGACCCTATACATAGTCCGGTGGCTGTACATAGCAATCATTCGACCAGTAATGCTCTACGGAGTGGTGGTATGGTGGCCAGCTTTGGACAAGAAAACTTGTCCCACTAAACTCACCCGAGTTTAACGCATGGCAGAACTATGTATGACTATGTATGCGACACTTTCCGCTCTCAGAATGAGAGAAACCAAGCTGTGGAAAACATTCGCGACTGGCCACTCGGGAATCCTGACGAAATTTCCGCAACTTTCAGAGAGGACTGATTATTGCATCCCGAGCGATCACCTCTCGACGCCTTTCCAGGTATCAATGCCACATAGAAGGACTGTGAGATGGGCGAACCTGGACCTGCAAATGTCGTTCACATATATACTGATGGCTCAAAGCTAGACAACCGCGTGGCAGGGGGTGTCTACTGTAACGAGCTCAACATCAGTCACTGTTTCAGACTCCCGGATCACTGTAATTTGTTCCAAGCGGAGGTTGAAGCAATCAAAGAGGCTATTCCTATTGTCTCCAAATTAACCTTTTACAGACGCCAAGTGTGCGTCTTTTCTGATAGCCAGGCAGCTATTAAGGCACTAACTCCTCGACGGTAAATGACTGCCGCAGGTCTCTGAACAAGATCTCAGAGCAGTGAAAACTTTTCCTAATGTGGGTCCCCGGACACAAGGACATTCAGGGGAACGAGCTAGGCAGGGCACTACAATTCCGCTTCAATCGGAGAGGCAGCAGGTAGCGATGCCAATGGCTACATGTAGGCTACATACGCACGAAATTTTCGAACAACTCGCAAACAGGCGATGGCAGGAAGCCATCACCTGCAGAACCTCAAGATTGATATGGCCATGTCGATCAGCAAAACGTTCGGCAGAGCTATATAGACAAAACAGAGTGCTCTGCGGTAACACGAGCCATCACGGGACACTGGCAGATTGGCACTCACGCCTCTAGGCTGTCAATCCCTCACAACGACTTCTGCAGAAGTTTCCAGAACGAGGAGGAGGATGAGTCGGTCCCCCACTTCTTCTGCCACTGCCCGGCTCTCGGTAACCGGTAACCTTTCTCTCTCTCCGTAGCTACCACTTTAACCTAACCTAACCTACATATTAATGATCTTCCCCAAGTTTTATATCATTTCCTAGTCCTAATTTATGCTGATGATGTAAAGCTATGTTTTTCCTATAGTGACCGCTTGTACCAATATCTCTGCAGTCAAATCTTGACGATCTTACCAATTGTAACACTAACCCTGAACCTAGAGTTGGTATCCTTCCTATTCCAACTACGTCCGCTTTACCTTCCGTCTCAAAAAACTAGAATATTCCCTAAAATATTCACAGGTCAATAGCATGGTCGATTTTCTACATATTATTGATTTTCACCTAGTGTTATCTCATTCCCGTGTCCTAATGTATGCTGATAACGTAAAGCAGTGTTTTTCCTATACCCTTGTACCGATATTTCTGCAATCGAATCTTGACGCTCTTACCAATTGTACCACTAACCCTGAACATAGAGTTGGTATCCTTCCTACTCCAACTACGTCCGCTTTACCTTCCGTCATAAAAAACGAAAATATTCCCTTCCGCTAAATATATTTTATCAGAATGCACGTGGCCTGAGTAGCAAGCTCTGCACATTACATAATGATAGTGAAACTTTTGGGTCAGCTATCATCGCTTTTGCCGAAACCTGGCTGAATTCCTCAATTTCTGATTCCGAGATTTATAGATATGATCGCCCATGGAGATGGCAGTGTCCTGATTTCTGTTCGTTCGGACACAGTTTCCCAACTCCGTTGAAGATGTAACAATATTGAAATAATTGTAGTTAAACTTCGACTGTGTTCTTTTAATTTATTCATATCAACCACCGACTTCTGAATTTTACACTTACATGGTCCACGGCACCCATCTTCAGTAGGCTTTATCAAAATTAAATTATTGGAATCGGTTTAATATGTAAGGAAATTTTAATATATCGAAGCAGCACGGCACCATAAAGAGCACACATTTCTCTTAATCATTGCTGCTTGCTGTTGCTT
Source organism: Drosophila algonquin (assembly GCA_035041765.1). Lineage (NCBI taxonomy): Eukaryota > Metazoa > Arthropoda > Insecta > Diptera > Drosophilidae > Drosophila > Drosophila algonquin. The sequence goes on from JAWNKY010001765.1 coordinate 66,736, forward strand.
TGCGCTTTTATTTCGCTGCATCGCCCTTTCTTCGTTCGTTCGTCGTCCAACAAGTGCTGCGAGGGAGCCGAATTCACCTAAGAATCTTTCGTCTTCACGAGAAAACGTTTTTTCGTTGGTTGAAACTGACTGTCCACAATTATCGCATCAAAATCGCCCACTCTCACATTACAAAACAAATAAATCAAACCTACACGAACATATATTGAAATCTAACAAAGTGCGTTTTTAATTAGTCAACAAAACTTAACTTTTTTCCCTCTGTGGCCCAAAATTAATTTTTCTGATAAATTTAGGGATTTACTTTTTTTTAAAGAATTATGGTTTTTTTTAAAGAATTTTTTTAAATTGTCATGTTTTTTCCAGCGGTAATGCTTCTTTTTTTCAAATTACTTAAGTTGCTTATAACTGGTTGTATTGAACTTTGCAGTGATCAGTGACCAAAGCTTTGAAGGTTTGATCAAACGGCTGCTACTTAGCCATTTATCGATTCTTACAAACGATACCGCCTAATTAATGTGTCTGTCTAAAATGCTAGAGCATCAAGGGAGGCAAGACACAGAAGACAAGGAAAATACCACGCCCGCCACAACATGGACATCAGGAAGCCGAAAGTCACGAGAACATGGATCGTCGATACCGGACACACGGGTGAGCTGGCCGATGGCCAAGATATAAAAAGGGCTTAAAGTAGGTGTGTGGTGGGAATAGACAGGCTAGAATACAATTAAAATACTATATATACATTCATAACCGAACATTTCTCTCTACTCGTCACCCAGGTGGCCATAGCGTGCCTCTGATCCCGGCAATCGTGAGTTGCCTTTCCTTTTCGTTCCATCCCCCCTTTCCGCACTCGTGGCCTGCCTCTTGTCTGGCAACAGGGGATTAACCCTGCCTCCCCATCCTCCCCTCAGATCCGTAGGTTATCTCAACTCCAGCAATATGGGCTTTACCCTCCTGGAGGCAGGAGATTTACTCTGCTAAGATCGGGGTCCGGTGCGTCGGTGGGCATAGCGGCGGTCGCGCCTTTCTCTCTACCCTAAGCTTTGTCTCTTTAAGGTCCCGCCGCTGGCGGTGACTAGATAACCCCTATTTAACGATACACCCTCCAGTCTCGGTAGTCTCAGCAACTTACAAATAAACTGTAAGTGACCCTGGATAGACTGAGAACTGTACCAGTCCCAGAGATCACTACTTTACAGCCTATATGCCACTTTTTATTTAAATGACAAAATAGCCGTTATATATATTTTTTTTATATTTGTTTTTGCTTCGTCTAATTGGCGGTTCTGTTCTGCACATTCCTGTGTGTACATTGTGCAGTTAGCTATTGTGAGTTCTAAGGATTAGTGCTGCTTGCGGTGAGACAACAGATGGCGAAGAAATTGGTGAAAAAGTAATTGTCAACTGAAGTTATTTGAACAGAATTTATGATTCAGATTCAAACAAAATGTGTCTTAAGCTAATTAAAAAAGGTAAGTGAATCGATGAGAAAGAATTTTGTAAACGAATCATGTTTATTTCGTCTCTAGATTTTTGCAAAGACAATGTTGCCTATAGGCAACATTAGTCCTGACTGGTTTAAAAAAAACATATTCTGCTAGACATGCGGTTTAAAGGTTTAACGCAATCAGAAAATGAAGGTACATGTTTACCGATTTCAGTGAGATGGTTGCGGAGATGGGAATTTCGCACAAAGTAGAGAAGATAACGACCGTCATGATACACTATACAATTTTATAGAAATCATAATTCAAGATGTCATTGTTAAAGGAAACACAATTGAAAATTTAAGAAAATTGTCGTGACATTTTCAAGGGTAGGCGTATCTATCTGATCTACGATTTCTGTCTTTATATTGTTGAAAGAATTTGTAATGATCTTGGACTTGGAACGTCCTCAGACATTGTTCTTCATTTGGCATCCTGTGTTTCCGAAAGGAAAAACTTCAAGTTATTTTATGATAACTGATTCACATCAGTTAGCTTATTGATTGCTTTAAAAGAAAAACCGACTAAAAAATTTTATTTTAAAGACTGAAAAGAACCTTGCTAAAGAAGGTAGGTGATATTATTTAAAAGTTAAAAGTGATTTAAAAGTTGAGAGCACAATTTGATTGCATTTCGCTTGTATGACAATAAAATTGTCCAATTGATATCACATTTTATTGGGGACCAACCCGTCAGGAAATGCACTCGATGGTGCCGAAGAGAAACAAAATATAAAAGTTAAACGGTTATGGTAGATTGCTACAATAACCACATGGGCAGAGATGATCTGTCGGACATTCTATGGAACTTTAAAAAATCAATCACCGTTCCAACAAGTGTTTTATGCGCATTCTCTTTTGCTTTATAAATATGACAGTGGTCAAAAGCCTACTAATATACCGAAAAAAACTTGGCTTTCACCGAAGAATAGTACACACATGACTCTAATAAATTTTCCATTAGATATTGCCAATGAACCATATCAATGAAGATACATATTCTCAATGTGAGAATGAAATTCTTTCACGAGAAAGAGGTCGCACAGCACAGTTTAAATTTCTCATCTATTTCAGCATACATACAACACCACCAGCTCTATCATCTACAGCTCATCAACTTCTAAATGAACAAGAGGGAACGTTGTGAGCCGCGGCAAAGGCCGCCTTTATACCCGGTACTCAGTTAGAGTATATGTGATCTTATGATTTATGTAATTTATTATACATATGTTTGCAAAAGGGACGAATTAAATTTTGGCCCAAATGGAACATTTCAAAAAATTAGGTCGAACCCTATGAAAGTTTTTTTTTATCAAATTTTATCTGTTTCAATTTTTGTTTATATATACTTTTTACATCAGCTTCTACATTTCTACATGTACATGTAAAACTACTCATACGAGACGTGTAAGTGTGTGCGACAGAGAGAGGGAATGAGTAAGCGCTTGGCAGGAGTTGCGTAGCGACTGAAATTTAATTTTTTCTTTCTGGGTATAACAGTAGTTTGACCTGATCTAGATTCGGCAATCTGGTAGATACGGTTATTTTCCATGACTATGCGTTTTTGGGTTTCTTTTATCTTAAAAATTGTGGATTCCACAGATATTCGTCTTTTGTGGGGGCGAAAGGGGGCGTGGCAAAGTTTTGAAATAAACTTGTGCTGAATTGATATCACAGAAGCTTGGATAGATAGTTTGGTTGCTCTAGCTCTTTTAGTATCTGAGATCTAAGTGCTCATTTGGACGAACGCGCATAGCAGACGGGGTCGCTTGTGTGAAAGAACGAGAGGGAACGATGACTTTCGAAATGGTTTTCTTCATTGTGGCTATATTAATAATCCGATTTGATCCAGATTCAACATTCTGATAGAACTAGTCATTCTTTATGATTCTGCGTTTTTAGTTTTCTCGTATCTTCGAAATTGTGTATGCCACAGACTTTCGTCCTTTGTGGGGGCGGAAAGGGGCGGGGCGAAATTTTGAAATACACTTGGAGTAGTGTAACACAGGAGACTTGATACAAAATTTGGTTTCTCTAGTTTTTAGAGTCTCTGAGATCTAGGCGCTAATGAAGACGGATAGATGGACGGACGGACAGACAGACATGGCTATATCGACTCGGCTATTGATGCTGATCAAGAATATATGTATATACTTTATAGGGTCGGAAACGTTTCCTTCTGGGCGTTACACACATCCGTTATCACCACAAATCTAATATACCCCACTACTCTTCGAGTACCGGGTATTTATACCGAGTATAAAAAGGATGTACATACATTCGATGCCTTAAATATATCATTCAGGATATGTAAGACTTTGAAATTTATTTGGTCATTATTTGAATGAATTTTCATGAATGAATTGAATGATAAAAGTAAACAAAAACTAAATAATTTGTTGTCCAGTCCAATAAATTTAGCTATTTAATAGTTAATATGTTTTCCCTTATTAAGAAGCATTTGATTAATTCGATTTTCCATTGAATTTGACAAGTTTTGAAGTGTCGAAAGGTCAATTTGATCCCATTCTTTAATTAGTGCCTTTTTAAGGTCCTTTACAGTATCACACTGGCGGTTATTCTTGTAGACCTTGCGTGACAGTATTCCCCATAGATCTTCAATCGGGTTTAGGTGCGGACTGATCGCAGGCTATTCTAAAACAAGTATTTTCTTATCCGAAAAAAAATTTGTTTGTTTTCCGCGCAGTATGAATTGGCGCGTTGTCCTGCTGGAAATCCAGTCATCTCCGTATAGGCGTCCAGCAAAGTCAATAAGTACTATTGTGTCTAACAATTCTATGTATACATCTGCATTTGTTTTCGTGGGTATAAAACATAGTGGAGACTTTCCTTCATATCCAAATGCTGCCCAAATCATCAAGGATCCTCCACCGTGGTTGCGTTTATGGCAAGTCTTACGTGGTTGCCTTATATCCCGCCAATACTTTTGGAAACAGTCTGGCCCGTCTAAGTTAGACTTTTTTTCGTCGGAAAAAATAACTTTTTGAACTCTTCAGACCAAAATTTATATTTTTCTCCGAATGCCAGGCGCGCAGTTATGGGGCGTTTCAATAGCCTGGGTTTCGCCTCGCGGGAAGTATATTTAACCGTGTCGTTTTCCTGTAAAATCTGATTTACCCGTCTACTGGACATATTCAGCTGTAGCTGACGTTTGATTTCAGTGCATGACATGCTGTCTTCCACTGTCATTCGTCGAATTTGACTTCTAGAGCGATTATCAATGTCAGTAGGTCGGCCGGTCCTCTTATTTTTCCCGTAATTTTCTGGATTTCTGAGGAAATTGGCTACTGTGTTTCTATGCCTATTAACTCTGGCAGCAATATAAGTAATATTTTTTCCAGCTTCGGCCAATCCTATGATCAGACCTTGGTCTTTGTCCGACAAATGTGATCCACGAGGCATTCTAACATAAAATCGCTTTATCAACAAGATTGTTGAACTCAAATACAATTTAAATTGTTTTACTCACTTTCTAATTAGAAAAGAATTTGTGTTGTGTACACTTGAACACTCGACTATACCCTGAAGCACAATATTAGCAGAATGCACATATACTTATTTCATAAGAAACCGACGACCTGCCTCGCAAATTTGAGATAACGATACTAAGAATGAAGTCTAAAGAGAAGTCGTGGAATATGTACATATGCTATATGTACATATGTATGCGAAAACAAGCATACTCTAAAACAATGTACGGTAAACTTTTATAAGAATACAAAGACTAGAAAAAAATGCACCTATACTTATTTCACTGAGGTAGATAGGCACATTAATTAGGCGTCGTTTGGGGTATCGTTTGTAAAAATCGATTGATAAACGGCAAAGCTACAGTTGTTTGACCAAACCTTCGTACGCCGAATTTTGCCGATAAATTCCGTTCGGTACCATTCCAAATGGCAATTTGGAGAAAATTTGTATAGCTATGTTAAACATTAAGTGATTGTTTATCAAAAAACTTGCATATCACCTATCGAGTCACGGACTTACTGACCCATAATCGTATTAATGGGATTTGTATCTAACACTATATTTCCATGTTTCTAGCATGACCACGTGTCCGAATAACTGAGTGCCGCAGCCGCAGCGGCAGAGAAATTGAATCGTGTGGCTTCGGCCCTATGCACAAACGACAATTATTCTGCTTGGCAGCGCCGATGCAGAGAAAAGTAATCGAGTTGCTTCGTGCCTGCTTTCTGCGCACACAAACACACAAAATCCTGCGTTTGGGGCCGACCCCTGAGTTAAAGGGTGCGATGTGCCGCGAAAAACAGCACACACAAAGATTGTTATTCTTATTCGTACCGTTGTAAATCTTTGGACAATTTTATTGGTTAGTATCTTTTTTTGTTGGGAATTGACGCCATTAAAGATCCAACATCTATAAATATGACTATACAATAAAAAAATGTGTTTAAAAACTAAACCTAACCTTTCTGTCGCGAAGCTTTCGTCTCGGCGCTTGCTTGCTCACAAACACCAATACATCTACGCACAGCAACGGCTTTGATTTCGGTGCACTTGTGTGCACATACCGACAATCATTCTCCTATTCTTCTTTGTGCATGCTCGCTGCTGCTGTCGGTGCATTTGCGCGCACAAACCGAAAATCAAACGGATCGTTCTTCTATTCTTCTTTGTGCCTGCTCGCTGCTGCTTTCTGTTGCTGCTGCTGCTTGCCGAAATGGCTGAGTCCAATGACTTGTCGGAAAACTGGGTGTCTTTTTACAAACGGAAGGCACAGTTAATATACGACAAAGCAGCCTCCGGAAATGTTTGGCCACGATATCATATTCCTGATATAAAACTTCCTACTTCACTATGTTTAACACAATTATAGGTCAGGAGTCCGCTTTATCAAGGATTGAGAAGTTTCAGTACCTGCGATCATGTTTGGATGAACCTGCATTGGAAGCTGTTCGCTCTTTGGAAGTAACGGAGGGCAATTATGATATCGCGTTGGATATTTTAAGCAATCGTTTCAATAACAAACGTTTAATCTTTCAGGCACACGTCGCTGAGATGCTGAAGCATGAGAAGGTTGAAGATGGGTCAACTAGAAAGCTGCGTACCTTATCGGATAAGGTGCATTCTCACATGAGAGCGCTAAAGTCGATGGGTAACATGGAGGAAATAGCAGGTTGCATCATCGTTCACTCCATGTACAAGTATATGGACACCGAAAGCAGGAACAAATGGGAAGAACTGTCACCGTCCAATGTTATTCCGACCAGGGACCATTTTTCGGCTTTTTTGGAAAACATAAAAGATTAATTAATTCCAAAAACAGTCTTGTTGCTACAAATACCCTTGGATTAGAGTGCGTATTTTGTGATAATAAAGGGCACAACATTTACAGCTGCACTCGGTTTGGAAACCTCTCGCCTTCTTTTCGCCTTAAAGAGGCAAGGAAGCTTCGAGTATGCTTCAACTGTTTGAAGAAGGGACATCGCAATACCTCCTGCAGTTCAGGTTCTTGCCGCACATGCGGTGAAAAACATCATTCACTTTTGCATATCAACAGTCCTCTGCCGACGTCAGTTACCACGGAACCAACGAACGCTACTATGGCGTGTACTCACACCGACTCACGCCCAGTCTTCAGAATTCTCTTGTTGCCGCTTCATTACCGTTCTCGCCTCCTGCTCAGAATCTTAGTTCAGACGTAGTGCTTCTCGACATGACAGTCATCATGATTAAGAGTCGATATGGTGATCTTGTTCCATGCCGTGCTCTTTTGGATTCCGGCTCACAGATTAACTTAATAACCTCTCGTTTTGCTCAGATGCTTCAGCTGAAACAAGCCAAAGGTTCGGTGTCAGTTTCCGGTATTGGTGCGGAATCCGCATTTCATACAGAAGGTTCAGTCAATTTGGTCATTCGATCCAGGACTTCAGATTACTGAAGATTCAGATTACGAGTCTCACAGCTCATGTTGCTCCACGCATCACAGGAAACCAGCCCGCTTCTTCTTTCGATATATCCAAATGGAAAATGCCATCCAATATCAGCCTTGCTGACCTGAGTTTCAACAAATCTCAGCGCATCGATGTGCTTATTGGAGCCAGTTTATTTTATGATATCTTATGCGTTGGACAGATTAAGTCAAATGCTTATCCCAAATGCCATTTGACCGTTAAAAACTGTTACAAACTGATTTTTCGTATTTTTGTAGGAAAAAAAAACCGGTTATACGTCGGCTAACGGAATTTTTCGGCGAAATTCGGCATATGAAGTTTTGGTCAAACGGTTATAACTTAGCCGTTTATTTTTATATTTTTAAACGCGATACCTTAAACCACGAACCTTAAATTAATGTGTCTATCCAAAACCAAAAATCAAGGCATTCAAATATTTTTTTTCGACTTTTCCGGAGTTTCCAAAATCAAAATTTCGGGAAAAAATACCGAAAAAAATTATGAAATTTCATTTTGGAATCTTAATATTTTTCAGACGTTAAGTTGCAGCTACAAAGTGTCTGAGTCGGATTTATAGCAGCATTTGTCAGCTTTTCAAAACTGCAAAGTTCAATACAACTGGTTATAGGAAACTTCAGTTATGTGAAACACTATCTCTGAGAAAAAAAACCAAAATTTTAAAAAAATTCTTTAAAATAAACTAAACTTAGAAAAAAAAACCATAATTCTTTTAAAAATTTAAATCTCCAAATCTATCAGATAAAGTCATTTTGGGCGACAGAGGAAAAAAAATGTTTAATTTTTTTGAGTAGTGTTATCAATTAATATTTAGTAAAATGTCCTGTTTTGGCAATAACAATCGTTTTAGGACTAGGACTCTTTAATTTATACCCCAAGTGATCCGATAGTGGCTGGCTTGGAAGTAGCAACCGCCTTCTTGAAGTAGGACCACAGATTTTTTATGGGATTAGGTCAGGTGACTGAGCAGGCCACTCCAAAACGTTTACACAGTTTGCCCTGAAGCATTCCTTTGCTTTCTTACTCGTGTGTTTGCGGTCATAGTCCTGTTGAAAGACCTATACGACCCGACTTTAATATTCTGCAAAGAGTAGCATTAATGTCTCCACGATATTCACCTACACATACTCATACTATTACACTACACCTTCCATGCTTATTGGTTTTTGTGGTGTACTGAAGTTTGTATTCTATTTTCCTTGGACGTCTAACGTATGATCGAGATCCTTTTCCACCAAACATAACCACTTTGGACTCATCTGACCATAGAATATTCGTCCATTGTTGGGATGTCTGATTTGCTTCAACCCTGGCAAACTTCATGCGCTTAGTAATATGTGTCGCGTTTAAAAGTGGTACCTTTCTTGGGCTGAAGGCTTTTATGTTATGTTGGCTAAGATATGTGCTAACTGTTTGATCCGTCGCATTTATTATAAGCTCTTCTTTAAGGTCGATAGCTGACTTGAAGGGACCCTTCTTGCTCTGACGAATCTGTCTTTTGCAATGAAGAGGGGTCATAGATCGTTTTCGTCCGCGTGCTTCAGCCTTTTCTTCATAGTTTAAGACGTTTTTAATCATTTTATTGGAGCTTCATACCAATCGACCAACTTCTCTGTAAGTTTTTCTGTCTAATATCAATTTTTGTATCAAATCGCGCATCTCCGCAGTGCAGTGCTTTCCACGTCCCATTGTAATGATTATTATAAACTTTAATGACAGAAACAATGAAATCTTAGTCAAAACTAATGAATACGTGCCTTCTGAAAGACAATTCTGAGAAATATAGCGGCTTCACTAAGAAAATGGCTAGGGGTGCTATTTTTTTTCTCCATTTTTTTTGTCATTTTTCTTAAAATCTAAAAAAAAATATATAGATACAAATTTGAAGAACGATAACGCAGTGTTTGTTTATGGGGAATACTAAACAATTCAAAAAAAAAATCCAAATTTCAACAAAATCGCAACATAATACGGTTGTTTTTTATCACGAACAAAATGTATAGTAGTAGTGCTTTTATTTTTTTCGCAACTGTACATCAGACAAACGTTCCTCTCTTTACCAGATTTTAAGATGATTGGAACAGTATTGGGCAAACCAACTTTGTGAAATTTGACCGAAAAAAATGCAATTATCACTTTTTGTCAAGATGAATTGACAAAACCTCATGCGTTGAATTGTTAGAGTTAACTCTATTATTTTTTAGATCTGTTCCGAAAGGTCATCGTTCCCGACTCCCTGGACCAATATACCATACACGCTGTATGTCTAAGGCGATTTATACCTTAATAAAATTACTTTAATTTAATATAAAATTGGAGTGTAAACTATCTATTGTTGGCTTAAATGTTACCCAAATGAGCTGGGTTGTATTTTAATATTCTAAATCACAAAAAAAAATTCAATCTGATAAGAGCGATATACACCCAGCGACAAAAAAAGCCGCACTCCGAAATTTCATGCATTTTTGACTTCTCTAGCGAAATGTTATTATTATTCCCGAAATGTTATTCGACACTAAAAGTCTTCATTTTTTTGAGTCAATAAATCAATTTCTAACAAAAGTGCATAATACGTTTTTGATATCATCTTCATACAATTAAAAATAAATATTTTTTTCAATCACACTTTTCTCAACGGTCATTTAGTATTTTGACCAAACACAGGAACAAAATTTAGTAAAATTATAAAATCGATTTATTCAGCATAAACAAAATTTTTTCTAATAGATTATTTCATTTTCCATAGTCTAATAATAAACAAACATATTTCATAATTTTTGTTTTCAAATTATATATTAAATAATATTCGGTGGTATTACTTTGGATTTTATTACACATTTAACCCTATTGGGAATCGAATCGTATAAAGACCTCAAATATGCCTCCGTTATATCCTTAAGCCAAACTTTTTCTATAACATCCCCTAACTTAACCTTAGTTTTGAGCTTTCGCTTTCTTATTTTCGCAGTCATAATAGACATTCTCTATCGGATTGAGGTCGGCGCTGTTACCTAGCCAATCTAATGACTCAATGCACAATTCCACCTTCAAAATGTTAACCTATCCGTGAAAATAGTCGAATCTAGTTGAATGCATTCTTAAAAATAACAAAACGTCAGAGATTCTCTTAAAGAGCGCGCTCGATGACAAGGTGCAGAATCGTCCTGAAAGATGGGATCTTCTATTCTCTCACTAAATAATTCCATACTCGGCACAACTCCACTGCGAATAAGTTCTTCATACTTTTTCGCATTCACCATCCCCTTAATTATTCAGTTTTATATTTGGATATTCATCCCCATATCATTTTATAAGGCGAATGCTTTACGGTGGAAATGCAGCAATTTTCGGAATAGCGTTCCCCTTTTCTGCGGCGAACTGTGCGGGAATATGATTCGTGACCACTTAGATTCATTCCAATTTGCTTTTTCTTTAGACCAATTTAGGCGTGCTTTCTTCATTCGACTATTAAGAAGTGGCTTTTTGGCAGGTGTCCTTGCCATTAATCCCATCTCCTTTAGACGACGCTGTATAGTTATAGCTGAAATTTCTTTGGCAAATCGTTGCCGCACTTCAGAAGCTTTCTCTACAGCATTTTTGAATCGATCATGTCGGCTCGTTTTCTTAATAATCAGATTTTTCACTTGCACTTGTACACTCGTTTCTTCCTTCCGTCCACTCCACTCGTCCAGTCTCACGAAATTTTGTCAAAAATCGTCGCACTGAGCTTTAATTGAACCTAGTTCGATCCGCTTTTTTCGAATGGAGACATTTTGTTCAGCCGAGGCAATAATTTTTGACTTTTCAGTCACCGTCATCTGTTTTCCTTTAGGCATACTTCTTAAAGACTCCTAAGTAAAATGTTTTGCAAAAAATGTTTCCAGAAACTGAAAACATTCACAGAACTCACAAAAAAAAGTTAGACGAGTCGAATAAAATTTCGGGAAATCCCACGCTATAGAAGTCAAAAATTCATGAAAATTCATATTGTCGCTGGGTATATAGTATAGTTCCCATAGGAACCATCAACCAAATAACGTATTTTTCAACTTTGACCTTAGGGCACCACCTCTAAACGTTGTCGATTCGAGCTATAACTCTTTATTTTATTGTTTTATACCAAAAGGAACATTTTTATACCGTAAGACCTTTGACTTCGCCACATTTTTTTTGCGCCCAATAAGCTCAACTCTAATAAACATATACATATATACATGTATATATATATATATATATATACATTTTTTGTGCGCAAAAAAAGTGTGGCGAAGTCAAATATATATAAGTATTTATGTATATATATATATATATATATATATAAATAAATGAAAGCATAAGTTCCATGTATGAGGAAGAGATCTACTCATCCAAATCTACAACAAAATGTTATTTCGTGCAATACCTATCGCATGTCGCATTATCAATAATAATTATTTTTCAGCAAAAAAAAAAACAAAAAAATAGTGAACCAAACCGACTGGAAAATATTAAGGTTTCTAATTTATCATATTTATTGTCTATTTTTTCAAAATGTTGACTTTGAAAAATAAGGAAAAGTCGAAAAGTAATTATTACTTGGGTTTTATTTTTGTTTTTTCATAGGTATATCTTTTTTTTAAGAGAGCTTCTTATACATTTTTTTTTCACAAAAAATAAAGATCACATGTCGTAAAACATGAACATGTGTAACAACAATTTTTTAATCGCTACATATTTCTCGAATTCGAGTTTCTCGAACGCACTGTCAACAAACTTTAACACGTTTTTTTCTCGTTTTTTATCCGCACTTAAGTCGCAGGGCCGTTCCGTTCCGTTCACTTCAAATAAAATGTACCTGGAAGTAAAAACTTTTTTGTATGATACCCAAATTATCATAACAAAATATCAAATTATGTATAATTATACAAATATTACACTAAAAACAAAGAAACGTTTTAGTGTCTATATTTTGTCAAAATGTATTCTAGTTTGGTATAAGTCATAGAGAATTTCATAATTTTTTATTAATTTAATGGTTTAGGTCTTTTCACTTCAAGAGGCTTCAAGATTAAAGTTCGGAGACCGTCTTACCGTTACGTTACGACAGGCCATACTACAAATATTAACGTATTTACAAATAACACTACTCGACAAATTTGAACTTTTTTCCCGTTGTGGCACAAAATATCTTTTCTGATGGATTTGAAGATTTAATTTTTTTTTTGTATAAGAATTATGGGTATATGAATTTAAGAATTATTTTCAACAAACTTAAGTTATGCGGAAAATAAAAGCACTAACTCTAAAAAATTTGTTTTAAAAATCTTCGCTATCGCACTCTCTCTTGCAGTAGAGCACGGGCAGTTCGGCCTGCTTGTCTTGGAGTCTGAGTCTGGATATAGTTGCGCTCGCATTAAGGCACGGTCAATTCGGCCCGACTACCCTTGAAGAGTCTGGATCTACCAATCAATTATTGCACGTCACCTATTGAATATCGAATAGCTCTTCATCCGACATTATCTTGACCCTTTCGTCATTAATCTCAACTAAACATTTCATCCTTGACAATAAACCATATTAAACCGAACAACTATCGAAATATCTTGCATTTTGTACGTTGTGATGTCCCGAAGTATTTTAGTCCCGTTTTGGTCAGTGCTTTCTTGAGTATAGCCCATTTCTATATGTACATATATTTCGTATACTTCGGCTATCACATAGACATAGGAAGCATAGGACTTTGACATTTTCCTTCAACAAAAGGGCATCTTTTAAAAAAATCAGAGAAAATTGGCTTTACATTTATAAAGATCCATGATCCTCACAAAATCTTTCAATTGTTCCTGTGAAAGAGGTTTAATATTTATATTCTTTTGAATGGTCATAATTTGAATTCGTTGTACTATTCGACGAAGACAATATCTCTTCTGTTTTGCGTTTTAGTCGCGGTAGGGTAGCAATGGCAGTAGGTAAACCAATTTCATGTTTTTCCCAATTCCAATTCGTTTGAATGAACAAAAGAAACATTCGGAGTCGTGAATCTCTAGGTTTCTGCACAGCATTGAAATTCAAAATTCGAATTTTTTTCTAAAATAAATTTTTAAAATAAGAAGTAAAGTTCAGTTTTTTGTGAGCTTAATTGCTTGTGTTTTGGGTAATAAAGCTTTTAAATGCAGTTATAAATCACACATTTTGTAGTTTCAGCTTACTTTCTGGAAATATTAGGCTTTTAAATTCAATTTTAAAAAATTTCTTGCGATATATTTTCCCGAAATGTTGACTTTGAAAGCTCAGGAAAAGTAGTTTTGTTGTTTGGGTGCGATTTATAGCTGAATTTATCAGCATTCAAATCTGCCAAATTCAATACAACCAGATATAAGAAACTTAAGTTATGTGAAAAAAAAACACTACATCTAAAAAAAACATGACAATTTCAAAAAATTCTTTAAAAAAAATTAAACCTAGCAAAAAAAAACCATAGTTCTTTAAAAATTATAAAATCTCCAAACCTATTGGAAATAGTTTTTTTGGTCGAGAGCGGAAATTTCATATTGACTAGTGTTGTTTTGATAGAAAAGTTTTGGAGCGACTTCGGTGTGATGTAGCATTTCACGTCCGTTTGAACCAATTTCAGTTCAGAATGCGACTTGTGACTTCACTGACTTGAGTTGCAGGAACAGACTGCACAACTCTAGCCATTTTTACGAATTAGGATACTAAAACTTCTCCCTGCCCAGTATTCCATTAAATTATTTACCGCTATTAGATTCGCTATTGGAAGATTCTCCCTAGTCCTGTTATCTTCATCTTCGTCAGCAGAAGCAACCTCAATTAACCTTTTTTACTTTACGACCGGATAGGAATGTTCGAACCCCGACATTCTGTAAGTAAATTGTGTAGCTATAATATCTTTCCCATTTTTTTTTCGCTTGCAAATAGGCTACTTTGGAAATATGTATGTATATGTACTCTTCAGATTTGTACATTTTCGAATTTGTGCGAGCGAAATGGCGTAGATTTCATAGTTTTAAAAAAGCTTGTTGCATACAACAATTAAAATGGCTGTGCCTTACTCGTCCTACTGTTATATTAGCGAATATAGGGCTATTAGTCGTATACCACCACACAGACTTCGCGTCGAATCTAACACAGAAGATTTGGACTAGTCTTATGCTCCCAAAGTTTCGCCGCGCCACCGCTGTAACTTCAATTTTCGCATCTTTCTTTTGGGATATTGATCAACAAATCATGCACGATACCCTAAGATATTTTATGTTATTTGGCTTCATATAAGAAGCATACTTGTAATTTCCTTACAAATATTAGCAATGGGGTTTATTCCCTAGATTAAACATTCCAATCCATTACAACAAGTGAACTCCTTTCTAGCCACTTTCGACATTTCTTTCTAGTATGTTAGGACATTGTCGTATAAATGCTGCCTGTTTTTTATACATCAACATAGAATCATCCATCATCGATTTGTGCCATGTATGTCTTTCCATGATGCTTGTTTCTCTATATTTAATGGTTTTACATGAGAGTCAGGGGGTTCTATTCTGCATTAGGTATCTTTTAAAAGATGAAGACCATTTTCCACAAAAAAAAAATTATTTCTCACTCAATTTATTATCTTATAAGCACTTTATTGATGCTTTCCGAGTTTTTAAGGGGAGGTTCTCATCTACGAGGACGGTCCTAAAAGTTTCCAGCCTTAAAATGAAAACGGCAATACGCCTACGCAAATCAAAACTGAGATTAACGCTGTGTATTCTTCCCCATCATTTAAAACTGTAAAGTTCTAGGCTGCTGAATTCAAGCGTGGACGTACGAGTTTAGATAAAGCACGGATACATCACTATACGCCAGAAACAAAATCCTAATCAAAAAAGTGGATTGCAAAGGGGTATCCGCCACCAAAAAAAGCGAAGACTGTTATTTCAGCTGGAAAAGTGTGGGCAACAGTTTTTTGGGAAAGTCGTTGATTTATATATACCGATAATATGGGGAAAGGAAAAACGATCACGGGAGTCAACTACGCATCGCTGTTAAACCTGTTATTTCATTGTCAGGCTGTAAACTTTTCGGAACGCCCTCGTATATGGACAAGCTTCAAATTTTTATTATCATACATACAATTTTTTTTAATAATAAATTCAAAATGTTGGCTCTCGTCGACCGCTGCTCGAAAAATATGGTTACCGAACTTCAAGAGTACAGCCTCTTGTAATGAACTGACATAAGCAATGACTTAACTTATTCAAAATTAATAAAATTCTCTTATACCAAACTAACCAAAATATAAATAAAAACTGTTTTCACATTTTTTTACCTTTGATCTCATATAAAAAATACGTTTTTATATTTTTATAGTCTAATTGTTGATATAAGCCATACAAAAAAGTGTTTATTAACGGGTACAATTTATTTGAAGAGAATCTGATCAATAGATCAAACCCTCCGATTGAAGTTCGGACGCAAGACATTGTTTCGAGAAAAAGTGTTTAAAGGTCTTTTTTAGTTTTGTGGCTGGCTTTAATGGACCCTTCTTGCTCTTAAGAACCATAAGATTTACCAAGAATTGGGATATCGCTACAATGCTGTCTCTTATTTTATTATTTTATGTCAGCATTTTTCAATTTAACCCACCTTAGCATAATCATGTGAAAATTGTTACAGAAAATGGTCTACAAAATTAACTAATTTCAGTTAATTCAAAGTGATTTTAAATTTATTAGGTTTTTTTATATTTGAAAATTTATTGCAATTTTTGCAATATTTGATTGATCTTAAGCTGTGAAAAATAATGGGGACACACACATAAAACATATTATATTTCGTAAAAAACCCTTTTCTTTAAGAGTGGTTTGGTTAAAACTATTGCGAATAATGAGTGTTAGTAAAAAATTTATAAAACTAATTTAAGATATATAGAATGGTAAAGGAAGTGCATTGCATCGCTCAGGCACGCATGGCCAAGAAAAAATCCAAAATGATAATTACCAACACAACAGCCGCTGTATGTATCTATACAGAAACTTAGTGTATACCAGAGGTATCTGATTGTCGACGACAACTTTGCGACTGGTTTTATTTACTTACCGTAAAGTGTTCAGCTGACTTAAAATCTTCATCCATATATGCATGAACGGAGCAATAAGCTTCCATTGCACTGGCATTACACAAGCATCTGATAAATTCTTGTACGTGTTCCATTGATTTCTCGTAAGTTTTTCCTCCCACCTCTTGAAGGTGTAAGGCTAAAAATTTTGGTTGAATATACGACACTTTGGAAAAAAATTCGCGTAGCCATGTCTGAAGAAGTCCCTCTGGCTGAATTATGAAATCATTGAAATTATACTCGTATGTACATGATAATTTATTAAAGTACATTTTAATAGTGATGTATACATTTATACAAATGTTTATATACATATATGTTAAAATGTAAACAAACCTTTATTTTTCGAATTAATTCTACTTACATCTTCAAATAAACTTCCAACATTAGCCGTTACAAGTAATACCTTGGTATGAACATCCATATTTTATACAGTTTCAACTTTTCCGATTATCCTTTTAAAAAATATGTTATTCCCATATTTTAAAACGCAAATGGTAAATAGTATGAGGGGCGAATGTTCTATCAATATCTTATCGATACTTTACAAAGTATATTTGCCTATTTACACTGCCGATATATGACTACGCGTTTACATTGCAAGACGCTTGCTTGCTTCTGTTGATGTTGCTTCTTGAGAGCACATCAACGAGGACCGGTGGGAATTTTGAAGATAAACGAAACTGGCACCCACTGGCAGAATATAAACGAGTAACCATTATAATCAGACAGGCTCCGGGCTTCACATTGATAATAATTACTTTTACTTTTAAATACATATAAATTTACAAAATGTACACATTTTCCTCTGTGAGTTCAAAAGTGAACGTCTTTCATGCAAAAACTAATCTTATTTGCAAAAGAAAATAATAGATAACTTATTGATCCATTAAGATAAATTGAACTCCATTACCATGGACACGACATTTCCTCTGTGGACTAAAATGAATTATTCTGATGGAGCTTGGGATTTTTAAGGAATGTTTGTTTTTGTGGTTCAGTTTTTTCAAAGAATTTTGTAAGATCTGGTATTTTTTCAAGTTATTTTCGGAATCACTACTTTCTGTTTTTCACATAATTAAAGATTCTTATATCTGGTTTTATTGAATTTTTCAGTGATGAGTAGCTGTTAAATGCAGTTATAAATCACACATTTTTTTAGTTTGTCTGGAAGAAATTAGGCTTTTAAATTAAATTTTGATAATAATTTGGCGGTATATTTTCCTAAAATAATGAATAAACGGCTAATAGCCTGTTCCCACAGACGACCATCCATTTCGGGAATGGACCGTTAAAGCCTGTTCCCACAGACGACCACCATCCATTTCGGGGATGGTCCGTAAGGTTTTGCCGTTCCGAAAATTCTCAGTTAGTTTCATCATCCATTTTGGATGTTCCTAAACCGCACGTTTCTATGCGATACTTAGCCGATTATTTTCAAATACAACTCTGAAAAATTGTCATTCACAACGAAAAAATGGCTTTCACTGCGATTATGTAAACAATTACTTAACAAAAAAACTGATATTCTCTGTCAAATGGCTAGAAGCCAGGGGAAGTTTTTCTATAGCTTTCTATGCTCAATATTTAGTTAAAGATGCTATAATTCCTTCGGGAGAAGAATTCGAATAAATAAAAAGCATCAAATGTGGTGTTAAACATATTATATTTGTTTTGAAATGGAAGGTCTGAATAAATTTGCAGATAAATGCAGATCACCCTGTTCATGCTGCACACTTAAGCAGCACCCAATTAATGGAGCTGTTTCGTTTTTTCTCCAATATTGCCGACGCTTCGATCTGTTGTGATAGGCTCGAATTTTTATATATTGTCGAATAGCTGCAACTTTCTGGAGAGCATATGTTTACAAACTTTAAATATTAAAAACAAAAAAAAAGAAGCGACCGCCACAAAATTTTTTTACCTAAATTCTTGATAAATCGGGGTCTATCCAGAAAAAAAATTTCGTTAATTTCTGAGAGGTTGTCCACGTATTAAACATTTACCCAAATTTATAACTGACATTAATTGAAATCGAATAAATTTGGAAGACAATGACGAAGACAAAAAGTTCCGTACCGCTTCTAAAGCAGATACAACTTAGTTGTGTACATTACAATTTACTTTGATTGCAATTTACTAACAACTATCCACACCCGTCTTGCTAAATTTCATTAAAAAAATTTAGAATTGCAAAAAAAAAAATTCCTCATCGAATTAATTTATTTGTCGAACGCCACCATCAATATTTGCAACATCATTTGTTGCTTTTCAACCACAGTCTTACAAACATTTATATTTCCTATTTTTGTTGTTTAATTTTCACAAAACGCAGAGTACCAATTTTTTGTTTATTGTTGTCAACTGTGTTTTCTATGGATGGTTTATGGTGGCCTGTGGGAATCGAGGTTTCACATATTTTAAAAAATCCCAACATTCCCCGAAAATGTGCTGTGTGGAATAAGGCTATAAGCATGACCAAAATTTACCGGTAAATATTGTTACTGTTTTTGGCAAACAACCTACCAATGCAATACCTATACTTTTCAGGATTTAAAAATAAAATTTGGCCAAGCGGCCAAATTAACTCGTTTTTGGGAGCCGTCCGAATCCACAATAATTAAATTGATATATATTAATATATGAAATTAAATGAAATATATCATAACAATATTGTAATATTTGCAGACATTGACGAATATTTTGTCGAGAGTGTCCAACTCCAGTGTCCAATCTGTGACCAGTGCGGCCCACCGCACCCCCCACGCGGATGAAACCAGCACAGACCTTCTTCAGCAAATGACGAGGAGCCAGGAAGCTTTTCAGTCGCAGATGCTGAACTTCCAGGCTGAGATGCTTGAACTTCTTCGGAAGAAAAAAAACAAATTTGTAAAAAAATGTTTTGTTTGTTTAAGCAATGTTTTGCAATGGTAGAGCCTATTATTTCTGCAGACTGATTAAAGTCAGCAGAAGCCATCTTATCTATATGAACGACTTAAGTTTAGCACGTCAAGATGGACGACAAATATTATTTGCTTTAAATACAAGTACACATGCACAATGAATATTTGTATATGCTGTTCGAGTTTGGAATCATCTTCCGCACGCCATCAAGGCAATCAATGGGGGAGTGCAGTTGAAAATCGCACTGGAGAATCATCTACGCACTACATAATTTGAATTTGAGTAAGTAGAGAGGGGCTAAATATTACATTTTTAAAATGTTAGTATATAAGTTCGAATATATGTAATTGTTATCACTACTTAATATTATCAATTTAAATGTCAAAAGTGAATGTTACACCTGCTGTGAATAGCGCCCTAATTTATAAGTATAAAATGCTTGTCGCGCTAGGATGAAATAAAAAAAAAAACCAAAAAAAAAGTATTGCTTCAATCGGGCTGTTCAATCGGGTTCTTCACTTGAATTTAGCAGTACCCAATACTAATTAATGTAGCTGTTGCGAAAATTTAAAATATGCAGTATGCCGCAGGTCATTATTATGGCGCTATAGTTCTTAACGTGGCTATCAAGGCCCTTGCCAATGAACCTAATGCGTGCCTTCTGATGGCCAAACGCATTTTCCACAACCCGTCTAGCTTTGGAAAGGATGTAGTTGAAAGTCCGCTGTTCTAATTTAGAGGCTGTGGAGAATGGCTTCATAAGTTTTTTTGAAAGCCTGAAAACCGAGTCCCCGATCAGCATAACTGGTAACGACAGTCCACAAATTTCTTTTGATTTTTCCTCCAATATTCACGACGCTTCGATTCGTTGTGTATGGCTCGACTATTTTTTGGATAGCAATAAAGATCTCATTTGTAAATTGGTTTGAAAAAAATGGGCATGGCACTGCCCATCAACGCTCCTAAAAAAATATATTAAAAATAAGTTTTTTTCAAAAAACTTTTTTTTAGATTAATATTAAAATAATGTTTTTTTTGACGTCTTTTTATTAACACATACTACAGACAACACGACCAATGCCAACAACACAGATCTACCAAAATCACAGATCTACCAGCATAAAGTACAAACTACACTGTTCACTGTTCATCATAATTTGTATTAACAAATTTGAATTAAAAAAAAATTATGCCACTTGATGGAAGCTGCCGAGCTTTTTCGGCAACTCTGACTCCACATTTACAAATTATACTCCATTGTTGGGTTTTAGGGTTTGTGTTTATTTTCGATATCTAATTTTCCATATTAAAGGCCGCAGCCGTAAATTTTGTGTGT
Source organism: Drosophila algonquin (assembly GCA_035041765.1). Lineage (NCBI taxonomy): Eukaryota > Metazoa > Arthropoda > Insecta > Diptera > Drosophilidae > Drosophila > Drosophila algonquin. Next base: position 87,525 of record JAWNKY010001765.1, read on the forward strand.
TTTCAGTGTACAAATGTTCAGTAGGCGAAAGAAAATACCGTTGTAGCAGTCTTGCGAACAATTCAGTTAGGCGCGAGCTACCACCTCAGCACCTACCCTGGCCTTTCCTCCTCCAAAACCTCTACGAGCTGGCTACAATGTAGAGACCACCAACAACATCGACTCACACAACCAACTCACATCCGCTCTAATTGCAACAGCGGACGCAAACCCCAACGTCAGCAGATTCTCGGCCACTCAGAATTAGGGAATCAGCATTATTGTAAAACCATATAGCCCAGAATTAGGGAATCAGCATTATTGTAAAACCATACAGCCCAGAATTAGGGAATCAGCATTATTGTAAAACCATATCTACCCAAAGTTGAATAAAGAATCAGAATACTTTTATATAACAAACCAATCGGACGTGTAATAATTGAACCAAGAAACGTGCTATAACCATCTAAACCAGAAATATCCTACACTTAAACATAACTCCAGGAAATATCTCACACTTAATCATTACTGGCGCAGTCGGAGACATTCGTCCAAGAACGAAGGGTGCGAAATTGAAGAATTTAGTGGCAAAAGGGCAAATTAGCGCAGTCAAAATCATTGAAAAATATTACAAAAATTAAGTGCAAAATAAAGTGCCAAAAGGCAAATTTACTTCAATCAAAATCATTCCAAACAACATAAAAAGAATTAATTACAGAAATAAGTGTAAAAGGGGAGCAACAGTAAAGGTTGCCGCGACGGGCAGCGGATCGAGCGGTTGCAGTTGCGGTTGGTTTGACGCCGTCCCGAGCAGCCGGCAGAGGCGGATAGCTTGGCGTACGAGCAATAGTAGCGGCGTTCGGAACGTTGTTCGGCGTGAGGCGATCGGCGGATCGAACGGTTGTGTTGCGGGTGGATAGAAGTCGGGTCAATCGTTCGGTATGGACATACATACATACAATAAGTACGTTATTGAGAGGTAGTACTCAGAGACTCATCCCGTTAGACATAACAGTCTTAGAAATCTGCAGAGAGAATCAGGAAGTATCGGAGATGGCCCAAGAAAGCAGTTCGTCCTCCATCCTTGAGGCAGTAAGGGTCATAGACCTGGTAGCCGTCATACCTAAGTAGGAAGGGGAGATAGACAAGTTTGATGGGTTCGTAAAGAAAGAGCATAGGTCGACGATAGGAAGGGTAGCCCATAATGCCATAAGGGCCAGAATTGTAGGAGACGTCAGTAGGAAGCTGGAACTCAGTAATGTAGACTTAGACTGGGACCAAATGAAAAAGGCGTTAGCGTCTCATTTCAAGGACCAAAATAAACCCGAACAAGACTTAATCATGGAATTAACCAATATTAAAGAAAATAAGCTAGATTTGGAACATTTGTTCACTAAGGTGCTCGAGTTGAGGAAAGCCATTCTCAGCGTGGTAAAGGAGGAGAAGGTTAAGTGGATTGAAGACATGGAGCTGACAGCGTTCCAGTCAGCAATAAAAGGACCGATAGGGATGACGATTAGGAATTTGCACATAGAAGATATTGGACAAGCATATGACATAGCTCGGAAAGAAAAAATGCCTATGTTCCGGAAGAACCGGAAGCGAAAGTTGAGAACAAGAGGTAGTCGAGGAACAGGTGCAAGAAAAGAAGCAAGCTCCAGTACAAGAGCAGGAAAAGAAAGAGGCTGTAGTACAAGGGGAACAGCAAGGGATGGGCAACTGGCCCCAATACCATGCAATCTCCGTTTGGAATGCCCTTCCCAATGCTAGATGGAAGCGGGTGGTCCGGTATGGGATTTGGATTCCCAATGGGAGGAAACCCTTTCATGGGATCTCCCTTTATGCAGAGCAATTCAATGCGTTACACCTGAGGGTCATACCAGAACCAGCAGTTTTGAAACCCTACATGGAACCACGGTGAACAAAGTCGTGGACAACAATGGGGCCAAAATAGCCGTCAGGGACAACTAGCAAGCCAGGCACCGCAAGATTCAAATGGAAGCGGTCAGACAAGGATGTTTAAGTTGTCCAATAATTCCGGACAGTTGTTCCAATCGAACAACTCTAGACAATCTTTCGGATATCAATTTGCGCCCAGTACTTTAATTAGAAGTGGAGCACGGGCAGCAGCAGATGGCCAGCTACATAATATCCAAGAGGACGACGGAAATTCTCCCCAAAGAGCCTCAAACCAACCACAGGATATTTAGGAGCAAAAAGAGAGCAATCCACCCTACCTTATATAATGGTAAGGCTAGCAGCGGGCAGGTCAATTAAACTACTCATAGGCACAGGTTCCACATTTTCATTTTTAACACCAGAGGTAATACCCGAGGATTATGCCCAAAGATTGGATAGTCCGATCAAGATAAAAACTGTTACGATAGCACACGAAGTGCATTCTGAAACACGATTGAAAATGTTTAAGGACTTAGGTGGAGAAGGCGAGATAAGAATGCTCTTATTCAAATTTCATAATTATTTTGACGGTTTAATCGGAATAGATATTTTAAAACAGATAGGAGCAACAATCAACATACAGAAAAAACAGTTGAGAACACCATCTATAGAAACGCAGTTGTGGTTAACGCAGTATAAAGCGACAGTATTGTACACGATAGAAGCAGGCATAAAAAGAATTATACAAGTGCCAGTACAACTGCAAACTGGGGAGTTTTTAATCAACAGAACAAGGGTAAAACCCGATATGGAAATATCAGAAGGAATATATAGGGCAATAGAAGGTATGAGTCTAGTGGAGGTAGCAAACTACGCAGAAGAAGACCAGCAACTGTTGTTAGAGGAACCACTTATAGTGGCAGAGTTTAAGGCAGAAGAATATGTAGAATTGTATAACATCGAAAAAAGAGAAAGGCCCGATACAGGAAAAGTCCCATTTGACAAAATCAGAACAGATCATTTAAATAAGGCAGAAATCAAAGAATTAAAAAAGTTATGTAAAAAATACCGCTCGGCCTTTTACATGGAAGGGGAGTAATTGTCCTCTGCAAACGTACTTAAACATCAGATCAGAACAACGGATGACATTCCGGTTTATTCTAGACCATATATGTAGGTATGCCGAAAGAGAAGAAGTAAAGAGACAAATAGGAAATCTGCTAGACCAGAAGATCAGCCAGTAGATTAGCCATTGTGGCTAATCCCGAAGAAAAAAGATGCCGCAAGAGAAAGAAAATGGAGAATGGTAGTAGATTATAGAAAGTTAAACGCAAAATTGATTAAGTACAGATACCCAATGCCGATAATTATCGGCATTATAATTATAATAATTATAAATTTATAATTTACGATGTACTAGATGGGCTAGGTAGAGCTAAATACTTCTCCACGTTGGACTTAGCCAGCGGTTACCATCAGACAGAAGTAGAGGAAAAGGACATACCGAAAACGGCATTCTCAGCTGAGAGCGGCCATTTTGAATATGTCAGGATGCCTTTCGGGCTAAGCAATGCCCCTGCAACGTTCCAAAGGTTAATGAACAACCTTTTCGGAGACCTATTAGGGAAATGTTGGCTTATATATATTGATGACATTACGGTGTTCTCCGCATCACTACAAGAGCACATGAACGATCTAAACAAGATCTTCGCAAAATTGAAAAAAGCCAATTTTAAACTCCAACAGGATAAGACAGAATTTGTAAGGAAAGAGGTAGAATACTTAGGACACGTAGTAAACTTAGGGGGAGTCAAGCCGAACCCGAAGAAGATAGAGGCAATTAAGAAATTCCCATTGCCAAGAACTAGGAGGCAGGTAAAGTCATTCTTGGGGTTACTAGGGTACTATAAGAAATTAATAAAAGACATCGCAGCAATAACAAAGCCGATGTCAAGGAAACTCAAGGAAACTTGGGAACCGTGAGGGTTTTCAGTGGGGCAACCCTTGCCTTCGAAAAAAGGAAGTGAACCTCAGCGGGTGTATCCGTAAACGAACGAGCTTAGATGCAAGCCCCATAGGCCTGGAGGCTGGCATCACAAAAGGCAAGCAATTCATACCTTGCCTTGGGCTGTAGTACATAGCGAGGAAATGTGGCGTGACCCACAGTGGCGAAGTCCTTGCAAATTTCAGTCTAAGCCAAGTCCAAAGACTGAGGAAGGCTCTCATCCCAATGCAGTTTGTCTTTTCACATGCTCTGCATGATGATTTTCGCCCGGGTCAAAGTAGGTCCGATCAATTCCATAGTGTCATAGCAGCGTGCAATGGTTGACAATACCGAACGTTTAGTGTGCTTGCCCACACCGATTTGCGGAGCAAATGTAAAAAGAAAGCAGTCCTTATGGGGCTTCGAAATGAGACCAAGTGCCTTTGTTACATCACTGCCATCATCCAGCTTCAGAAAGCATTCCCCTTCGGCCTCTGGGACTGTACGAAGCACATCGAGGGAGTTGGAGCACCATTTTCGCAATTGAAAATTACCTCGAGAAAGTTTGACGCATAATATCCAGTACGTCCTCGACCGAATTTCCTCCAGATATCATGTCATCTACTTAGAAGTTATGTCAAATGGTTTCCGACCCCAATTCATACGAAGCTGACTTAGCTGTGACCAGCTGATGCATGGCTCGAATAGCTAAAAACGATGCAGGCTTAGTTCCATAGGTGACTGTGTTTAGTTTGAAGATCTGTATGTCATCGTCAAGAGAGCCCCGCTATAATATGCATTGGAGCATGGTGTCAGGCATTGAGACACACACACACCTATACATTTGTTTTTTACAAGAGTTTTCTTATTTCCAAGTGCGGTCGCGTTTTGTGGAGAGCTCCGTTTTGCCACACAAGAAACCCGTGTTTACATCTGGAAAATAGGAAAAAAGCGAGTCAGAGCAGCGCACTGTTGCGGTGGAACATACTGCGTATGGTGGTGGACCTCGTCGACATCCCGTCTGGTTGCAGGGGCACAAGTGGTGTTGCTGCACGCAGGAGGGGGGCGTTGAACCTCAATTTTGGCGCCTTCCACCATCCTTGGTGTTAGCGGAAAAACAATAACAAAACTTTTCCACTCAAGTTGCGCTTCGACTGACATCGTAACAGCTGATCGTGCAGGGTCGCTTCGCCACAGAGCTGATGGACAGCAGCGGTAAGAAGCAGGGCTGCCAGATCGGTCAACTGGTTAGCACGAGTCGGGCGCCAATTTTTAAATTTCGTTTTTTTTTGAATTTCTTTGAAACAACAAAATAAATTTAAATTGTCGAATCTTGGAGCGAGAAGCATGGAGGATGAGAAGCGGGCCTTTGAGCGGAGATCGGGCCTACAGCGCTCCCCACCGCAGTGGCACACGCCAAGAGGTACTTGGCCAAAGGAGCTGGCCATAGTAAAACGGGCACAACAGGGCTTTGGAAATGGCCCCACGCTGGCTGAGCCCCCCTATGGGACTTCGCAGCCATTACTGACGGTGTCAAAACCAACGGAAGCCGTATCAGCCCCAGAAGAAATACCAGTCAATCCTTTTGATTTCAGCGGTGCCACAACAAAGGAGAGTGCACCGGGATTGGAGGGAGGAGGAGATCTTCGCGCGATCCTTAAGTCGCTTGTGGAAACGTCGACAGAATTATCGAAAATGTTGAAGGACGCAAGATATATCAACATGGACATGAAGAACCTGGCCCAGAAAGAGAGAGGAGACGGAGGAGCAAGCGGCGCTAAGCCGTTCAGATAACGGAGAAAAAAGGCAGCTGGAGCGCTCATCAAAAAACGCTCCTAAGCGTAAAAAGCCGTCGGAAGGACCCACCAACAAGAAGTCGCACCAGCAGACTGTTCGGCGGTCCGAGACCGAGACAGTTGCCCCCGCAGCAGACGAATGGACCCAGGTCAAGGGCAGGTCGCATGTTCGTCAGACGAGACCACGACCGGATGTCATCATCGTCGAGGCCAAGGAGTCGATGACGTATGCGGAGATGCTGAGCTTAGTCATTCGCAGCAAAAACGAGGAAATTAAAAAAGTGGGAGAGTGCGTGCGCAGGGTGAAATGCACAGCCAAAGGCTCTCTCCTGCTGGAGCTCGACAACTCAACGATGGAGAAAACGCAGCGGCTCAGGGACAGTATCGGCACTGCCCTAGGTGGCAAGGTGCAGGCGCGAGCACTCACCCAGCAGACGAGGATAGAGGTAGTCGATCTCGACGAGATGGTTACCGCAGAGGACCTGAAGAAGGCCATCGTTGACCAAACCGGGGTCACACTCGAGGAGGACGCCATTAAGAGTCTGCGACCTTCCTTCGGAGGCACACAGCGGGCCATTATCTGCCTTCCGACTACCCTGGCGACAAATATACTCTCCGTGGGCAAAGTCAAGGTTGCCTGGTCGGTGTGCCGTGTCCGGGAGCGCCCCCTCATAACCAGGTGCTATAAGTGCCAAGAACACATAGGACACATTGCAGCGAACTGCAAAAGCGCAGTGGACAGAAGCGGTTGGTGCTTCCGTTGCGGGGCAGAGGACCACAAAATTCGGGACTGCAGGAAGGAGGCCGAGTCCTTTTACTGTGCCGGCAATGGTAAGCCGCACAACCACATAGCTGGGAGCTCGAGGTGCCCGATGGCATCCAAGAAGGTTTCAATAGCCAACAGACATGCTTAGATTCTTCCAAATTAATCTAAACCATTGCGAGGCTGTTAGCGACTTACTAGCCCAGTCGGTGCGCGACTTTCGCTCAGATATCGCCATCATAAGCGAGCCCCATAGAGAACCAACAGATGGATTCTGGGTCCATAGCGCATCGGGAAAAGCCGCAATTTGGTCCTGCGGCGAACCGTGTATACGGCCAATCTCGACGTCAGGTGCAAAATTCAGGCACTTTGTGCGGGCACAGTTGGCGAACCTGTGGGTCTACAGCTGCTACTTACCACCAAGCCTGAGCCGCCAAAGCTCCGCAGCTACTATGGACGATCTAGTCGACGATGCCAGAGAGCACAAGCCGGCTATAGTAGCAGGGGACTTCAACGCATGGGCACGGTAGTGGGGGAGCGACACCTCCAAAACCAGTAGCTCTGACGCCATTGCTAAGGTACAAGCTCATCGACGTAGTGCTGTTAAACCGAGGGTCGGTGAACACCTTCAACCGGGGAGGAGCAGGATCGGTCATAGACCTCACGTTTGCATCGAGCTCCATCGCCCCCCAGGCCAGATGGAGTTTGGGTAACCACTACACGGCGAGCGATCACGAGGCATTGCGTTTCTCGGTGGGCGGACGGCAGGATAGACCTTGTACCCTCACAGCACGGAGATTAGCCTACAAGCCCGAAACTCTCCGGGTACCGGACTTTATGGAGGCAATGAGGGATGTCACAGTCGCAGGCTCAGCACAGGAGATGGCCACTCAGCTTACCTCCCAACTGCAACGGGTATGCACCGCGAGTATGGACCGACGGAAGCACTTCAGAGGCACACAGTCACCGACCTACTGGTGGACGGACGAGATCGTGGAGGCAAGACGCACCTGCCTAAAAACCAGGAAAAAATTCCAGCGTGCCCGAAGACGGGACGACATCGATTGGCCGTGGCTACACATGGCCTACCGCATGGCAAGGAAACACCTGAAGGTGGCGATCAGGACGAGCAAACGGGAGTGCTTCCTGCAGCTCTGTGACTCGGCGGAACATGACCCATGGGGGAGGGCGTATAAGATTGTCATGAAGAGGCTTCATAGAAGCAATGCAGGAGTACCCACGGATCCGGATCAGTTACGGACTATTGTCGAGGCACTGTTTCCATCCAGAGAAAGCGACACCACGCTAGGCAGTGAAGCACACCGGCCCCCATATGACGTGGACCCCATCACAATCGAAGAGCTCCTACGCGCGGCCCGCAAGATGAAGGCAAGCAGCGCTCCTGGCCCCGATGGAATCCCTAACCGGGCGGTTAAGCTGGCAATCTCTTGCAAACCTCATGAGTTTGCCAATGCGAAGGGGTATTCCCATCACATTGGAAGCTCCAGCACCTCGTGCTCATCCCAAAACCAGGGAAACCACCCGAGGACCCTTCCGCATACAGACCGATATGTCTGATCGACGCGATGGGGAAGACACTAGAGCAGATCATCTGTTCCCGGCTAGAGAGGGCAGTGGAGGAGTCCGGAGGACTTTCCGCCAACCAGTTCGGCTTTCAGTAGGGCAAGTCCACTGTGGATGCCATAAACAGGGTGGTTAGGATCGCGGCGGAGGCGGCTGAAGGAACTCGGTGGAAGGGTGGCAAGAAGGAATACTGCCTGATAGTCACTCTTGACATAAAAAATGCCTTTAACTCTGTAAACTGGGAAGGCATCACCAGAGCACTGAACCAGCGCGGTATCCCCCTATACCTCCAGATGATCGTCGGCGCCTACTTCAAGGAAAGGCGGCTAAACTATACTACTTCCACTGGACTCCAATCCCACTGTGTCTCGGCTGGAGTACCACAGGGTTCGGTGTTGGGACCATTGATGTGGAACTTAGCTTACGACGAAGTGATGAGGATCTCACTACCAGTAGGATGCCAGGTGACCTGCTATGCAGATGATGTGGCACTGTCAGTCGTTGCCAAACACCTGCATACGGTGGAGGCAAACGGCAACAAGGCCATCCAGCTGATCCAGGGCTGGCTCTCGTCTACGGGGCTCGAGATGGCGGCCCACAAAACAGAGGCAGTGCTGGTCAGCACCAGAGCATTGGTGGAGACGGCGCACATCCGGATAGGAGAAGAGACAATATCTTCAAAACGAGCCATTCGCTATCTGGGCGTCATGATAGACACCAGGCTTTGCTTCAGAGAGCATCTGAGCTACCTACATGAAAAAGCGGCAAACACGAGCCGGGCACTTTTTCGCATGCTGCTGAATACCCGTGGACCCAGGTACGAAACGAGAGTGCTGCTGACTAGTGTCATCCGCTCGTCCATAACATACGCCGCAGCAGTATGGGCAGATGGCATCAAAGTCGCCAGCTACGCCCGGGGAGTCAAGGCAATCCACCGTCTCTGCGCACTACGAGTATGCAGTAGGTTCAGGACGACTTCGGACGACGCTGCATTAGTAATCGCTGGCTTAATTCCAATCGACTTGCTGGTCCTCGAAGAGAGGTATGTGGCTGAAGCCACCCGCGCAGGCGTAGACCGGAGGTCGGCGCGAACGCAGGCTAGGGAGCAGAGCTTCAGGGTCTGGCAAAGCCGCTGGGACTCCGCTGGAAACGGTCGATGGACTCACCGACTCATACCTGACGTTAAACGGTGAACAAGCAGGGGTCACGGAGCGGTGAACTTTTACAACAATGGAAAATGTACGAAAACGAATGAGTGTGTGAAATAGCTTGGCTTGAATGGTGGGACCTGACATGAGCAGATCGTTTAACGAGAGACCAGATGTGGTGGCTGCCAAGCCGTCGAATACGACCCTCAGCTCTGTGGTGGAGCTGTCCTCTTAAGTGACGCAGTGATGTGGCAAAAAATATATGCATTTGTGCTTATCTTCGCTGAGCAACAATGACATATGATAGAGGGACAGGTATTCCTTCAGAAATGCCGAACATTTTGCGAAAAGAGCTAGAATACGCACGAACTTACGCCTTCAGTTTTCCAGACGTCACTTTGCTTGCAAATAGAAATCGCCCAAGGACTCCACACTTCGCTTTAAAGCCAAGCGGACTGAGTACTCCCCGGAGGGTAAACGAGTGTGAGTGCTAACGAAATGCTCCTTGCAATGAAGCTCCTGCTTTGTTGCCCTAGCGATCGGCTCAAAGATGTGCTCCACATCCCAAAATTGACGAACCAAGTCATCGAGCCGAGTGCTGTGATTATGTCAAGATTAGGTTGCGATAAACGATGAGAGAATGGGGCCGACTGCCCGCCTTCAGATAGAATCCATCCAAAATGGATCTTCTGTGGCAAGGGTAATCCAGGCGCTAGCTGAATTTGTCCCACACACAGCAGCTCGAAGATCAATCCGCTGCGGCTGGTACAATGAAGGATCAGCAAGCTGGATATGCGATGGTATATGCCAATTAGCTGTGCTAGTCGACGAGCGAGGTTGATGATCCGTAATCTTCTGCGCAACGACGGCTGCTAGTGGATTGCTAGTGGTGAACTCTAAAATCCGAGATTTCAGAACGATATCCACCGAGAAACCGTCAGTTGAGAAGTTGACAAGTTGACAAGTTGATACCTTCAGTTGCAGTGTGCGATTTAGTTTTTCGAAGTAGAAGTTGATTAGCTGGACGACTTGTTACGAAATGCAATTGAGATCCAGAGTCCAAAAGTGCACGACAAGGGACGAAAGATCCAGAGCTGTTTTTAACGAGGACGACGACAGTAGCTAATAGGACAGCATCAGACGGACTTTGAGATATGAGGGCTTGTGGCAAGGAGGGCTACAATGCAACCATGGCGGTATGACTTGGCTGTGCTTGCAAGGCAACTAAAACCAAACGGTCTCTGATGAACGAACGAAATGCACAAGTGAGTGGTGCTTCAATCGGCAAGTACGGCAGGGACCTGATCGGCAATCCTTAACGTGATGGCCTTTTCGTAGGCAATTCACGCATAACCCTAGCCTCTTTGATTCCTTGTGGCGCTCATCCGGCGATAAACCTCACAATTTGCAATGGTATGGCATGTGCCATCGCACAACACACAGGAGCGGGAGCGCTCGATGCCACGATAGCATTTTTAAGTTTCGTACTCACGTACTCACTCATCTTGGCTTTGCAGGGCGTGATGAATGCCTTCAAGCGAACGATATCAGTTATTCAAAAAAGGGGACAATTTTTTCCAGGATGAAAGAGCTAGATTCGCTGAAGCCACTTCCCATTTAGATTGAGTTTCTCTGTTCAAATTCCGCTAAATTGCATAGATAATTATGGCATCTGCAATTTCCTTTGTTCCCAGCGCTTGCAACGCCCGAAGATGTGAGGTGGCGACATCCACAAACGCCTGCAACTTGACCACTGATGAGTCGCCACGAGTCAGCCCAAAACCAGCTCTGATGTGTGCCTGTAAAATGAGACGTTTGTTAGAAAATCGGGCCTTTAAAATGTCTAAAGCTGTGCGATAATTATCCTCGGTCATCTCCAACTAACTGGTGGTCTCCAGGGCCACTCCGCATAAACAGGACCGCAAGTGCTGTAGCTTCTCGATAGAAGTAAGCTCCGCTTCACTATCGATGACCGCTGTGTACATAGAGTAGAAACTTGTCCCCTCCGTATACTCTCCGCTAAACTTAGGCAGCTGCAGTTGTGGCAGGTGCGATCGATTTGCCAAATATATAAGGGATTGGGATTTGTTAGGATTCATTCGAAACGTGGAACAATGAAAGGGCTGAGAGCGCTTGACCAACTCCCGCTGAAAAGCCGTCCTCAATGATAATAGAAACGAATCGAATCTCACTAGACATGGATTGAAATTCCACCTCCTCCAAACAGGTGTGTACCACAACAAAGTTGGATTTAAGCTCCGTTAGTGATTCCAACATTCCTTTCAGGTCGTACTCATCCATTTGGCGCAGCTTTTCGACGTCCAATCGGGTAACGAGTATGTATGCACTGCACCGGCACAGAGAGACATAGCGAAGAACGATAATGTGATAAGATGACGACCGAAACCAACAGTTGTCCAAGCAAACGATCGAGAATTTACTCTGATTTCGAGTTCGAAATTCCAGGAGAAAGGTCAATGCAGCCGCTCGCGAACACTGGCTGAAGCAACCGACGAAAGAACGATAACGGCTTAAACTCTATGCAGCCGGTCTCGACCGTGCGTTGCGCAGGCTGAAGCAGACGGTGCAAGAGAATGCGAAAACGAATAGCGGGCCGTTAGAACTGTCGGCGACAACGACTTTTGGTTCTCTACTTTTTCGACAAATGTCTAGTTTGTGTTTATTTTCGAAGTCTTATTCTCAAAGTTAAAAGCCGTGTCCATAAACTTTGTCTTTTTTAGTGTACAAATGTTCAGTAGGCGAAAGAAAATACCGTTTTAGCGGTCTTGCGAACAATTCAGTTAGGCGAGCGTTGTAGTACAATGATACGCGATGCTGCGTTCGGCGACGAGTTTGAACGAATGAGTGAGCCCCAGTTAGCCGACGCACTGCCATATAAGCAGAACGCACGTCGAACATGAGTGTGTGGGTGTGTGTGCGTATGCACCGAGAGCATGAGAACAGATGATCATAGATAACTTAAGAGATAACTGTGTTTATTAAAATTCTTAAGAGCTACTGACAGCTGCTGCTCCGAACACCACTTGAATTTCGACAAAATGATTGCACAAATTATGATTACGTGCTTTTGGATTGAATCAGGCTGTTTTAACAGCTGTTAACTTAGCATCAGAACACAATGTTAAAATTTCTGGTATACAAAATTACGGTTTGATGTATTCCTAATGGTTACATAACAAAAGATAGTTAATTTGAATTCTTTTGAAAAATGAATTTATATGAGAACGAGAGGGAACGGTGTACCCGGTACTCAGTCAGAATATATGTGAATAATTAGGTCGAACCCTATGCTAGATTTTTATATGTTAATAGTTATCTGTTTCCATTTACGTTTGCATATTATTTTAACATCAGTTTCTACATTTCTACATGTATGTACATGTAGAACTACTCATACGAAGTGTCTGCGAGAGAGAGAGGGAATGAGTAAGCGCTTGGCAGGCATTGCGTAGTGACTGAAATTTAATTTGTTCTTTCTGGCTATAATAGTAGCTCGACCTGATCTAGATTTGGCAATCTGGTAGATACGGCTATATTCCATGATTATGCGTTTTTAATTTTCTCTTATCTTAAACATTTTGGATTCCGCATATTTTCGCCTTTTGTGGGGTCGGAAGGGGGCGCGTCAAAATTTTTGAAATACACTTGTGCTGGTTTGATATCACAGGAGCTTGGATAGAAAGTTTAGTTTCTCTAGCTCTTATAGTCTCTGAGAAATAGGCGCTCATTTAAACGAATAAGCAAAGCAGACAGGGTCGCGTGTGAGAGAGAGCGAGAGGGAACGATGACTTTTGAAATGGTTTTCTTTATTGTGGCTATATTAATAATCCGTTCTGATTCAGATTCAACACTCTGATAGAAATGGTCATCTATGATTCTGCGTAGACTTAATACAAAATTTGGTTGCGATATCGACGCTGCTATTGATGGTGATCAAGAATATATATACTTTATGGGGTCGGAAATGCTGCATTCTGGGCGTTACACACACCCGTTATCACCACAAATCTAGTATACCCCTATACTCTTCGAGTACCGGGTATAAAAAGAGTCCATTTGACCAATAGTACAATGTGTAAAGGGCAATTGCAATTATTTTTTTCAACGGAATCGCATCTCGCCAGTTTGTGTGTTTCTTCCGAAGAACTGTAAGCCTCACCAATAGACAGAAGGTGGACTTCTCCATCCTGAAGCTTTCTTAAAAGAACTCATCGTTGTACTCCAGAACATCCTTCTCCCAAAAAGTGCCGCACCGCTTCTAAAAGAAATAAAACATGGCTTGTACATAGGGAACCCTCGGTGGGGTTCCTTTAGAGAAGCGATGGTACTTGGACCAACTCCAGGGAGGAGTCCCTACACATTCTACTCGAAACTCATTTTGCAGGGTGCTTAATCAGCGAGCCGGCTCACCTTCCTAGTGAAGATTTGGTCACCTCGGTGGAGCATATCCTCACAAAACGGAACATCAACGGGCAAATAAACAGTTTCGATCCGTTCAAATCCCCTGGTCCGGACCAGGTCATACCGGCCCAACTACAAAAGACCGGAGATACGGCCATCAACTGGCTGCAATGTTTCTTTAAGGAGATACTAGTAGAGGGGAAAATACAACACGATTTGCTTAAGGCAAAAAAGTCTTCATCCCCAAAGCGTGTAAAGCCTCGCACTCAACTCCAAAGGGCTTGAGACCAATCAGTCTATCGTCCGTCCTTCTCAAAACTTTTGAGAGGCTTGAGAGTCTTTAAGTTCTCGAAATATGCAAAGTCGTGGCATACGCGGACGACGTTGCAATTATCTTCTCGGGAAAATACCCTCAAACACTCTGCGACTTAATGACCGCAAAGCTCGCATAGGCTGGGAGTTAATCCCTCAAAAACGAAACTTGTGATATTTACAAACAAATATAATATTCCCCCTCTCAACCCCCCAATATTAAACGGATGCAGGCTCTTTTTCAGCAATAGTGCCAGTTATTTAAGGTTGCTAATTGACAAAAAAGCTTGAGACAGAGTGAAGTAGGTACTGTTAGCCCTGTACACTTTCAAAAAAGCTATTGTCTTAAAATGGGTCATGAATCCAAGTATAGTCCAATGGATTTCTCTAGCAATCAATTAGATCAATAATACTCTACGGAGTTACAGTGTGGTTGCTGGTTTTATCAAAAAAGACGATCACCAGACATCTTGGCAGAGTTCAACGAACTGCCGCCCTTTGCATCAGTGGAGCTCTTCGCACCACTATAAATGATGCGCTGGATGCCATTCTATGCCTCCAAAGCCTTGTCCTCGCAGCAACACGTCTGAGAGACTCCGACCAATGAGCACCACAGCACATAGGGCACTCTTCAACACTAAACAGCAGTCAAAACGGACTACTGTGTCCCAAGGGAATACACAGACACCCTTTTTAATGTAATCATCCCTCACAAAGACGAGTGGAGAGAGGGACCCCCAGGCCCAGAGGGGCCATACAGATTTTTACAGATGGATCACAGCTGAACAAAGCTTAACATTAGGCACTCCTTTAGGCTCCCAGATCACTGTAGCGTCTTCGAAGCGGAGGTCATTACAATCAAGGAAGCACTGGTAACTCGCGTAAATATATATAGTGACAGGCTCATAATAAAGAAGTAATATAAGTGAATAATAAACAACAGGGGGCAATCATTACCACGTTGTCGAATAACTCGGCAAACATGGCCAACCATAGATAGGAAGCGCACCTCTGAGCTATGCAAGCTCGGCAGACGAAGGTGCAGTGCGTTCCCTACGTACGTTCCCTAACGGGATATTGGCTAATAGGTACCCACGCAAACAGACTGAGCGCCCCACATTATGACTTTTGCCGAAGCTGTAGAGACAAGAAAGAGGAGGAAATGGTGGAACCTTTTTTCTGCTCATGTCCAGCTCTCAGCAGACGAAGACTACAACACTTGGGCTCGCCCTTCATACAGACATTTCGAAAATGTCCACAATATGTCTCAGAAAGATAGGAAACATCCTAAGAACTGCGTGCTAGGATAACTGTTGACATTAGGTCTCACGAGGCGGAAAAAGAGGAGATTCCCTGCGATACTACAACGGTCTGAAACTGGCCTAAGTGTGATGGGCTCCTAGTGAGCCTGACAGCCGCTATCACCTAACCTAACCCTAACCTAATGCGATTGACCATGTTGTAGTTTATCAGGATGACATCACAGTCACGGGACCTGTACGGCTTCACACTTGAAAACTTTGAAAGTTGTTTTGCAGAAATTACAATAGCCGGGTTGAAACTCAACCAACAAAAATGTCAATTCGTCAAGCCTGAAATATCCTACCTTAGTCTTATCATTAACAAAAATTGGCGCAAGAAAAATTACGAGCGAAAGACTCGCAATATGAATGCACATGCCCCAAGCAATGTGAATGAAGTTAGAGCATTTACAGTAATGGTCAATTACTACTCAAAGTTTATCGATCGGTTTGCGGAGAAAATGACCCCTTTCTATAAGCTTCTCAAAAAATAAGTAACGTCTCTGTAGGACGACAATTGAAAAAAGTTGTACGATATATCAAAAAGGATGTAGCCTATGAAAGGGTACCAGATCACTTTAATCCTGACTTGCAAATAGAACTCACTAAAGATGGCTGTATAACTGCCATTGTTGGTGTTCTAGCACATAGCGGCATGAAAAATGCATTTTTTGTATACTCTTTAGTTGTTATGCAATGACTGCACCATCAAGTAGCCCAAGCGACATCAGAAGAAAGCTGTTACGCGTGGATCCCAGGTAAGAACGCAGCCCTCCTCCCGTCCAACCGACCGATGGGCGCTGCCGTATAACGCGCGACTCGTTAACCGAACCGATCGCGGATATGCAGGAAAGATATGTGTTAGACGAGTGTTCGAGGAAAAGTAAAACTAATCTGACAAAAAAAATATATGAGAGTATCAGTAATTTAAGACTAAAAAAGGAGTTATTAGTAGATATGATATGGTAGAGGGAATTATAATCCGAGCATAAAACCCTAAACGATTCATGCAAGGAATAATTCGATCTACAAAGCGGAAGGAACAACGGTATATAGTTTCTAGTGTTTCTAATAGGAATCATGAGCTGTGCACAAAAATCACACCAAGCATTTTCCTACGATTAGCTAAGGTTGGAAGGTTTATTAAAAGCAATCTATTAGAGTAAGACGGCAGTCTCCCACTTGCATCCCAGTTGAGGCCGCGAAGAGCAAAAAGTAAAAAGTTTTTCTAAACTGATTCTATACGGTCCTGATGTACGTTTTACTGAGGGCACCATACACAAGAGCCGTATTCTAAAATCGGACGAACCAGAGAAGTGTAGAGAGTCTTTGTTATATAGGGGTCGTCAAATTCCTTTGACCACCTCTTTATAAACCCAAGCACTGTGTGCCCTGTGGTACACCCGAAGTCACCATAACTGGTGAGGACAGGGGGTTTTTGAAAAGGACTCTTTGAGACCTAGAACAAAGGTAGCTAGAGATCCATCTCATGAGATTGGGCGGGAATCCTAGAAGGCCAAGTTTTTGTGCTAGGAGTGAATGGTTTATAGAGTCTAACGATTTACTACAATCAGTGTAAGCAACATCCGTCTGTAAATTAACTTGAAAACTTTTAATTATGAAGGAAGTAAACTCCAATAAACTATTAGTAGTTGATCTCCGAATTATAAATCCATGTTGAGCTGGAGATATAAGTGATCTGCATAGGTGCTGCAGGTGCGGAGTTAAAATTTTCTCAAACACTTTAGGAATATCGGATAACTTAGATATGCCTCTATAGTTCTTTGCGTCAGACTTGCTACCTTTCCTATGGAGAGGATTTTTAAACGACTAATGATTTTTTCGAAGATTTCAGGAATGGCAGATAAATTGGTAATACAGAGGTAGTTAGAGACATCAGATATAGTATTTTAGTATATAGTATTCTTTCCAGACGGTGGAAAAATCACCAGTCTCGAGAGACAAGTTGAAAAGTTTTAGGAGAGGCACACAAAGAGATTCTGCACAAAGTTTAAGAACAGCGCTCGGAACCGAGTCTGGCCCAGTGGAGAACAAAAACTTACACGATTTTAAATTGGTTGAGAGGCCATTATAATCAATGAATGGGGGACAGATGAAACTAGAACTATTTAAAGGGATAGGATATGAGTACCTGCTACCAAAGTTATCTGATGAGGATAGAATAGAGGGAAGGTGTAGCAACGTTGTAAAAAAGGAAGCGAACAAATCAGCAATATCACAATCCCTATCAGCATTACTACCATTTAAGTGTAGAGATGCAGAAAATTGAAAAGATTTACGTTTAGAGTTAAAAAACCTGAATAATTGTTTTGAATCCCGTTTAATGTTAAGCTTGCATTTGCTCAAGTATCTATTGCAGCACAATGTATTAAATAAGAAAATTTCGGCTTTGCATTTGAGTTCTTAGAAAAGTTTAGTTGCGACCCAGATTTTTTAAATTTCTTGAAAATACGGGACTTACAGTTCCTCAGGGTGTGGGTAAAGGAACATTACTTAGGAAAGATGGAACAATTGTACTATAGAATGCATTAGTGGCAAGCTTAATTTCCTGGAATCCTGAAATCTTGAAATTAATGAACGACTTTATAGGGCCTGAAGAAGGCAACAGGAAATCAATTGCAAGTGTGGGATGGTATGGGTCTATATGGAATGATAGAGGTGATCCTCGACTTACCAAGGTGCTCGAAACATCGGTAGTAAAGACGAGATCTAGGATCCTACACATGTTGTTACGAATACCATTTACCTGACCCAACTAAGTATCGGACAGAGAATCAACGAAATCATGCTGCATGGATGGAAAAATTAGGTCGTCGGATGGAGACCAAGTGATATTTGGGAGATTCAATTTACCAAGGTCAATAAGACGATCAGAATCATTAAGTAGACACGAAACGGACTGGAGATCAACATCGTGAAGCATAAAAGTTGAAAATTCAGAAGATGATGAGATGTAAGAGCATGATATGAATAAATTAAAAGAACACAGACGAAGCTTAACTACGATTATTTCAATAGTGTTGAACTCATCGATGGAAAATAGTTGGGAAGCTAAGTCAGAACGGACAGCAATTAGGACGCCGCCACCTCGAAATGGACGTTCTGTATATGGGCATTTCTCTGATTTCGAACGGAACGTTCGTACGCATTTCAAGTTGTAAAAATGTAAGAAAAAAAAACCGATTTTCAATATTGTTTTACAGTTTTGATTCACCACTTGACTGGCCCTATAGCTAGTGATAAGGGCGATTTTGGGCTACTGTTCGTTTTCGAGGTATTTGCAAAAAAGCATGGTATTCGCACGGGACAAATATAGAAGTGGTTTTCGCGGCGACTAATTCAAACTCAGATTTCAGCGAAAGTTGGGGCGATATATTGATGAGAATTTCTGATTAATGTTCTGCATTGATAACTCCTTAAAATGGGCATAATTTTAAGCATGTATGGTCTGTAGTCTTGATCAGATCGCCAACGCGAGCCGTGTTGTCAAACAACCAGAAGAATATAAATGTTTGCCGTGTAGTTACCGTACGGTTAACGTCGCACCGTTTAGTGCAACAGGAGCTCACTATTGGATATTATAAAACAAAATACATGAAAACGAGGAGGAAAGTTGTGAGCCGCGGCAAGGGCTTTTACGTTTCTACATGTGCATGTATACCTTGTGCATGTATACCTACACATACAAGACGTGGAAGTGTGTGCGAGGGAAAAAGGGAATGATTAAACGCTTGAAAGGCGTTGCGTAGCGACTGCAATTTCATTGGTTCCATTTGTCTATAATAATAATCCAACCTGATCCAGATTCAGCAATTTGGTAGATACGGTAATTTTCCACAATTCTGCGTTTTTGGGTTTCTCGTATCTTAAAAATTGTGGGTTCAACAGATTTTTGTCCTTTGTGCGGGCATCCTTTGAAATACGCTTGGAGTCGTGTGTTGACACAGGAGACTGGATACAAAATTTGGTTGCTCTAGCGTTAATAGTCTCTGAGATAGAGGCGCTAATGAAGACGGACGGACGGACTGTCGGACATACAGACATGGCTATATTGACTCGGCTATTAATGCTGATCAAGAATATGTATACTTTATGGGGTCGGAAACGCTTCCTTCTGGGAGTTTTACACATTTATTTATAGCGGTTATAAAAAGAAGTATAATATGTAAGTCGGTGTGGTGCAAAGATAGTGACTTTAAGCTTATGTTACACAATTCCCCGCGCTAGCACAAACAGAGCAGTCACAATAACAGCAAGTGAACGGAGAGACACAGAGACACGATAGAAAGCAATAATACGTCCTTACTTCAGGGTTCGTGCCGTATAGGCGCGCTCCTAATCCGCCTTCCATCTTGGAGCCGTCAGTGCATATTTAGAGGTGCTGAGTCTGGTCCCATCCCGTTTTCCAGTCTTCGGGTCCCATTAAAATGTTGTGTCTTCACCCATTCCACTACTTTGGGTCTTCATGCTAGCCAGTACAGTTTGCTAGCCTGTACTGTGCCGAGATGTTTGACCTGTGGTTTAGGGTCTGGTTGACTTTCGGGGGGAACAATGCTGGTACCTTGTACCTCTTGCGGAAGAGGATGAGCTCCGTCTTATCCGCGTTGATACTGAGTCCTATTCCATCTGCCCACTCACATATCTCCCTGAGTGTTTGTTCCATTATGGAGCTGTGAGTCGATAGACATACTCACGTAATAAGTACGCTTATGTCGTCCGCATAAGCTGTTATTTTTGGAGCCTTCCTCTCGAATCTCTTAATGAGGTTGTTGACCACCAAGTTCCACAGGAGGGGCAACAGGACTCCACCGGATGGGGTATGCCCCTGTATGATCCTCTGACCATGGAAGCGGTGCCCCATTCTGATTTCACTCAAAAGGTTGATCGCTGGGTGAGTGTTGGTTGATCCTAGGCACTCCATTATGGCTTTTGCAGCGACAATATTAAATGCCCCAAATATATCTACGTATAATCTTAATGCATACATTTTATTGTTGAGGGCTTTCTCGACGGTAGCTACTAACGAGTATATTGCTGTCTCCACCGATTTTCCCTTGGTGTAGACATGCTGGTAGGTTGACATCAGACCTCCCACTTCATTTCTGATTTAGATCCATCAGCTTTTCTAGGAGGTTAGGCTTATCGGTCTATAATCCTTGGGACTCACATGGATGCACTTTCCTGCCTTTGGGAGGAAGAAAACTCTATAGGTTCTCAATTAGATAGGGATATATCCGGTCCTTAGGGATGTCGCGTAAATTGTGAGAAGCCATGTAGTGATCCCCTTTTTATCACTTGCTACATGGCTGGTAATATTCAGTCCAGTCCAGGTGCTTTTATGCCTGTAAAGGAATCTATAGCTCATTGGATTTTCTTGGGGGTTATGAGGTCTGTTAGGCGGTGTTTGTTTTTCAGTTACTAGGTCCTGATGCGTTTCAGCATCGGTGACCTTGGTGCATCCTTGAAAACAGTTCCGTAGATATGGTCTCTAAGGAGTTCTCTATGTCCTCCGCGGATTCCCCTGAGCCACTGAGTCAATCTATAGACTTTCACTTTCGCACTTCAATTTAATGTACCTAGGATCTGAGAGGGATGGTCTTTCGAGAACTCTCCATCCAGATATTTGGGATATTTGCGGACCTGTCGGTACCATGTAGCTGCAGGCTACCAAAAGGCGCTTCTCCTTACTCTGTAGCATTTCTACTGTCAGGTCTTCTGTGCTATGATAAGACATAGCGTACGCGTGGATTCCTTTTCGTACGATTACGACAGTTCTATTCCTGCTTACCGGTGTTGGGTAGAATGAGCTGTAGTTGGAGAACTTTAGTCCGGCCACCGAATTGCCTGACGCAATCCAGGGCTCCTGGACCAAAGCTTTGGCAATGTGGAGCTCCGCTGACGCTAACTTGCTTGTATGCAAGTTGAGCTGCAGCGCACTCAGAGTCATGAGCGGCTGGCTCTCTGCGCTTGGCGGGTTGACTTCTAAGGTCAACTCACCCTCCTCCTCTTCTTGCGAGTCGTCAAGCACCAGACCCTGGGCGGCCTCTACGAAATCTTTCTCCACCTCGCCTGCACGCAGGGTTTGTGTATCCTTGTCCCCGGTCTGGCGCTTTTTGAGGCGTACTACCCATGCCCTACGCCATTTTCCCGTATCAAGGGTATAGCACATCCACTACTTCTTTATTGATCTGGACGATAACATGCTGGCCTCCCTCGTTGGGTTGTGGGCTCCCAGCATGCAATACCTTCCAGTCAGAGATCGGTATCTCCGGGATTTGCGCATGGTACCCTTGGATGGCGATAGCAAAGAGTACCTTCGCCTTTCGTATGGAGGGGATTAGTTCCCTGTCCACCACCTTTCCACCATCCAGCTTGGCCCCACTACCGCTTCCAATTGGCAGACCGTTTGCGTCAGCCACTTCAGCGTCATGTCATCGTTGCACTTCAGAATTTCGACCCTATTCAGCCACCCAGCACCATAGAAAGTAGGCATGGGAGTTGTTGGGTTCTTCTCCATTCGTGTAAACAAGGAGTCTACCAGCCGCGCGAGAACCAATTTCCACGGCGCCGCTGTCATTCTCCCGTTCTCATCACGTCTGTCGATGAGAGCTGATGATCTCGCTTGACTCCTGCTTTGTTAATTTCTGTGGAGGTTCCGCTCTCTTGGGTAAACTCAGAACCAGTTGGACTACTTGATACTCTAATTGGCGATATGGGCGTATATTTACGTCAGATAATATTTACGTCAGCTGAATTTGAATTTCTTGTGTTTTATTTTTATTTTTTTCATAGGTACGACATTTTATTAAGGGAGGTTCTCAAACATTTATTTTTTAAAAATCAAATTTTTTCACAAAAATATAAATGTCGTAGTGTTGTAGAACATGAACATGTGTAACAAAAAATGTTTAATCGCCACATATTTTTCGAATTAGAACGTTTCGAACGCACTCTCAAAAAACTTTAACACGTTTTTCTCATTTTTTATCCGCACTTAAGCAGGGCTGATTCGATTCACTTAAAATAAAATGTACCCGGAAGTATAAACTATTTTGTCTGACTTATACCCAAAATTATCATAAAAAAATATCAAATTATACAATTATTCTACTAAAAACAAATAAAACGTTTTAGTGTCTATATTTTGGTTACTTTTTTGTCAAAATTTTTTCTAGTTTGCTATAAGTCATAAAGAATTTCATAATTTTTTATAAATTGAATTGCTTTGGTCTGTTTACTGCAAGATTAAAGTTCGGAGACCACCTTTTGCTAGCAGATGTTTACCACAGCAACGTATTTACAAACACTACTCGACAAATTTGAACTTTTTTCCTGTTGTGGCACAAAATATCTTTTCTGATATATTTGGAGATTTAATTATACCCGGTACTCGAAGAGTATATGGGTAGATTAGATTTGTGGTTATAACGGTTGTGTGTAACGCCCAGAAGGAAGCGTTTCCGACCCCATAAAGTCTATATATATTCTTGATCAGCATCAATAGCCGAGTCGATATAGCCATGTCTGTATGTCCGACAATCCGTCCGTCCGTCTTCATTTGCGCCTATATCTCAGAGACTATTAAAGCTAGAGTATCCAAGTTTTGTATCCAGTCTCCTGGGTTATGACACCACTCCAAGTTTTGTTTCGAAATTTCGCCCCGCCCTCTGTCGCAAACACTTGTACGTCTCAAATATGTAGTTATACATGTAGAAATGTAAAAGCAGATGTAAAAATCATATGCAAACAAAATTGGAAGCATGTATAAAAATTCCAAAAATGGTTTGTCTTCATTTTTTGAAATATTATTTTTTGCCCAAAATGTAATTCGTCCCTTTTACGAACATATAATAAATTGCATAAATCGTAAGCTCATATATAATGACTGAGTACCGGGTATAAGGTAGAGCCCCGGCCTTTGCCAGGGCTCACTACGTTCCCCCTCGTATTTTTAAGAATTATAGGTTTTTTTTTAGGCTTTTAGATTTTTTAAAATCTGGTATTTTTGATAGATTTTTTGCTGTTAGTTTCCCGACTCTTTCACCATTAAAACTCAGGAAAAGTCAATCAGATATCAGAAACTTAAGTTATGGGGAAAATAGAAGCACTATCTCTTAAAAATAAAACACGAAAAAATAAAATTTTAAAACGTTAATATCAAGATCTAACAGATCTATCTATCATTTTGGGCCACAGCTGAAATGTCGTGTCGACCAGTGTAATTATCTAATTTGAAAATCCAAACTATAAGTTATTATGGTGCAGCAGTAAAATAAATCTCTATTATTATTGTTGATTGTTTGCTCTGCCCACTGTACCACATTGTCGTACATACAAATATATGCTCCCGCACGGCAGCAGCCTATGTAGCCGTTCTCTCTCGTCTTTCTTTCGTCTTCGCTATCGCACTCTAGCTTGCAGTAGAGCACGGGCAATTCGGCCTGCTTGTCTTGGAGTCTGAGTCTGGATATAGTTGCGCTCGCATTAAGGCACGGTCAATTCGGCCCGACCACCCTTGAAGAGTCTGGATCTACCAATCACTTATTGCACGTCTCCTATTGAATATCGAATAGCACTTCATTCGACATTATCTTGACCCTTTCGTCATCAATCTCAACTAAACATTTCATCCTTGACAACAAACCATACACCAATAAACCGAACAACTATCGAAATATCTTACATTTAGTGCGTTGTGATGTCATAAAGTATTTTCGTCTCGTTTTGGTCAGTTCTTTCTTGAGAATAGCCCATTTCTATTGCGGCTATCACAAAGGCATAGGAAGCAGCAGTATTTTGTATAACCACACAGTCACGTTCGACCTTTCCCTGGGCGTTGGGAAGAGGCAGCCTTTGATTTCCATTCCATTTCCATTGAATCTGCTATTTATTTCGTTTTTGTGTAACGTAACTAAAATAGTGTCGCTATTTAGTCACTCTCATGATTCAGCTGTGTTTTGTAAGCAGGGCCAATTTAGAAAATTCAACTGAAATGAAAAAAGGAAAAAGAAATAGCTCTGACGATTATGGGGTTGTGCTGGGATCGGCATACATTGTTGGCAAAAATAGGAAGAAGAAGTACAGCGCAGACGGAGGCACCAAAATGCTAAAAAAATATCAAAATGCTTATTTTCCGTGATGCGCTTTAGACATGGTCTTGCCTGAACTGCTTTTATTAAAGCCGTCTTTTCCTCACGTTGAAAATTTGCATCTCTTTTGTTTGATTTACACCCAGTTTTTTCCTCCTTCTTTCATTTTTACTTCAGTAATAATAGGGACATATATTTTCCTATTCTGAATGTCAAATTTCCTGGCTCAGCTGTTTTTATACGAAGATACAGGACTATAGCATGAAGCCATTTCAGTCAGCTTGCTTGAATTGTCACTGTCTCAAGTCAACCATGTGAACATGTGCTTTGCATTAGATACGACCATAGAGTTTTTAACATCAGTCCCTCCGCTGACTTTACCTGAAGGAGCCTACCAGGCTTCTTCATGCTGCCCTCATATGGAAGGAGTCGTTGATAATTCCTCTTCATAAAAAAAGTAACAAGTCTGACGAAAAGAAATATAGAGGCATATCTAAGACATCCGCTTTTTTCTCAATTGTGTGAGAAAATGTTAACTCCGTACCTGCAACAACTCTGCATATCACTTCTAGCTCCAGCTCAGCATATATTTTTAAGGCGGATATCAACAACCACAAAGTTATTGGAGTTCACCTCCTTCGTCATTAAAGGCTTTTAAGTAATCTGCAGACGGATGTTATTTACACCGATTGTAGTAAGCCACTCTCTCCTTGCACAAAAACTTGACCTTTTAGTGTTTTCTCAAAATTTTCTGAGATGGATTTTTAGTTACATTTGTTTCCTTGCGTCCTGTTCAAAAATTCCCTGTCTTCACCAGTTATGGTTACTTTAGGTGTACCACAGGGCAACCATTTATGCATTTACACTCTTCATTTACGACCTGCCTTTAGAATTAACATATTCTCGAGTACTTATGTATGTACTCATTACAATCCAGGTTTCAATCCGATCTTAACAAATTTCAGTCATGGTTTTGTGCAAATTTGTTGAACCATTTTGAATATTTTGAAATGTAAACTAATGACATTTCATAATTCCAGCCCGAAACCAAGAAAACCTCACAAAGAGCTTGAAAACCATAGACCCATTGACTTCTTGCCAACATTTGGTAAGCTCCTGGAGGGATGCATACTACAGAGGATCATGGACTCGGCGGGTGTCAGAAGAGGCATACCAAATCACCAATTTGGTTTTAGGCTTTGCCATGGAACACCCAAGAAACTTGTCAGGGTCGTTGAGCAGGTCCTTGACGGCTTCCAAAGAAAGCAGTACACCGTCGCTGCTTATTGGGACATCCAGCAGGCGTTTAACCGAGGGCTCCTAGAAAAGATTAAAAAACTTATCAACCCTCAGCTTTTCGCAATCGTCAAAAGCTTACTGAAAGCTAGGAGCTTTAGTGTAGTATAAGACGTAGTATCGTCATCGACTAAAGGCAATCAGAGCAGGCGTACCTCAGGGAAGTGTCCTGGGGTCAACGCTTTTAAGCTTATTTACTCATGATTTGCCAAAACCAGGAACTACCCATCGGCGTAGGGAGCAGCCAGATATGGTGGCGACCTTCGCGGACAAAACGGCAGTCTTGTCAAGTGCCAATTGTGTGTAAAGAGCCACAGACGACCTCCAAATATTCCTTAAGCTCTTCTTTTTTTCGGTCAACCCAGAGAAGTGTGCAGTGGTGACGCACACCCCCAGAAGACAAACCAGCCCAGGTGTATTTCTTCATGGCGAGCTCATAGAACAATACAGAAGGCATCCCTATCTGGGTGTGGAGCTGGACTCCAGGCTCACGTTCGTTAACCACATTTAGACTCTTAAAGACAAGCTCGAGGGGAAGTCCAGAAAACTTCACTGGCTCCTCAAAGAAAGTTAAGTTCGAACAACAAAGTGAGGATCTACTAGTCAATCCTGGCCCCAATTTGGAGATACGGGGTGCAGGTATATGTCATAGCGGCCAAGTCCCATCTCCCACACATACGGGTCTTTCAAGCCAAAAAGTTTCGGAAAATATCTGGAGCGGAATGGTTAATCAGAAAAGTGGACATCGCAAGGTACCTGAAAGTGCCATTCATTGGTGACATCATTAACGCGCAGGCCGAAAGTCACAGCATCAAACTGGTATCACACCCCAATGTCCTGGCTAGAAGACTAGCTAGGGCCGTACTCAGGAGACGCTTGTCTAGGATCCACTCGTTAGACCTGACCCAAGGGAGATTTTGAGGTCCACTACATTTCGTAGGGATGTTTAAGACACCACGACCAAATGACATCATCTACCTGAATTGCATTTAATTCTTTCCATAATTTTCATTGTAACCAAAACAAAAAAAACAACACAAAACTTTTCAAATCTTCACTGAAAATTTATGTTAGATCACATTTTTATAATTACACGAATTGCCTAGAAGTTCAGAGACATTTTTTTCTCTTCTACATAATAGCATTCATTTTTATAGAAAGTTGGAAAAAGTTTATTGTATTTATTGTGAAACATATAAATATATAACTAATAATAAAAAAAAAATAGATAGCCGGGTTTTTTCTTGAGAGAATTACCCTAGTTGATGTACTATTCACTTTGCCCTATTAGATCCCAAGTTAAACTTTCCTGAACACATTTCTTACATGGTATATAAGGCCATAGGCGTGCTTCTGTTTATA
Source organism: Drosophila algonquin (assembly GCA_035041765.1). NCBI lineage: Eukaryota > Metazoa > Arthropoda > Insecta > Diptera > Drosophilidae > Drosophila > Drosophila algonquin. Next base: position 114,481 of record JAWNKY010001765.1, read on the forward strand.
AAGAGGTGGTCGAAAGAATTTAAAGACCCCTATATAACAAAGACTCTCTAACTCGTACTATTTTAGAATACGGGTCTTGTGTATGGTGCCCTCGCGTATTGCATCAGTCCAGGAAAAATTTTTAATTTTAGCTCTGAGCGGCTTTAACTGGGATGCAGGTGTGAGGTTGCCAACTTACTCTTGTCGATTGCTCTTAATAACCCTTGAATCCTTACTTAATCGTAGGAAAATTCTTGGTGTGATTTTTGTGCACAACTTGATCAATGGTGACGAAGATAGCACTGACCTGTTGAGACGCATAAACTTCATGATTTCTATTAGAAACACTAGAAACTATATACCGTTGTTCCTTCCGCTTTGTAGATCGAATTATTCCTTGCATGAATCGTTTAGGGTTTTATGCTCGGATTATAATTCCCTCTACCATATCATATCTACTAATAACTCCGTTTTTAGTCTTAAATTACTGATACTCTCATATATTTTTTTTGTCAGATTAGTTTTACTTTTCCTCGAACACTCGTCTAACACATATCTTTCCTGCATATCCGCGATCGGTTCGGTTAAAAAGTCGCGCGTTATACGGCAGCGCCCATCGGTCGGTTGGACGGAAGGAGGGCTGCGTTCTTACCTGGGATCCACGCGTAACAGCTTTCTTCTGATGTCGCTTGGGCTACTTGATGGTGCAGTCATTGCATAACAACTAAAGAGTATAAAAAACGAGGGGGAACGTTATGAGCCCTGGCAAAGGCCGCGGCTCTACCTTTTACCCGGTACTCAGTCAGTATATACATACATACATATATGAGCTTGCGATTTATACAATTTATTATATGTTCGCAAAAGGGACGAATTAAATTTTGGGCAAAAAATAATATTTTAGAAAATGAAGTCAAACCATTTTTATACCCGGTACTCGAAGAGTAAAAGGGTATATTAGATTTGTGGGGATAACGGTTGTGTGTAACGCACAGAAGGAAGCGTTTCCGACCCCATAAAGTATATATATTCTTGATCAGCATCAATAGCCGAGTCGATATAGCCATGTCTGTCTGTCCGTCTGTCCGTCCGTCCGTCTTCATTAGCGCCTATATCTCAGAGACTATTAAAGCTAGAGCAACCAAATTTTGCATCCAGTCTCCTGTGTGATCACACTACTCCAAATGTGTTGCAAAATTTCGCCCCGCCCCTTTCCGCCCGCACAAAGGACGAAAGTCTGTGGCATGCACAATTTTGAAGATACGAGAAAACTAAAAA
>JAWNKY010001767.1:0-89036 GCA_035041765.1 Drosophila algonquin
ATGCACAAAAATTGCAAAATTGCAATTGCAATTGGAATTAACTGCAGAAATGCACGATAAAAGAATAAACACGGATAGTAATTTAGTTGCACGATCAGTTGAAAACACAGTAAGCAATATTACAACACAATTACTTTCCTTTAGTCACAAAAATAAAATTATTTAGGCGGAGCGAAGTGAAGACACGACTGCCAGCAGCGATAGTTGATATCGTAATATCATGCGTAGGCATATGCGGTAACAAACGATTTTAAACGGTGGGCATTTGGGCATTGCAATAATTAACATCGAGATCTGCATTTACTTTAGAACGCACCACTTGCTATAATTAATGATGGTTTATACTGTTTGACCCGACAGGCCCCATCATTTAGAATAGGGAAGGGAAGGTAGTGAGCCCTATTTAGATAGATACATGGATGAACTGATGCACATGGCTGGGAGATATTAGACGATGTTTGGATACGAATATCAGGCAGCGAAGGTACGTCGGAGTAAATTAAGGCCAAGTGTCGAGTTGAGTACGTTTTGATATATGTTTTTTTTTTGTATTTCCTGTTTGACTTCCTGTCCGAGATCTCCAATTAGTTGGTATATTGTGCGACTGGAGGCTTGTGAAACACACAGCCCTGGAATATCTGGCTAACAGAGGCCTTGCCCCACCACCAAGACGTTTATAAAACTTGATAGTGGGGTCCAATTAAATAACTGTTTGCAGTTACTGTTTGTAGGAACTCATCTGAATCAGAAGAAATATAAATAAGTGGTCTACTATTTAACATAAATTCGATTTCGCATAAAACTTCGATTTCGAAACTACGCAGTAACGAAGCCTCAAGAGAGGCAAATTGCTTAGCAGCAAAACGGCAGCAGCGATCCGAAAGCAGCCAAAGGTCCGAGGCAGAGAGCGACAGCAACAACGACAGAGCCACAGCATCAAGCCAAGCCGAGGCAGAGATAGACAGCAGCAGCGACAGAGTTACAGCGTCAGGCCGAGCAGAGCAGGGAGCAGCAGCAGCAGGAGAGAGAAAAGCAACGGACGATCGCCGCCATCTGTCTATCGCCCTTTCTATCGCGGCGACGAAGGTCCCGCGACAAAAAGGACTCGAAAAAAGCGAGCAGATCTCTCTGCTCGACACGTGCCGGCCGGCAAAAGGTAAGAAGAGTTCTTTTGTTTGTATTGATCAGACGCGTTTTTGTTTTTAGCTCCACTTATCTGTTTTTTATCTTATATCAACAGCTGGTGTTTCTTGAAAATAATAGCTCAATAAACTCCCTAATTTACCTTTTTGCTTAGATTGTATCCATAAGCGGGAGTGCATGCCTTTAATTGTGTTTTAAACATAACTTAATTATTTTTCTGCTTCGGTAGTCAGTGTGCTTTTTTTTTGTTGCTTTTCGCAAGTACAAATAAAATAATATTTTGCCGCTCTCACCTAGTAAATTTTGTTGTTTTATTACTCTTTCCCTATTACCAAAACTTAAAAAACTGTTCTTTCTCTCTCGATCTCGATACTTTCTGTGCAGTAGCGCTGTCTCTCTCTCTCTCTCTCTGCAGCTGTTGAAACCGCTATCCTCTCAATTTTTACTAATTCCGCCTTCAACGTTTGTCAGGAACACTGGTCTGATATCAATCGGAAAAACTAACTCCAACCACTCCAAATGTGCAGCACTTGATTTCGTTCGCTACTCCAAAGGCAATGACAATTGCTGAAGATGCCAATTCGGTATCCGAATTTATCACCTCGGAGAGCATGCAGCCAGAATCGTCTGTGGCGTCCGTGTCTATAGTGTCCGCAAATACGTCCCGGACCACTGGGTATTACCATCACAGGTACCAAGCCTGTGGTGTCAAAGCCACTGGTGGCGATCCGACCTTAACGACAAGTTCTTGTCTCACGGCTAGCTCCTGATTCCACAACTGATGATGTGACTGCTTTTATACAAAGCAAAATAAAAGCCGTTGGTTTAAAAGTCGAGAAGATGAACTTCCCTTATGCCAGGGAGATAGCGTATTTAAAGATAAGAGTCATACCAAGTCACTTTGATACCATTTGCTCTTCCAAATTTTGGCCAGAGCATTTGGTGATGAAGGAATTTAAGACTAAGAAGAAGAATAGGCCCCCAATAACTCTTACAGACCAATACTCCATCTTCATCTTCCCGCTCTACCTCCACCCCAAAAATTAACAACTTCTTTTTTAGTGAGCAGTCAGAATGTTAGAGTATTACGGAGTAAGCATAAAATTCTTTTCCGGGATTGTGTTACATTTGCATAACACGTTATTGTATTTACCGAGACCTGGTTAAAGCCAGAAATTCTTAGTTCTGAAGTTTTTGCAGGTCGGAACACAACTTTTAGTAAGGACCGTTTGTTCGGAGCAGAACGACGTAAATTAAATAAAAGTAAATGCCATCGAGCACAATTGTTTGTTTGTTTTGCCTTGTATGTTATCTGCCTCCATAAGCACTCTCCCCGCTAAAGCTCGCGCTCTGATTTTATCTGCTTGCGCTCTTTCTTGAGATCAGGGCTTTCGGCTGCTGCAGCGGGGCCGCTATGATGAAGAAGTTCAGTGCAGCTCCGATCATCAACAAACAATATGGCCTTACTTTAGCAAACCCAAATAAGTGCCTTATTAATCAATATTTGAATTCAAGTTATATATTTGATATCTACCTCTGACACCGTTCGTGTCGACAAGCAGGAGGGGTTATGATTGCAGTGGTCTCAAACTTCAAGTCGGAACAGTCCACAGTCCAGAATCAACAGAAACTGGAATTCCTGTATTTAAAACAGATTCTTCTCGCTTTTTCTATCTTCATTACCTGTTCCTATATTCCGCCCACTTCGGATATCGGATTAAACGAACAGCATTTGTCTGCTTTAAACGCGGTTTCATATGATAGTTGTTGGTGATTTCAACTTGCCTGGAACTGTTTGAATTTCTTAGTGCCCATGTCGTGACACTACTTTATTGACGGCTATCTACCTCTGACACCATTCGTGTCGACAAGCAGGAGGGGTTCTGATTGCAGTTGACTCAAACTTCAAGTCGGAAGAGTCCACAGTCCAGAATCAACAGAACCTGGAATTCCTGTATTTAAAACTGATTCTTCTCGCTTTTTCTATCTTCATTACCTGTTCCTATATTCCGCCCACTTCGGTTATCGGATTATGTGTTTTTACTGTTTGAACTTCTTAGTGCCCATGTCGTGACACTACTTTATTATTAATATGACCAAAGCGCTGTTTACTCGAGTCCCTCCGCTCACTATACCTGAAGATGCCTACCATCCCACTTTCGAAATGTCGCTCGACATAGGACCAACTGTATTGGATCGGTCGGGTAGACTTCCTCTATGTGTCCGCTGCTTCCGAAAGGCCGAGCTTATGAAGCTAATTAACTTGGGGATTTTGATTGGTAAGCTTTGTATTTGTGCACTGATGTTATGATAGGCACAAACATTTTCTATGATGCACTGAACTCACTTTTTGATTCTTTTGATTCTCCCGCTTTCCTGTCTTATTATATCGGGGCAACCCCCTTAGTTTACCCTTGGTTTACCAAGGGGTCAAAAAAACCTAAAATCAAGATTTTGTACAAAATTTCAAGAAGAGTGCTCTTCTTCTTCTCTCTCTCTTTCTCTCGTTATGTAATGGCTCGGTCAGACATTTCAGTTCTTAACGCTCCATGCTATAAGAACTACCTATCTCGATGCAGGATACGTTTTTCTAACGACCCTATAACGTCCGCACACTCATCCTCGCTATGATTCCTGAAATAAAATAAAATATATATATATAAATAAAATAAAATAATAAATAAATGATCACGCGATTGCCGATCTTTTTGCCCGTTTTTTTTCAAACTACCGGTGGGAACCGGCAGCGAAGAGCAACGACAGCGGCTACGTCGACTCCAACGTCAACCAATAATTGAGTCGTTGAGAGTGGAGTTAGTTGAGTAAAGATGTTGGAGGGACCAACAGTGCCGGTCTCGAAATAAAAGTACAAGAATTACACCGGACCTAAAAGTGTTGTCATTTGGGATGCAACCGATTCTATTGGGTTATTACACTACCTATTCGCAGGAAAACTACTCTGGTCAGCCGTACCCATGCGGTTTATTGAGGTCGAACGGCATTTTCAGTCCTTTGTTAAATGAAAGCTCGTTCCTTCATGATCTACGAATAGCTAAGCCAGTTTTTTCACCGAGCCCTGACGGAGTTTCCAGCTGTGTACTCAGGTTCTGTGCTGAGTCTCTGTTTGGGCCGTTACTTAAATTATTCACCTTGTCCATACATTTTGCATCCTTTTATTCGATATGGAATGGATCCTTTATAATTCTTCTCCTCAAGAAAGGTAGCAAGCCTGACGAAAACAACTATAGAGGTATATCTAAGTTATCCGCTATTCCTAAAGTGTTTGAGAAATACCGCACCTGCAGCACCTATGCAGATCACTTATATCTTCAGCTCAACTTGGATTTTTAAGGCGGAGATCAACTACTACTAATTTACTGGAGTTTACCTCCTTCATCATTAAAGGTAATTTACAGACGGATGTTGTTTACACCAATTTTAGTGAAGCATTCGACTCTGTGCATCATTCCCGCCCAATCTCCTGAGATGGATCTCTAGCTACCTTTGTTCTAGTTCTCAAAGAGTCCTTTTCAAAAACTCCCTGTCCTCACCAATTATGGTGTAGTTCGGGTGTACCACAGAGCAGCCATCTAAGCCCCTTACTCATTACATTCTTCATAAATGACCTGCCTTCTGTATTAACATTTTCTCGAGTACTCATGTATGCGGATGATGTTAAGCTCTGTGTCCAGTATAAGGACACTTCTTTTCAATCCAGGTTGCAATCCAAGCTCGATAGATTTCATAGATGATTTTTTCGATAGATGATTTTGTGCAAGTGTATTAAACCGTAATTCTTCAAAATGTAAAGTAATGACTTTTCATCGCTCCAGCGGCTATCCGGTTCCGTACACCCTTTGTGGTGGTTCTCTTCAGAGAATTACCCGGATTGATGATCTTGGTGTTCTATTAGATCCCAAGTTCAAGTTTTCAGAACACATTTCTATCATGGTTAGAGCGGTTTAGAGAGTCTTTGCCCATGGCCTTAGGGCAAAGACTCTCTAAACCGCTCTAGTCCGTCCGATTTTTGAATACGGATCTTGTGTAAGGTGCCCTCAGTACAACGTACACCAGGACCGTATAGAATCAGTTCAGAAAAACGTTTTACTTTTTGCTCTGCGCGGCCTCAGCTGGGATGCAGGTGTGAGATTGCTGTCTTACCCTAATAGATGTAAAAAATCCTCCAACCTTAGCTAATCGTAGGAAAATGCTTGGTGTGATTTTTGTGCACAACTCATGATTCCTATTAGAAACACTAGAAACTACATATGTACATATATACCGTTGTTCCTTCCGCTTTGTAGATAAAAATTATTCCTTGCAAGAATCGTTTAGGGTTTTATGCTCGGTTTATAATTCCCTCTACCATATCATATCTACAAATAACTTGTTTTATAGTCTTAAATTACTGATACTCTCATATATTTTTTTTGTCAGATTAGTTTTACTTTTCCTCGAACACTCGTCTAGCACATATCTTTCCTGCATATCCGCGATCGGTGCGGTTAACGAGTCGCGCGTTATACGGCAGCGCCCCTCGGTCGGTTGTACGGGAGGAGGGCTGCGTTCTGGGCTGGGATCCACGAGTAGTACCCTGTCATAGGCTACATCCTTTTTGATCATATCGTACAACTTTTTTCAATTGTCGTCGTACAGAGACTTTACTTCTTTTTTGAGAAGCTTATACAAAGGGGTCATTTTCTCCGCAAACCGATCGATAAACTTTGAGTAGTAATTGACCATTATTGTAAATGCTCTAACTTCATTCACATTGCTTGGGGCATGTGCATTCATAATGCGAGTCTTTTGCTCGTCATTTTTCTTGTGCCAAAACAGCTTTCAAAGTTTTCAAGTGTGAAGCCGTACAGGTCCCGTGACTGTGATGTCATCCTGATAAACTACAACATGGTCAATCGCATTAGGTTAGGGTTAGGTTAGGTGATAGCGGCTGTCAGGCTCACTAGGAGCCCATCACACTTAGGCCGGTTTCAGACCGTTGTAGTATCGCAGGGAATCTCCTCTTTTTCCGCCTCGTGAGACCTAATGTCAACAGTTATCCCAGCACGCAGTTCTTAGGATGTTTGCTATCTTTCTGAGACATATTGTGGACATTTTCGAAATGTCTGTATGAAGGGCGAGCCCAAGTGTTGTAGTCTTCGTCTGCTGAGAGCTGGACATGAGCAGAAAAAAGGTTCCACCATTTCCTCCTCTTTCTTGTCTCTGCAGCTTCGGCAAAAGTCATAATGTGGGGCGCTCAGTCTGTTTGCGTGGGTACCTATTAGCCAATATCCCGTTAGGGAACGTACGTAGGGAACGCACTGCACCTTCGTCTGCCGAGCTTGCATAGCTCAGAGGTGCGCTTCCTATCTATGGTTGGCCATGTTTGCCGAGTTATTCGACAACGTGGTAATGATTGCCCCCTGTTGTTTATTATTCACTTATATTAACACCAGTGGAAGGTCGCGTGTGACTTAAAAGTTGTAGCCATGTTAACTGGATTGCAAGGCGGTTATACAAAATACTGTTACTTCCTGTACCTATGGGATAGCCGAGATAGAAAAGAGCATTACACAAGAAAGAACTGGGAAAAACGGAACGAAAATACTTTGGGACATCACAACGTACAAAATGCAGCTCTTGTGAAAGTCCAAGACATTATATTACCACCATTGCACATTAAGCTAGGACTGATAAAAAATTTTGTTAAAGCACTGGATAACGAAGGTGAATCGATGAATTACCTCAAAACTGTTTTTCCACGTTTGTCGCTGGCAAAAGTTAAAGAAGGCGTATTTGATGGCCCCCAAATTCGAAAACTACTAAAAGATGATGGATTTGAAAATATTTTATCTACGAATGAAAAAGCAGCCTGGAACTCATTCCGAATGGTTACAACAAATTTTCTTGGTAACAGAAAGAGTGATGATTACGTTAAAATCGTTCAAGACCTACTTAAGAATTATGAACAAATTGGAGCCAACATGTCACTCAAAATCCATTTCCTGCACTCCCACTTAGACTTTTTTCCGCCAAACCTTGGGGATGTTAGTGATGAACACGGAGAGAGATTTCACCAACAATTAAAAGCTATGGAACGACGGTATCAAGGTGTTTGGAATGAGAATATGTTGGGCGACTATGTGTGGACGGACTCTCATAAAAGAATCTGACTTAAATGACAAAAGAAGACAGGAAAAAACATTTTAAAAATAATAACAAGCTATAAAAATACAAATATTTAAGTATCATAACAGTAAAATAAATTCGAGTATTTTTCGGTATTTTTTCAGGTAAAAGTCGTTTTGGGGCGTTTTGGTCAAACGATTATAACATAGCCGTTTATTTTTATAAGCAATACCTTAAACGACGCCTAATTAGTGTGTCTATCTAAAAAAAAATCAAGGCATTCATATATTTTTTTTTGGGCTTTTCCTGACCTTTCAAAGTCAAAATTTCGAGGAAAAAATACCGAAAAAAATGATGAAATTTCAATTTGGAAGCTTAATATCTTCTAGACCTTAAGTTGCAGCTACAAAGTGTCTGAATCGGATTTATAGCTGCATTTATCTGCATTTTTTAACTGCAAAGTTCAATACAACCAGTTGTATGAAACGAGAGTTATGTGAAAAATAGAATCACTACCTATGACAAAAAATACCAGATTTTTTAAAAATTCTTAAAAAAAAAACTACTCCATGAAAAAAAAAACCATAATTCTTAAAAAAATTCAAATCTCCCAATCTATTAGAAAAAGTCATTTTTGGAGACAGCGGAAAAAAAGTTGAAATTTGTCTGCATTCTGGATTCGAATTTTGATTAACTACTTGTACTTTAACCGTTTCGGCACTTTTTTCCGACCAATTTTCCTAAAAATACAAATATTAAAACTTGCTACCTGCGTGCAAGCATTGACTTAATCGGAAAAAACGAAGCAAAGGAGGGAAAGAAGGGAAGATCCGTTTTGGTAGTCGCGTACCACTGTGCGATCGGTCTGGGCGACAATTGGCCGTTTTGTTTGTGGAGTGCTACTGTAAGATTGTGTAGTACGGTAACTGTTCGTTTTGTTTGTGGAGCGTCATTGTGCCGTCTGCAGTGCAGGTGTTCTGGATAGCTTGTGATTCAAATGTTCCCTTCTGATCCAGTCCCGTGCGGAAAGATGAACTAGCGGCTTACAGGTGGCCATTTTGTTAGAGGGTTGAGGTGCTCAGCAGTTTGGGTGCTGGTGCTGATGTTGGTTTGCATAGGTGGTGTCAGAGGGTTACGGTGCACAGCGGTTTGGATGCTGGTGCTAAAGGGTGCTGGTGCCTACACCCCGCGGATCCGTTGCCACTTGGAGAGATGCGTGTAGCCCGCGAGACGTATGAAATGGCGATAATGCAGTTGCATGAAATGAAAACTACCAAAATATGTGGTAGTACATACATATGTACATCACACAAACTATTTGTTGTGTCGAATCCAAAGAAAAAAATGTTTGATCACTTGGATCGGTTTAAATGCTGTATGCCACAAGATGGAATATCGCTTATGCTAGCTTGTACACACGGGATACATTTTAAACGCATGAAGACCATAATTTTTTTTAGTAAGAGAGCTTGGGTACTCTTTCAATTTTCTTTTATAGACCGGCATTCCAGAGCTTAATCTAGCTTATCTATCGCTCTCTTTGTCTCGGAAAAACAATATGCATTTCCTTCGCAGCGACTACATGATTGCAGCGTAGTTACGAGGGTAATTTATCAAAGGACCAAAGAGCGCCCGTTACAATCGAAATATCAATAAAATGCAAGCACAAAAATCAAAAGAAATTCAAAAAGCTGGTTCGGCTAGGCAGAGCCGATTGAATCGCTAACTTCAAATTAACACAAAAGTCATCCCGCAAAACTTAAGTGCAATAATAAAAAAAAAATAATTAAATTCCGTTCCATCCCAAATGCCATTTTACCGTTTAAAACTGTTACAAATACATATTTTTGATGTTTTGTGTAAGAAAAAAGAAACAGTTCTTCTGACTAACATATAGCTACAACTTAGCCGTTTATCGATAGATTTTTACAAACGATGCCTAATACCTTTTTTACATTGGGCCGCATCATAACTTAGCCGTTTATTTTTAAATTTTTATAAGCGATACCTTAAACGACGCCTAATTAATGTGTTTATCTAAAACCAAAAATCAAAGCATTCATATATTTTTTTTCGACTTTTCCTGACCTTTCAAAGTCAAATTTTTAGGGAAAAAATACCGAAAAAAATAATGAAATTTCAATTTGGAAGCTTAATATCTTCCAGACGTTAAGTTGCAGCTACAAAGAGTCTGAGTCGGATTTATAGCTGCATTTATCAGCTTTTAACTGCAAAGTTCAATACAACCAGTTGTAGGAAACTTAAGTTATGTGAAAAATAGAAGCACTACCTACGACAAAAAATACCAAATTTGTTTTAAATTCTTAAAATAAAAACTACTCCATGAAAAAAATTTATAAACATCCAAATCTATCAGAAAAAGTCATTTTTGGCGACTGCGGAAAAGTCGTGTCGACTAGTGTAATCATTATTTTTGAGTTTTTTTTTGTTATCAAAAATAATAATTATTTATGATTATTATAAAACTAATCAAAATTAATCATTATCCGTGAGGAAAATCGTTAAAATCAGAATTTTTAAAATCATGACGGAAATGCAAACTTCTTACAAAGCTAAAGATTTTAGTATGGTTCACTTTTTTCTACGCCCATTAGAAGTGGATGATTTATTTATTACAAACCAACAAAATAATCATTATTTACGGTCCCTGGCGAAAACACTTCATCCGGTGAGGAGTCGAGGTAATGTTAACACAACTAGAACTGGTACACTCTAAAGTTATAGATAGCGTAGGATGGTATAGGTCTTCAGGAAGTGATAGTGGGGAGACTCTGGCAACTGTACCTAGAGAAGCATCCATAACGAAAATAAGGTCGAGAAGTCTGTTCCTATTATTTTTAATAGAATTAATTTGGACAAGGGAAACATCCGTTAGCTCATTGATAAATTCGTTATGAGTACTAGGAAGCAATTGGTTAGCGTCGTCGCAGGGCAGCCAAGAAAGAAGAGGTAAATTGAAGTCACCCATGATAGGCACAACCACAATCTGATAGGCACAACTTAACGAAGACACAACAGAATGGATAGCAGAAAGGTGCTTTGAGTAGACCTCAGCATCAGAATAAGGAGGAATATATGAGCAGGTTAGATAGATAAAAGCCATGCCAACACGGACTTTGACTGCAATGAACTCAATCCCATGGATATTGTTGAAAGGGAATAACTCCGATGAGAAGTCAGTTTTGACTGCAATCAGAACTCCACCAGCATAAGAAGCACGATCCATTCGATAAATGATGAAATTGTGACCAAATATTTCATGATCATGAACAGTGGAGTTAAGCCATGTTTCGGAAAAACCGATAGCATCGAAATCGTAAGAGGCACTATCCGTATGTAGTTGGCGCAATTTGCCTAACAGACTACGTACATTCTGATAGTGAACGGAAAAATAGTTAATTAGGTTTTTGAAATGACAGGGCAGCTAACATTAGGTCCTGGCTAGGACATGGCTTCGATTTCTTTTTTGTGTCAAGATCCTCGTCAACCATCGCTATGGAATAGGCCTCGAACTCAGCATCCACCTTTGCCCACATGCTCCGTAATTGGTCTCGGCGGACCTGAGTGATAGCGAGGGATGGTGTACTGGTACCACGAAATCGGGCTTCCAAAATGGTCAGCCTGTCGATGGCTGCCACCAACTTTACCCGAGCGGATATGACATCAGATTAGGCCATTGTAAGACTGCGTCGGAATACGTTGGCAGCGGATCTTGTACTGGGTTTGGGCGTACCTGGGGACTTAACTTGTCAAGTCAAAAAGGTATGTTTTTCTGGAGCGGGCAGCGGCAAAAATTTATTGCAGACCTCGTCACTAGTGGGCATATTCAGACCTCACATGCTGAGGGAAAAAAGAACTGATGCGAGAGCATCGGGCGGATGGACACGGAGAACGGACACAACAACCCCTTGGTATTTGTCGCACTCGGCGATAATGGATTTACTGGCAAGTCGGAGGAGCTTGGGTATATTGTGGAGATAGGAAAATAATATTGGATTTCGGTGACAAGTGACACCCAAAAACAATATACCCGGCGAATGTAGAGTAGCGCGTCACATGACAAGATACAACCCTCAAGATACAGGGCAGCGCGTCACTTGGTGCTCCGTTACGCGCTAGAGCGGCTAGACCGATAATATGCTCCCTAGAAAAATACAACGCGAGCAACGGTGGAGAGGCGAAAGCGAAGACGAACGAGGGGGAACGTTCTGAACTGCGGTTCTACTTTATACAAGGTACTCAGTACGTATGCGCTTACGATTTATGTAATTTATTATATTTCCTGCTCAACACCGTAACATATGGGACGGGACCAGCCCCATTTTTGGCAATTCGGTGTTTGAAGAGGTTGAGTGAGTCTACAAAGCTCTCATTCCCTAAAGCTGCTGAAGTTATTGAGTCCGACTGGACCAGCCGTCCCGTCCGACTGGGACGGGACCAGCCCCATTTTTGGCTATTCGGTGTTTGAAGAGGTTGAGTGAGTCCGCAAAGCTCATTCCCTAAAGCTGCTGCAGTTATTGAGTCCGACTTCTATGTCGATGGCTGGTTGCGTAGAGGAGTTAAAGACAATTAAGTCTGATGGGGCTCAGGTTCTTCGAACCTCTGGGTTTGAGTTGACTAAGTGGTTCTCGAACTCACCTGAGGTTACCGCATCCGAGAGCACAGTTAAACCGATAACGATCTCGGACTCAGAGTAAACTAAGGCGTTAAGAATATCGTGGCTGCCACACGAAGACGTCTTTAAGTTCCAAATTGACAGGTCAGTCATGGGTTCCCGAGCGACAAAACGGAACATATTATCGGGGACATCAAAGCTGTTTGACCCTCTCGGTTTGTTGAGTTCTTTAGTAATAAAGGGAAAGATCCTATTGCAGGTGCTTTGGCTTAATAAGCTGGATTACGATATGTCAATTGCAAAGCATTTGGAGACAGCATGGAACTTACTAAAAGAAGCCTTGGGTCAGTTTGAGAAGATTAGCTCGATTTGTGCATACTGATCCCATGTCATCGATACAAGTACATGCCTTTGCCGACGAATCTATGAGAGTTTATGGAGCCTATGTCTATATCCGTAGAAAGACTGCAAAAGGTTGTAAGGTCTCATTGTTGACTACAAAGTCGAAAGTAGTGCCGCTCAAGACGAAAACGCTGCCAAGGCTTAAGTGATGTGCCGCTCACCTTCTCGCAGATCTATGTCACCGACTCAAATCGCTGCTCAAGTTTACTGGTCAGATTCGGAAGTTACTCTTCATTGGATCCGATCCCTACCTTCCCAACCTTCGCAACATTCGTTGCGAACCTAGTAGCAAAGATTCAAGAGTGGTCATGTGACGCTACGTGGCGGCATGTGCCAACAAAGCAGAACCCAGCAGACATAGACATAGTTTCGAAAGGTTGTGACTTAGAAGAAATCGTGCAGTCGATCAGGTTTAGAGGACCAGCATTTTTGAAGGATAAAGTAGAGATCTGGCCCAGAAATCCCCGCTTCGAGCTTTCCAAAGAATAGCTGCAGATGGAAAGCAGGAAGAATTCGGTCGGACTAACATTATATAATGCCAAGCTTCCTTTGTTATTGACAAAATGCTCGCAGTTTGTGAAGACTTACGTTCGCTATCTGCATCAAACGAATTTTCATGCCGGCCCACGAGCACTCGTGAGTATCCTTATACAGCGTTTTTGGATAGTTAACGCAGTAATGCAGGGATCCGATTCCAAGTTCCGTCACATACATATATAGTAAAATATGTGATACTCAAGATTAAGTTTTTAAAAAGATTTTATTTCTTCACTTAAACCTTAAGTCACAATAGTTAGTTATTTCCCCGACGTTGACTAAAGTCTACTGTCTTAAACGGAATTAACTTGAATTCTCCGACGGTGTCTCGATGGACGTTTGTCTTGAACAGAACTGAGGTCCCTACTTAGATGTAGACTATTTATAACGGGATGCTCGGATTGGGATTCGGAGGCGTCGGCTTCGGCTTCGGCTCCGATGATGGCGTACGTGACTCGATCGATACTTGGAAGTGCGGGTGTACGTGCCTAGATCGATATGTGGGAAAGGCGGCTTTTGATGAAAGGCTTCCGCTGCGTATGATCGGTGTTGCATTACTTGAGGGTGGCTAAGAATGTGAGCCTCGGTTTTATGACCGGCTCTGATTGGTGAGCTAGGATGGTGTGATTCTTGGGAATCGATTAGAAATGGTTCTCTGGAGGGTGGCGTGATTCTAGTGCGGCTTCTATTGTTTTATATTCAACTCCTAGCTTAGGGTGTTTGTTTACATTGCCGGATTTAGGCTACAAGTGGTCCACTTCAAGCGTGGGATTGTTTATGGGATTCTAGGCTGAGGTTATACAAGTGGTCCACTTCAAGCGTGGGATTGTTTATGGGCGTGGGTGTAGGGTTTCAGACATAGATGAAGGTTATGCGTAGCATGGGCTATAGATATGTCACTCCCCCAACGTTAGATTTAAGCCTGTCCTCAGGCGATTATCCTTGGATATAATTCTGGTGCATCTAAAACTATGCCTCCTGGAGATTCTCCGTCTTCATCTAACGATGTTTCTATGTGTGTGTCGGGTTTAAGCTTTTTGCTTTTACTTAGATTAAATAATTTATAACTTAATAATCCTATTAAGATTATGATTATTACAAACAGAAATAATGAGCTTACATGTAATACATTATTTAATCTGGCGTTTTCAATTACAATTTCTTTAGTTTGTAAATATGACAATGGTTTGATTTTCGTTACATTATTACTTATGTATACGCTTTGTGCAAATTCCGGTATTGAATTAGATATTAAGAATTCGTTTAATTGTACAGTGCAATTATGTATTTTGATCAATGCATTTCCTTCTACTACTATTTCCTGTTTTAAGCAATCTTGGTTTAGTACAGTTTTTGGTAATTTCCAAGTTAACAATATATTAGGTTCTATGAAATTTATTTGGAAATTTTGGTTTGCTTTGGTATATGGACATTTTGTTGCTATTTGTTTAACTATTCCGGATATACATTCATCCTTTATTCTTCGTTTTGATTCTTTATTATAAACCTCGTTTTCCAAAATGTAATAGTTATTTTGCGTTAATTCAGTAAGAATATTATTATCTTTATCTGGATATGGAACAATTTTGAGTATGGGAATATTTCTGATCTCTCGTGGAATGTTGGAAATTATTAATATTTCGTTTGTATCTGATTTTAACCAAGTAGATGTTTTGATGTTTAATAATTTTTCTGAATCGATGTGGTTTAGGTAATCCTGCTTCAATAATTTTGGATTAAAGATCCCTAATCGTGTTAGCTGCATGCCTAACTCAATATCTTCTATATACTCTGTGAAGTGTTAGAGATTAAATATTAGTATTTCTAATTGTTTATTTCTATCATTATCTTGGTTTAGTTTATTGACGACTTCTATACCAGAATTTACTGCTTGAATTATTAAATTTAACTCGTTAGCTTGAATACTGTGGCTAGCCAGGTTGTCTATTTTGCCTTCTAGTTCAACTTTGTCGTCTTGATCTAGAGTTCCGAATAGATATTTATAAATAGTGCCTACTGCATTTATAAGGCCATTTTTGTTTCTTTTGGCTATTTTTATGCCATTGAATTCGCGTTGCAATTTCTCAACTAGATATTTGACTTGGATTACGTTATTGAATTGGGTTGCCTGGTCTAGTAAGTTCTGATATGTTTCGTCTGTTTTTGTTATATTAATTGTTAAATAGTAGTACTCATAATTAATGGGTATGTTAATAGTATCTGTCTTGAATATGAGATATCCATTCCGTGAGTTGATGGGATCTATCTCTATATTCTGTCCTGTAGACTGAAGGACGGTGAACATTAGTAAGATTATGATCTTAGTCATGTTGTAATTCCAGATTCCCAGTACTCTCTTCGGGTACTCTGCAATTATCGTATTTACTTTTATTAGTTTTCTTCTTTCTTTTGAATTTTGTCTTATAGTGTGTGATTTTCCTCCCTCTATTTTTCTCTTCAAAGTGTTTTTCGTCTACTTGCCTAATTTCCCCTGTTCTTTTGAACGGATTAGTTGTTTTTGTTTTAACTAAGGGTGCATTTTTGTACCGAGTGTCTACATCAAAATCAATTCTATCGTTATTCAAATGGTTGATCTGTCTAACCTTGTTCAGTTGAGTATTATAATCTGGTAGTCCGGCATAAAGGAAGATATCAGCTGGGGTTCTTTTGGTAGTATTATGAACCGTTTTGTGATTATAAATGTATAGAATCAGTTCGAATTTTGTGAGCCTGTTCTCTACGTTATCTTCACTTGAAATAATTCGTAGTTTTTCGTTGATCGTTTTGTGTAACCGTTCTACATCAGAAACTCCATTTTTGCTGGTGGTTATTTCGATCTTTACGTTTTCCGCATTCAACCATGCTTGCAATGCTGCGCACATAAAGGCTGAATCTTTGTCGGCTTTAATTCCCTGTGGCTTGCCCATTTCGTTAAAGACTTTTATGATGGCTCTCTTTGTTTCTAGCCAGTCACGACTCTTAACTTCTACAAGGGTAGCGAATTTAGAATATACATCAATGCATGATAGGAATTGTTGATTGCCTACCAAATAGAAATCCATGACGTACTTTTCTCTGATATTCTGTATTTCAGGGGTAATCTCGAATATCAGTTTGGTGTTACGATGCTCAGTTTTAGCAACGTTGCATGTGGGACATTCATTGATGATATTTTGAATTAACTTTTGGTAATCGGGGTAATAGAATTTGCCTTTAAACCAATTAGTGGTCTTTTCGATACCTGGGTGAAGTAATTCTTTATGGTTCTTTAATATTTTCTCTTTGAATTCGGAATAATTTGGAATATCAATAAGTTTGGTGCTGGATTTAATCAGTTTAGTCAAGTGATTAGGACTGATTATTTCCAGGAATGCCCTTTGGAACAATGGAAAATCTATTTCATTGTGGAAATATAATGCGCTTTTCTTTGTGCACACATATTCCTTTATTATATCCTTGGCTAAAGACTCTGTCATTTCCGTATACGTGATTTTTATCAGTGTCTTGTGGAAATAATGGGATGTTTCTACCTTATCCTCATTACCTTTGATCAGTTCTATTTGCCTATTGTAGTAATTGATTGGTCGCTCGGTAAGTGGAATATAATTTGTATTATCTTCTTGAGCACTATGGACCGTTGCACAATCACTATTAACAGTTTCCCCAAGTAGGTTTTCGTTGATCTTTACTCTTGACAACGCATCGGCTACATGGTTCTCTTTTCCTGGTAAGTATCTTATTTTGAAGTCAAATTCATTTAATTTGATCTTCCAGCGTTGTAGCTTCATATTTGGTTCCTTGAGGTTATTCAACCAAACCAAGGGTTCTACCGAACAGATAGGATCTGAAATATTTAGTTGCCCAAACTATAGCTAGTAATTCCTTTTCTATGGCTGAGTAATTGATTTCATGTTCATTCAGAGTTCTACTTGCGTAGCAAATTGGTTTATGGTCTTGTGACAAAACCGCTCCTAATGCAATGTTACTTGCATCGGTTGTTACCGTGAACATTTTATCAAAATCAGGAAATGCGAGGATAGGGTCTGAGGTAATAAGCACTTTCAGCTTTTCGAATGCCTCGACGTATTTTTCCTCGGTTATGTCAATGACAGCTCGTTTCTTTAATTTGAGTGTCATAGGTTTTGCTATGTTAGCAAAATTAGGAATGAACTTCCTATAAAATCCACATAAACCTATGAATGAATTTATCTTTGTAACTGTATTAGGTATGGGGAAGTTTACTATGGCGGAAATTTTCCGTGGGTTAGGTATTATGCCGTTAGTTGTTACTACATGGCCTAGGAATTCTGTTTCCTTCTTCAGGAATTCGCACTTATCCATCTGAAGTTTAAGATTGGCGTCTCTCAACTTTCCAAAGACTTTTCTAAGCGACAACAAATGCTCATCCAACGAAGTGGAATAAATAATGATGTCGTCGAGATACACGAGGCAATCTTTGAAAATTAAATCTTCTAACAGATTGTTCATGCATCTTTGAAATGTAGCGGGGGCAGTGGTTAGCCCAAAAGGCATACGAGTGAACTCGTAATGGCCTTGCTTCGTTGAGAAAGCTGTTTTTGGTATTGAGCTTGGTTCCATTGGAATTTGATGGAATCCTTTAGCTAAATCGATGGTCGTAAAATACTGACATCTTCCCAGTTTGTCTAGTATTTCGTCCATTCGTGGTGTAGGAAATTTATCCTTGATTGTCACCTCATTTAGACTTCTATAGTCTACTACCATTCGATATTTTTGCTTCCCCGAAGCATCTAATTTCTTAGGTATCATGGAAATAGGTGCACAATAGGGTGAATTCGATTTACGAATGATTCCCTGTCTAATCATATCTTTGATTTGTTGATTCACTTCTTGATCGTGTATTTGAGCATATTTGTATGGTCGACGGTATACAGGATCTTCGTGAATAGTTTTAATTTCATGCTTTATTGTACTAGTGAAGGTCAAATTGTCACCTTCTTCGTACTGCACGTCCTTAAACTCGTAGAGAACTTTCTTGAGTTTCTCTTTCTCTTCGTCATTTAAATGTTCCAACCTCAGCTGGTTACATTCCCTTAATTCATTCTCTAAAGCGGAAGCGAAGTATTGCTCTCCCTCAGGAGATGGGTCAAGGCACTTAGGTGTGATTGTATCTTTAGTTAAAGATGGCTTATCACCTTTGTGTGCGGTCTTGCTTTTTGCAATTTCTTCTCCACTATGGATGATCGGGTATGACCTCTCTCCTATCGTTACCGTTTCATTTCGGTAATCAATGACGGCTTTACTGGCCATCAAATACTCTCTACCTAATAGTATATCATAATTTTCTGAAAAATTATGAATATAGAATTTTTGTTTTGTTGGACAATTTTTAGTTGCATTACGTGTAATGCTCTTAGTCAGACGGACGGGTCCATTGATGGTGTGGACAGTGAGGTTGTCGCTATCGACCTTAGAATCTGTATAATTTTCTTTTATTATGTTTATAGATGATCCTGAGTCCGCGATACCTCTTAATTTCTTATTGTTAACTATTATTTCTATATATGGTTTTCCTCGGTGTCGTCCGAGGCACTCTGCTGAAAATTTACGTCCATTTTCATATGTCCACTTTGACTTTCTCTTGACCGTTTGATTGGCTGATTCGGTACATTACTTCCCGCTTGAGTTTGGTTAATATGATGGTTATTGGGGTTCTGTGCTCTGCCCTGATTTAAAGAATTTCTAAATTCATTAAATAATCCTGAATTATTAGCAGTGTTATTAACCACATTATTTCGGTTAGGTTGTAAATTTCTGGAAGTACTTGGGTTATTACTGCTGGGATTATTCCAACTAAAACGAGGGTGGTAAGTTCCAACATTCCTACGATTATTATTTGTGTTCTTTGAGTATTCGTAATTTTTATTTTCGGTTACAAAATTTTCAAAGATTCCTAATTCTTGAGCTGATCTTTCTAAGTTAGCTATCGTAGAGATGTCTTTCTTGGCTAGGTTAGGTTAGGTTGCAGCGGCTGCCCGACTCACGTGGAGCCCAGCACACTTAGGCCGTTTCCGGCCCGTTGTGATACCGCGGTGGAATCTGCCCCTACTCGCATTGTGAGACCCGAGGTCAACAGTTGTCCCAGCCTGCAGCTTTTATGAAGTTAGCTATCTTTCTGGGACATATGGTGGACATTACCGAAATGTCTGAAATGAAGGGCGAGCCCAAGTGCTGTAGCCTTCTTCTGCTGAGAGCTGGGCAAGAGCAGAACAGGTGTTCCACCGTTTCATCCTCTTCTTCATCTCTACAGCTACGGCAAAAATCATTGTTTGGGGCGCCCAGTCTATTAGCATGGGTACCTACTAACCAGTGCCCCGTTAGGGAGCGTATGACTGCGCTGCACCTTCGTCTGCCGAGCTTGCATAGCTCAGAGGTGCGCTTCCTATCTATGGTCGGCCATGTTTGCCGAGATATGCGACAACGTGGTGCTGATTGCCACTTGTTATCTGTTAGTTGCTTATATTGCTCCTTTATTATGAGCCTACATGTGGCCATCGGCATACGAGTATCCTCCTTGTCTTGGAGAAGGGGGATTGTGGTGCCAAGTCTGGCCAGCTCGTCTGCAATGCAGTTGCCTTCGATGTCCCGGTGTCCCGGGACCCATATAAGGCTAATAACAAATTGCTGAGCCATCTCGTGAAGAGATTTGCGGCAATCTGCAACGGTGGCCGAGTTTGCGGAGATCGCATTAAGCGATTTGATTGCAGCTTGGCTATCACTATAGATGTTTACGCGGGTTACCGTGGCGGTAGTTTCCTGAAGGCAGTTTAGGGCCTCCTTGATTGCAATGACCTCCGCTTGGAAGACACTGCAGTGATCAGGAAGTCTAAAGGAGTGCCTAATGTTTTGCTGTTCGGAGTATATGCCTCCTCCGACCCTATTGTTCAGCTTTGATCCATCTGTGAAGATGTTTAGGGCCCCTTTTGGGCCTGGGGGTCCCTCACTCCACTCGTCTCTGTGGGGGATAATTGCATCGAAGGGGGTATCTGTGTACTCCCTTGGAACACAGTAGTCCGTTTTAGTAGGGACGGAACTGCCGTTTAGTATAGAGGAGTGACCTATGTTCTGTGGTGCCCATTGGTCAGAGTCTCTCAGTCGTATTGCTGCCATTTGTGCCCTTTCTTTTCCTGCGAGGGCAA
This sequence comes from Drosophila algonquin, assembly GCA_035041765.1. Taxonomy (NCBI): domain Eukaryota; kingdom Metazoa; phylum Arthropoda; class Insecta; order Diptera; family Drosophilidae; genus Drosophila; species Drosophila algonquin. Next base: position 20,023 of record JAWNKY010001767.1, read on the forward strand.
GGCTTTGGAGGCACAGAATAGCGTCTAGCGCATCATTTGGAGTGGTACGAAGAGCTCCGCTGATGCAAAGGGCGGCTGTTCGCTGAACCTTGTCGAGCTGTTTGGTGATCGTCCTTTTTGATAAGGCCGGCCACCAAACAGTAACTCCGTAAAGAATTATCGGTCTTACTATGGCTTGGTATATCCATTGGACTATACTTGGGTTCATGCCCCATTTTAAGCCGATAGCTTTTTTGCAAGTGTAGAGGGCTATCGTGGCCTTCTTCACTCTGTCTTTGGTATTCAGGTTCCAGTTTAGCTTTTTGTCGATTACTAACCCTAAGTAATTGGCACTGTCGCTAAAGGAGAGCCTGCATCCGTTTAATGTGGGGGGTTTAGAGACGGAATCTTGTATTTGCTTGTAAATAGCACAAGTTCTGTCTTTGAGGGATTAACTCCAAGGCCCCGCGATTCTGTCCAACTTGACAGTCTCGCGAGCTTTGCGGTCATTAAGTCGCAGAGTGTTTGAGGGTATTTGCCCGAAAAGATAATTGCTACGTCGTCCGCGTATGCCACGACTTTGCAGCCCCCCCTTCCAGGTCACATAGAATCTTGTTGACTGCTATGTTCCATAGAAGGGGGGAAAGGACACCACCTTGCGGTGTGCCTCTACTGACATACCTTGACTGAGTGGACGATCCCATCGATGATGTCACCGTCCTGCATGTGAGCAATTGATCAATGAGCATCACCAAGGGACGATCCACCCCAAGGTCAGTCAGCGCTTCCGTAATGGCACCGGGTATGACGTTGTTGAAAGCTCCCTCGATATCTAGAAAAGCGATTAGACAGTATTCTTTGAGGTATAGTGATTTCTCTATCCCCGAAATTACTTCGTGAAGTGCCGTTTCCGTGGATTTTCCTTTCCGGTAGGCATGCTGTGCTCCTGACAACAATTGAGAATTTATAGTAGTTCTCAGTTGTAGCCCGACGAGTCTCTCAAAGGTTTTGAGAAGGAAGGACGATAGACTAATTGGTCTAAAGTCCTTTGGTGTAGAGTGTGAGGCTTTACCTGCTTTAGGGATGAAGACTATTTTTGCCTTAAACCAAGCGTGTGGTATTCTCCCCACTACCAGTATCTTCTTAAAGATACATCGCAGCCAGTTGATGGCCGTGTCTCCGGCTTTTTGTAGTTGGGCCGGAATGATCTGGTCCGGACCAGGGGATTTGAACGGATGGAAACTGTTTATTGCCCAGCCTATGTTCCGTTTTGAGAGAATGTGCTCCATCGAGGTGATCGAACCCTCACTAGGGAGGTGGGTCGGTCCATTGATGGAGCACCCTGGAAAATGAGTATCGAGAAGAATGTGTAGGGACTCCTCACTGGAGTTGGTCCACGTACCATCGCTTCTCTTAAGGTATCCCACCGAGGGGGTCGTTTTGGAGAGGATCTTGCGCAGTCTTGCAGCTTCCGACGTTACCTCGATTTCAGAACAAAAACTTTGCCAAGAGGCCCTTTTTGCCTGTCTGATTTCTTTCTTGTATAGGGCCAGACTATTTTTATAATCTGCCCAGTGTTGCTCCTCGTTAGCGCGTTTGGCCCTGTTGAAGAGGGACCTGCAGCTTTTTCGTAGGGTATCTATTTGTTTTGACCACCAAGGGGGTTTCTTTTTCCCCTTGTGTTGGTTTGATGGGCATGCTGCCGTGAAGGCCGTGTTGCATGCTTTGGTAAACCTGTCCACTAGATGATTTAGATCGTGCTCTGTGTTCAGGCAGATTGGTGCCTTGGAGGGAAGAAGTCCCTCCATAACTTTGACATATTTTTCCCAGTTTGCTTTCCTAGGGTTAGCAAAGACAGTGGGTTTTGGGTTCTCGAGAGATAGTGTGGTCTCGATATACCTGTGGTCCGAAAAGGAGTGGTCCCCCAGAACTTTCCAGTTCGTTACTAAGTCTGACATTTTGTGAGACACTAAAGTTAGGTCAATTACCTCTTGTCTATTCTTAATTATAAACGTAGGATCATTGCCCCGATTGCAGATAAGAAGATTAGAGTTAAGGATGAAGCTGAATAATGACTCACCCCTTACATTCGTGTCCGAACTCCCCCATTGGGTGTGGTGGGCGTTGGCGTCGCAGCCTATTACAAGGCCTATATCCGACCTTTCGCTATCTCTGGTGAGCTTGCGAACTAGGTCACCGGGAGGATCGCTTTCCTCATGAGCCATGTAGGACGACATCAGCCTTATTTGGGAGCCTTGTAGTTCAAGGCTTGCCGCTGTGTTGTCACCATTGCTAAAGTTGTGGAGCAGAAAGATGTTTAAGTGCTTCCTTGCAAGAATGCAGGTACGTATTTTACCTTCTTTCTGAGCTACAATAAGCTTGTGCTCCTTCGTCGCTAATCCACAGACCTTGTCTCCTACTACCCAAGGCTCTTGGATCAGGACTACGTCTGCTCCGCTCGCTTCCAAGCGGAGTATGAGGGCAGCGGATGCTGCTTTACAGTGGTGGAGATTTATCTGAAGGAGTCTTAGAGACATCGACAGAGTTCTCCACCACTGTATTATCGGCGTCCGAGTCGTCCTCGATGGTGTCATCGCGGCACATCGCCTCGAACTCTCGCATGAGAGCCGTGTCGGAAGAGTAGCCGTCGTGGGCAGGCTCTGGGTCGTCATCGGGTGCTTCGATCTCCGAGGCAACGTCCTGCTCGACTGGGTTGTCGACAGGACGCGCCTCGGCCGCTGCATCCGACTTATACACCCTGACGCTCACCGCACTAAAGCCAAAGTTGAGCTCTCCTTTTTTGGCCTCAATCGGAGCAAGGGATTCCTTGTTCAAGATTAGTACTGCCTGGTGCATCGGGCCTTGACTCGCCTCCACCTTGACTACCCTCCAGTCGGAGGTTGGTAGCTCCGGGTTGCACCGCTGCAGCATCTTCAATATGCGCTCAGGCTCCTTTATGGAGGCGGGCACCCAGACTCTTGCTCTGGGCCTACTGGGCACCTCGTTCCAGTTGACCGCGACAAGCTTCGCCCCTGGGTACACCTCCCCGACTTGCGCTACCGCTGCTTTATACAGCTGGACGGAGCGCTCGTCTTCGCAGGCTATAATTTTTATGCAGCCCTGGTACCACCCCATGTCTTTACAGACTGGAGGGGGGCCGGGCTGTTTCTCCAGCAGCTCGAAGCAGCGGTCGGCCAGTGCCGCTTCCACCCACTTCCACTGATTCCTGGGAATTTTTGAGTCCGCGTTGCCTTTGTCCAGGACGCCAATCAGCGTCCTCTCTTTGGCGATCTGCGCGAACGATATATTCGGCAGCACTCTGGAGCGCTTCGGAGCCGGTCCGGGAGTCTCCTGTGAGCGCTGCCTTTTAGCTTGCGGGGCCGTCAACTTCGGCGGGGCAACCCTCTTCGGTGCCTCTTTGCCAAAGTTGGGCAGCACCTTTGATGCCCATTCGACCTTTTTCCGCCACTGGTCGGTCGGGCTGGACATCGTACTTGCATTTTGCCGACGGAGAATGTTGCCAGCACTCCTTCTCTCGGCATAGGTGTAAGTTTTGGCTTGGGCGCTAGTCGATGGCAACTCGCTCTCCGCAGCCTTACCAGCAGGCAGGGCAGCCGCAGGGTTGCAGAGCCACTCCACCAAGGTATCGGCTTTGGTCGGCGATTTGCCACCCACCCCGGAACTAGGATGGGACCCCTTCGGGTTCGCCCTAGCGTCTTCCGCCGCGCTGGTTTTACCAGCTGTTTCGCGGGTCAGGCCAGGCCTTTGGGCCGATGCCTTTCCCTGTATGGGATTGCTCCCAGTTGGCAGTTGGGGAGCGCCAGACTCGTTTTTGTTTTTGTTTTTATTTAATTTGTTGTTCATTTCTAATCCCACGATTTGCAAAGAAGGGGCGGTCCATCCGGGCAGAGATTCACGTTGCCCGGATAAGGCATCATTAGAACAGGGGGCTGCCAAGTCCCTGAGCCCTCCGTTAACGACTGGGCTAGTTTTTATACCGGGCCCCCAGCCAGGCTGACTCTCGGCACGGGTCGAATAACACACTTAGTCCGGCCCGGTGTGAGATGATTGTGGGGGTTGGGATGTGGGTAGGTAATGTGTAGGGATGGGGTGTGTGTGAGCTACTTAAATGAGGCGGCACCACAAGCGCATCGTCAGTGTTGCTACTTCGCGAACACCCGCTGGCTGTCCGGGACTGCTTATTTCGGTGCCTTCCCTAGGGATGACCGTTTATTCGCAGCTGGCCTACCTCAAGAGGTAGGTCATTCGCTATCCGCAACCTGCGACCCGTCCGGTGGCCTCAGCTAGGCCCCCTCCGAGCCATCTCACATGCTCGTCAGACCGAACTTTCTTGGCTAATATAATGAATAATTTGTTTGGTAACCCATCTTCTATAGCCTGTCTGGTGTAGTTCGCCAGAGCGTTTTTATAGATTATCTTATTTTCTGGGCTAGACTCCAGATTTAATTTACAAATTATAATATTTGATCTATATTCTAGTTCTTCTATGAACTTACGAATATTCCCATTCCATTTGGTGTCGCCTAGTTGTTGCAGTAGCGTCTCGTATGGAGTGTGGTTGTTAAATTTGCTGATTAGAGCTGCTTTCAAATCGGTCCAGGTGTTGGGTTGATTGCTTTGGGATAGTAGTTGTGCTCGTCCGCACAGTTGACCCTCAGTGGCTCCATACATAATGCTTTGCTGCCGGATGTCTTCGGTCGGGTACAGTCCCGATATGTACTCGATCCTGGTTATGAACGAACTCAATCGCTCTGATTGACCTCAAGGCTTGGTTCAGATGTTCTTCTGATAGCGGCATGTTGATTTATATTTTTTTTTTGTATGAGTATTTATTAGTTTCACTAATATTATTTTAGTCGTGCGTTAGTTACACGTTGATTCTTTGGCGGATCTCTTTAGTTAAGTATCGTCACTTTTTCTCGGATCACTGTAGGTTATTACACAGTTGTAAAAGTCACTACGCAAATTGATCGTCTAAAAAAAAATTTTTTAAACTTTTTTAAACTTGAGATCCCACCGACTGCGCCAGTAAAATATGTGATACTCAAGATTAAGTTTTTAAAAAGATTTTATTTCTTCACTTAAACCTTAAGTCACAATAGTTAGTTATTTCCCCGACGTTGACTAAAGTCTAGTGTCTTAAACGGAATTAACTTGAATTCTCCGACGGTGTCTCGATGGACGTTTGTCTTGAACAGAACTGAGGTCCCTACTTAGATGTAGACTATTTATAACGGGATGCTCGGATTGGGATTCGGAGGCGTCGGCTTCGGCTTCGGCTCCGATGATGGCGTACGTGACTCGATCGATACTTCGAAGTGCGGGTGTACGTGCCTAGATTGATATGTGGGAAAGGCGGCTTTTGATGAAAGGCTTCCGCTGCGTATGATCGGTGTTGCATTACTTGAGGGTGGCTAAGAATGTGAGCCTCGGTTTTATGACCGGCTCTGATTGGTAAGCTAGGATGGTGTGATTCTTGGGAATCGATTAGAAATGGTTCTCTGGAGGGTGGCGTGATTCTAGTGCGGCTTCTATTGTTTTACGTTCAACTCCTAGCTTAGGGTGTTTGTTTACATTGCCGGATTTCGGCTACAAGTGGTCCACTTCAAGCGTGGGATTGTTTATGGGATTCTAGGCTGAGGTTCTACAAGTGGTCCACTTCAAGCGTGGGATTGTTTATGGGCGTGGGTGTAGGGTTTCAGACATAGATGAAGGTTATGCGTAGCATGGGCTATAGATATGTCACTATATATATGTACAACTGCATATTCTTTCACATATGTACATATATATATCCGAACCTACACATATTTTCCATATCTACATACATATCCCAACTGCATATTCTTGCATAGAGTATGTTTATATCCAAGACTACACGTACCTACATACATTTTTACATATGTATCTAACATAAGCGTTTTAATGCGATCTCTGTTCCCGTTATCATTTCGTCGGAACGAGTATTAGATTTGTGGTGATAGTGGATGTGTGTAACGCCCAGAACTAAGCGTTTCCGACCCCAAAAAGTATATATATTCTTCATCAGCATCAATGGCCGAGTCGAAATAGCCATGTCCGTCCGTCTGTCCGTCCGTCCATCTTCATTAGCGGCTAAATATCAGAGAATATGAAAGCTACTACTACAAGTAAATTTTAAAATTTTACCCCGCCCCTTAACGCCCACAAAAAGGACGAAAATCTGTGGCATACACAATTTTGAAGAAAACTAAAAACGCGGAATCATAGAGGATGACCATTTCTAACAATTTGTTAAATCTGGATGAGATCGGATTATTAATATAGCCACAATGAAGACAACCATTTCGAAAGGCCACCTTGTGTGCTTTGCCTATTCGTGTAGATGAGCGCCTAGTTCTCTCTTCCCCCTTCCGGCCCCACCTAAAAAGAAAATCGGTGGAGATAGCAATTTTTAATATGCGAGAATTTTTTTGAAATTCAGAACTCAGAAGAATCTCGTCTCCACACTATGAGCTGAAATTGTCTATTCGCATCATCTTCCAAGACTTGCCGATACATCTTCTTGACATCGGCTGTCAAAGCGTACCTGTGGAGTCTGAAGCGGAGTAACGTAGAATATAGCTCATCCTGTATCATGGGACCGATCATCAATATGTCGTTCAAGGCCACCTGAGAAGACGTCCTTGGTCAACGTACTTTGGGGCCTCAGCGCACACTGATGGGGAATAAAATAATGTGGAGTTTTAGGGATTGTTTTTTCTGTGGGCGACATGTGACCCAAGGAGAGGTACTCTTCCATGAACTCCAAGTAAATCTTATGTAACTCAGGGTCACAAGACAATCTTTTTTCAAGCGACGAAAACCGCCGTTTAGCAACTTCAAAGAAGTTTTTGAACGGCAGTTTAACTTCAAACCGACATGAAGGAAAGACTTATGTCGTCTCTCGATAATGTTCCTCACATAACATGTGTTCAGGAGATACAGACTTTTTAGAAGACGGCTATTCTTCCCGTGACCAAAACTATTTTAGTGTGTTTTCAATAGATACCACTGACTCTTCTTGCAAACTCAAACAGTTCATCGCTTCCTGGGTGACAGTCACCTTGTTGCATTCGAAGGTTATCGATGGCAGAAAATCGGTGAGAGGCGAAGGGGTAGAACCTTACAGACCGGTTAGCATGGCCAAAATTTGAGGGGTAGGCTCACCTCACCCTAGTCCTGAAAAAAGTAGGAGAGGCCCGCGCTCTTTGATCCCGTTTCGGGAGAGCAAATCTCACCCACAAGCGGAGTCCTTGCGCAAATACACCGACAGAGAGTAGGCCATGATCTTGAACCAAGTTCAAGGGCAATAGAAGAGAGTCGATTAGCGGACGGCTCCAGAGGAAATATATAAGGGAAACTAAGCCGAGTGGGAGCAGATACAAAAAACCGTCGATCCAGCAAAATAGCCAAGTGAGTCCGCTCCATATGAAGGGGGAGAAAAGGAAAAATTTTATTTTTATGCCCGGTACTCGAAGAGTATAGGGGTATATTAGATTTGTGGTGATAACGGTTGTGTGTAACGCCCAGAAGGAAGCGTTTTCGACCCCATAAAGTATATATATTCTTGATCAGCATCAATAGCCGAGTCGATATAACCATGTCTGTCTGTCCGTCCGTCCGTCTGTCCGTACGTCCGTCTTCATTTGCGCCTATATCTCAGAGACTATTGGAGACTACTCCAAGTGTATTTCAAAATTTCGGCTCGTCCCCTTCCACCCGCACAAAGAACGAAAGTCTATGGCATACACAATTTTGAAGATACAACAAAACTAAATACGCAGAATCATTTCAAATGACCGTGTTTACCAGACTGCCGAATCTGGATCAGGGCGGATTATTATTATAGCCAGAAGGAACAAATTCAATTTCAGTGGCTACGCAACGCCTGCCAAGCGCTTACTCATTCCCTCTCTCTCTCGCAAACACTTGTACGTCTCGAATATGTAGTTATACATGTACATGTAGAAATGTAGAAGCAGATGTAAAAATCATATGTAAACAAAAATGGAAACATGTGTAAAAATTTCAAAAATGGTTTGACTTCATTTTTTTAAATAATATTTTTTATAATTAATTATATTAATTCGTCCCTTTTGCGAACATATAATATATTGCATAAATCGTAAGCTCTTATATGTATGTATATACTGACTGAGTACCGGGTATAAAGTGGAGCCGCGGCCTTTGCCTCCTAGGGGATCGTGCCCGGTTCCGTCATCCGGATCACCCTTTTCTGGTCTCGGGGAGCCCTCCTGTCCACGTAGTACTGGCCTCTAGCTCTGCTCGGGAGGGGCATAAACAGTAGAAAATAAGAAACCTTGAGTTCGTCAGATGTTCCCAATTACATTATAATTTCTATTAATTTATTATAGTCCATGTCCATGCTTATTTATTTATTTGTATTCTTATATATGTATGTACCTAGTAATTCGTTTTATATTTATACTTATTTATTTATTTATATAATCACCCCATATAAATAAGATAAAGGGGGGATCCGTAGGCATGGAAGTCACCGTTTAGGAAAATCAGGGAGGTAAACCATCAACACCTTGCCCGCTCCATGTTAAAAGTAATGACTTTTACATGGTGTCAGAAGAAAACAAACAAAAACTGTGAACTATGTGGATTTCCAGTCTCAGTCAAATAAAAATAAAGTTAATGTATGTATTTCGTTGTAAACCAAACGTGAAGTTTGGGTCCATAGCAATTAGAAGCCCTCCTGAACGTCGAGACGAACAGTCCTTTTTTAAAAATGTTTACCGGCTTGCCAAAACTTCGGAACTAAGAATGTCCGGCTTAAATAACGTGGGATGCAAATGCGACACTATCCTGAAATAGAATGCTTACTAGCCTCGAACATTCTGATAGGTCACTAAGAGAGAATTTTATAGTTTTTTGGAGTGTTGTTTTTGGGTGGAGTGTTTGATAAGAATCTTCAACTAAAGCTATTGGATTGCAGCACGTTAAATAATGTGATTCAAATTTGTAAGTCATTTGAGTTGGCAAGCATCAACAAAGAAAGTTTGGATTCAAAGAATCAAAGTGTAATGGTCACTAGACAGTGTCACAAGTCTGAGGGTGTGATGGCGACTAAAAAGCGTTTTTGCTATAACAAAGGATGCCTAGCAAAGGATGTTTGCAAATGTGAAAAAGGTTTCGTCGCAAAGCTATCAGGGCTAGTGAAGTTAAACAAGATACTGATTGGTTATGACTGAGTAGACTGTTTAATTTTATATAGGGTATATTTGATATAGATACATTTATTCTGATTATGTAATATTGTCGGCTTACAATGTGGTTTATATGAATAGCGGAGAATCGATATACGGCGGTACAACGATATGCGTGCGGTTCTTTGCGACTAGAAAATTCTACTTAATCAACTCCACGAGAAGAAGTCAAACAAAAGGGAATTGAGGAGATCACGCTATGCGACGGTCCAATGTAATAACTGTGCACATCGATGTATGCGTGTGCAGCTGCGGGTGCGGGCTATAGCCATATAGCTATACGTGTGAAAGGGTATTTACCGTTCTTGATTGCACTAGCGGATTTTGGCAGTTAGAATTAGATGCTAAAAGCTCAGAATTGACGACATTTATGTCACCCTTTGGGAGGTACAAATTTAATCGGCTTTTATTTGGATTGAATTGTTCCCCGAAAATTGTACAAAGAAAAATGGTGCAATGTTTTGGGGACATTCCAGGTGTATTTATTTACTTTGATAAAATTGGCATTGCAGCGATTAATGAAAAGGAGCATGATGAAATATTTAGTAAGGTGTACATCGTGCACGTGTAAATAATGTTCAATTCAATGCAAAGAAAATGCAGTATCGAAATTCTGAGGTGAAATAAAGTCGATCAGTCAATTAAGCCAGCAAAAAAGTATAAGGGAGCAATTTTGAAATTGGGAAACCCAGTTGATAAAAAAGGTGTGATGCGTTTACTTGGACTGCTTAAATTTGTGAGAAGGTTCATTCCAAACTTCCCATTTAAATGGCAAAAAAAAACATGAAGCTGAGTTCGGTTACTTATTAAAGCCGATTACATCTGATCCTATTTTTTCAGCCAACACAAAGGACGAAAATCTGTAGCGTACACAATTTTGAAGGTACAAGAAAAGTAAAAACGGAATCAGAGAAGATGACCATTTCCAACAATGTGTTAAATCTGGATCAGATCGGATTATTAATATAGCCACAATGAAGAAAGCCATTTCGAAAGGCCACCCTGTGGGCTTTGCCTATTCGTGTAGATGAGCGCCTAGTTCTCAAAAACAATAGCACTATATCATGTGATATCACTTCAATACAAAAGTATTTCAAATTTTTTCCATGCCCCCTTCCGCCCCCACAAAAAACGAAAATCGGCGGACTTAACAATTTTTAAGATGCGAGAAACCCAAAAACGCAGAATCATGGAATAATCCGTATCTATCAGATGGCTGAATCTGGATCAGGTCGGATTATAGCCAAATGGAACCAATGAAATTGCAGTCGCTACGCAACGCCTACCAAGCGGTTACTCATTCGCTCTCTCTCTCTCGCACACACTCCCACAACTCGTATATGTAGTTATACATATACATGTAGAAATATAGAAGCAGATGTAAAAATCATAGGGAAGTTTAAGGTATCGTGGCGTGCAAGGTATGGTGGCGGACTTGTCAAATCTGGCATGTAACGTCACATCTAAAACTTTGTATCACTGTGGGCGATGTCTTTTATTGTGCTGACATTTTATATGCAGTAGTATTAATGATGGGACGTGTGCTTTGAACTCTAGGTGATTTTTAATGAAAAAGTAGTGAAAAATGTGTGTTTACAGCGAATGAGTGAAGGTTTTTTTAAACTTGATTCAGTGAAGTATTCGGAACGTATAATTCGGCCATTGCCAATAGTTTTTAATATTTTAAATTTTTGTTGTTTGCAAAGTATGACAGTGACAACGTCATATTTCCACCAATACCTTGTAAGATATGATGGCGGACTTTTTGCAACTTGGACGCGTGGGCTGTACTTGTATTAATTCGGCACTCTCGGCTTATTAAAATTCCGCGATCGCGTCAGTTTACTTTCGATCTCCACTTCTCACTCCCGAGTCCTTGCCGGCCGGCAATCTTCAAAGCCTCCCTCTGCTCGGCCTCTGCTTGAAGCTGCCGCTTCGGCCCTGTCAGGCCCTGTCGGTATATAATACCCTGTGGCGTGTAGGGTAGGCGTGTCTACCCGCCAGTCTGCGGGTGCGTGGGGTCATTTGGACTCGGGCTGTGTATCTGCTGGTCCCAGGATCCCGTCACACATCACCTTCAGTGCGACTGATGCTGACGCTTCGAGTTCTCGTCTGTCACCAATTTCTAGTTGGGCACCTCGCCCGTGTCGCCTAGGTTTTCGGTGTCCTTGAGTATAGGTGCCTCCTTTCCGCCGGCTTCGCCTTCATCGCTGGAGCTTACGGCTTCATAGGAAAACCGCGACCAGCATCGTCGCTACCAGATCTGTCGTCTAGTTGCCTTGAGTGGAATTGACGCTGTCGTCTAGTTGCCTGAAGTGGAATTGACGCTGTCGTCGAGCATCTTCTTTGGGCGACGGTGATTTTAGCCGGGTTGACGTCTTGACGTCAGGCAGCACGACAGGGGACGTCGTCGACCGGGGCGACCTGGGAGCGGCGTCCGTAGCATTAAGTAGGCGACTTAGCGCCGCTTGAAATGTATGAGGATCGCGAATCCACGATAGGTGGGATTTGTCGTGAAAAGGGTCCTGCGCACGATGTAGGACTGCTGTCCTTGGTGTTGGCCGGGAGCCCTGTAGATGTGAGCGCCGGCGGAGGCGACGACGTGGTTGACAGTGACGAAACTGGCAGTAACGTTGTTGATGACGACGTGATTGGTGGTGATTTGGCGATGGTACGGCTGTTGTCATCGTTACAAGCTTAGAGTGACTTTCCTGTTCCTCTTTGACCCCTAGAGGTTGGACGCCGTCAGTTGGTACCGGATTCATGGTCTATGGTCTGTGGGTGAAGAATCCGCATCGAGGTTACTCGGACGCGCTTCGGGTCGTTTGGCTGGTGCTTGCGCTGGCTATTGCTGGTGGCTCATCTCCAGGGTCTTCTACGTAGAACGTCTTTAAGTCTGCCAGGCTTGCAGTCCTTCGTTGCCTACCTTGGTGTTGTTGAAGCCTAACTATATTGGGAGAGATAAACTTGATTACCCTGTATGGTCTATCGTACTTATGGCTCAATTTTGGCTGCCTTGGACAAGTGGTGCTGTCGCAGTAGAACGAATACTGCAAGGGCGGGTCGTCACTCGCGTCTCGGTAGATTACAGGTCCGGCTTTGCTCCTGCGCTGCCCGTTAGACGTTCTCTCATACTATTTTGAAGATTTAATGGAGGCGTCTCGCCTTGTCGTGGGCTGGTTCGGTTTCTTCTCCTGGTCCCGCGGTCACCTGATCGTAGAGGGCTCCTGGAAGTCCTGGATTTTGCCCCAACACCAGGAAGGCTGGGCTGAAACTGGCTAGACTAGCAGGCGGTGACTGGCGTAGGCGATGAATCTCTCTTCTCCGGCGATCTGTTGGGTCAGTACGGCTCTGATACCGTTGGCGCCGGCGTCTTTCTGTAGGGTGACTTTCTCAGAGAAGTCGTGGAAGTACTGGAGCTTGGGTTAGTTTTTCCTTTAAGTTTTCAAACGCTTTCTGCTGCTCTTCCGTCCATTCCCATTTCCTGTCTTTTTTGAGAAGGCTGGTCATAGGTCATAGGACCATCGTGGCGATATTTGGTACAAAACGTCAATACCACGAGGCCATTCCTATACAATGCCTCAGCTCCTTGATCGTGCTCGGGGATGTTCATTTCTGCACTGCTGCTATCTTATCCGGATCGGTAATGATCTCCTTCTCGCTGATGACGTGTCCAAGGTTGACAATGCTTTTCTGAATGAAACTAAACCAAAGATTGGCCTCCCTTAAGCGGCGGAACACTTCTCGTAGGTTCTTTCATGTTTGATCCGATGAAGATGATGTCATCGAGATAAGCGAAGACGTAAGGTTCCATTGTCGGCCCAATGACGCTGTCGAGCGCTCGCTGGAATGTTGCCGAACGAATGTTGTAGGCCGAACGGCATTACCGTCAAATGGAAAAGTCGTCTGACCGGATCCCCTTGGCCATGGGGATCTGCCAATAACAATTGTACTAGCATTGCGGAGTTTTTCGAGGATGGGATTTATCCTCGGCAGTGTATAGGCGTCGGGTATTGACCAACTGAATACCAGAGTTTGCGAAAGTCCACGCACATTCTAATTTCTCCGGTCTTCTTCACCACCAGTACGATGGGTGTGCTGTGGGAGCTCTTCGAGGGCTCAATATGTCCGTCTTGCAGAAGTTCGTTTACCTGGGCGTTGATGATACTTTGTATCGCTGGGTTTTTTGAGAAGTACCGCTGCTTTATTGGTTTGTCGTCCCTCACTGTTATCGGTAGTCCAGAGTTGTGTTTCCGCTAAGATCTGGTTGCGCCGAGGTTCTGTGTTTACTGTCTGGTTCATCTGGCTCGGTCTCTTCAGACGTGTTGGAGCTGGGGCGAAGCTTTGCTTTTTTTCCTTTTCGACGCCTGTTTCTCCCTGTTGTTGCTAGCCCTGTTTCCGGTCGATGCTAGTCGCTTCTTGGTATTCGTCGTCGTTTGTGGTTTCCTGGGGGTCAAGGAGATGATACCTGTTGTGGCTGTGGAAGGCAACTTCCGGTTCGACGAGCTGGCCCTGGATTGATCCAGCAAAGCCGCAGCTGTCTCTGCCGAAGTTCTTTGTCATTGGCATGGCGTTGAAGATGATTTCCAAACGGATCCCTGGATTGATCTAGCGGAGTCGCAGTTCCGAAATCCCTTGTCGTTGGTGTGGCGTAGTAGGTGTCTTCCAGTTAGAGTTGGCCTTGGGTTGATCCAGCGGAGTCTCAGCTATCTCTGCCGAAGTGTCTTGTCGTTGGCATCGTTTTGTAGCTGGTCATGGTGGAACTCACTATTGGCGCAGCTTCCAACATTCTAGATTGGCTGGATCCCCGTTGGAGTGGTAACGAAGTCGTCTTAGATTGGTTCTTTTGTTTCATTTGGTCAGCGTTGAGTATCGGTTCTGGATACGGATCGCTGTCCCATTTCCTGTGTACGGTGTTCGCAGTCGATTAATTTTCGTGGATCCATTGGTGCACAGTGAGTCACGGTCCCTGGTGGTCTCGTATGCCGATACTAGCTGTGTCAATTCCGTGGGCGAGTGGAAATCCTGCCGTCTGGTGTACATCTGATATTCCGGACGAAGGTTCTCGTAGATCCTGTACAGTTCCTGATCCTTGAAGAATCTCACTGCGTCATCAAACGTAGATCGATCATATAATCCTTGAAGGATTCTTTGGGCCTCTGGTTCCGGCTTCGGATCATGTCCTCCAGACGTTGGAAATATTGCGGAGGCAAGAAGAACTCTAGGAATTTCTTGTGCATGTTGAAAGTCCTGAACCAGCCCTCCGCAGTTGCTCAGGACTATCTCCATATGACTCTACGCGTTCCTCGAGTCTCTCGATGAACGCCAGCGGGTCGGTGTGGCCGTCGAATGTCAGTCCTCATTTACAGAGTTTATCCGCTAGCAGGGAGTACGAGATTTCTCCGCCTCCTGGTCGTGAGACTCGTTAACATTGGGGGATGTAAGGCTGACGGTTGTTACTCATCGCCGGAAGTTTACCTGTGGTGGCGTCGGATCCCCGAGGTATGTTGTATGGCTCTAATATGATCACCTGTAAGGGTTCCTGAAAAATTCATCTCCTGTTCTTCGGTGGTCTGTGGTACGGAACCTGTATCTTCTTTGCGTCCGGGTGACTTGGGGCCTGTTGTTTAGATGGTTCTAGTTGGTTTCGGGATCGCCAATAGGGATGGCTTTCCTTCGACACTCGACTCCTCTCTCGCTATTCCTCCGGCTGCTTGGGTTAGGAATGTTGCCGAAATGAGCGTCCAATTTCTCAATCCTTGCCTGTACGACTTCTCAGTGGCCACCGCGGGATATGAACCCGGCGGACCGGTCCCAAATCTCCTCCACAGTTCCTCTAGCCTGAATTCCAGGGCCAAGCCCTTGAGCTCGTCTTTACGTCGGTACGATATCCAACGGGTGCCCATGCTGGTAATAGAGGCTCGGATACTCCTACTAAAGAATACTCTGCACAGCTAAGACTGCGGTTGAGGAGGCCTGAGGTTGATCCTGAAAAAGATACGCAGCGCAGGTGCGGCGACAGTTGGTCCTATAGCGGGATACGCGGCTAAAGCAGCGGGTGATACTTCGAAAGAATATACTATGCGGCTACGACGGCGGTTGGTTGGTCCTATGAAAGGATTATTGGGCTATTTGATCGTTTGATCCCATGAAAGGATAGAGTGATCGGTTGCGGCTGCGATTGATTCTGCGAAAGGATACAGGACTCGGTAATCCTTCAAAGGATCCTGTTATAGGACGTTGGCACAGCAAGGATAGTCGTGACTGACGCTGGCTAATGAGTAAACTATTCACTGATGATCCACTAACTCCACGGGAATTTGTTTCGATTTTACTTTTGGTCGTCGGCTCCTTTTTGTCCACGTCGCCGCTGCTTCCCTCCTACGCATCTCTCTATCTGCTGCCACTGTTCGGGTCCGCGCACCTGTAGTCGTGTCGTCGCCGGTCCCCTTCTGGGAGTCTCTCGGTTTCGGCCTATGCTCTAGGCGTTTGGGGGTGGGTTTTTGCCAAAGTTTTGCCTGCAGCTTACGTCGGTGCCTCGGTAATTTGTAGCTTAGAATTACTGCCGTTGCTATTACAATTTCGTGAGTGCGAAAGCGAAGGCCACGATCGGGGTCATGTCTTCCTGCTCTCTTTTTGCGGTTTCTTTTACGGTTCTCTTTGGATCTGCTGCTGCTGTTCTTCTCTTTAAATCTTCTGCTGCTGGTTTTATGGCAGTGGCGACGTTATGGAAATGGGATTAGTAACGTTCGCCCGGAATAATAGCCCCCTCCATGATCTGACCATGAAACCTGCGTGTTCTATTCCTACATGCTAATGTAAAAAAAAAATTAGTCAAAGAAAACAAAAAACCCCACTTTTCTGGGCCATCATCGTCATACCCCTGGGGTGAAGGTGGTTGTTTCATGTTTTTTGAGGGACCGTGTAGGGCCGAATAAAAATTAGTTCGAATTTACAACGAAACTCACAAATGTCTACACTTTTCTTTTTAAGCTCGGCACTCAGCTCCGAAAAAGTGTAAACAAGAATAATGAGGGTTGATATTCTCATGAAACCGATAAAAATGATATCCCGCAAGCGCAAGGAATGTTCCTATAGCGGGATTACGCAGGTAGTACTCAGTTCCAAAATGTGAAATACCATTTAATACTAGCAAAGTGTTTCTTGGTATTCCGCTAGATACCTTGCGGAATATATATACATATCTATATTTTTTTTTTTTGGTATTTGATCGCTGGTGAAGCAAATTGAATGGTCGCAAAGAAATTAACTTGCAATGACCACATACGTTTTTATACCTGGTACTCGAAGAGTATAGGGGTATATTAGATTTGTGGGGATAACGGCTGTGTGTATCGCCCAGAAGGAAGCGTTTCCGACCCCATAAAGTATATATATTCTTGATCAGCATCAGCAAAATCATAGAGAATGACCATTTCTATCAGAGTGTTGAATCTGGATCAGATCGGATCATTATTATAGCTACAATGAAGAAAACCATTTCGAAAGTCATCGTTCCCTCTCGCTCTCTCTCACACGCGACCCTGTCTGCTTTGCTTATTCGTTTAAATGAGCGCCTAGATCTCAGAGACTATAAGAGCTAGAGCAACCAAACTTTCTATCCAAACTCCTGTGATATCAATTCAGCACAAGTTTATTTCAAAAATTTGACACGCCCCCTTCCGCCCTCACAAAAGACGAAAGTCTGTGGAATCCACAATTTTTAAAGTACGAGAAAACGAAAAACGCAGAACCATGGGAAATTACTGTATCTATCTGATTGCCGAATCTGGATCAGATGGGATCATTATTATGGACAGAAGGAACAAATTAAATTTCAGTGGCTACGCAACGCCTGCCAAGCGCTTACTCATTCCCCTCTCTCTCTCGCAAACACTTGTACGTCACGAATATGTAGTTATACATGTCATGTAGAAATGCAGAAGCAGATGCAAAAAGCATATGTAAACTAATATGTAAACATGTATAAAAATTTCAAAAATGTTTTGACTTCATTTTTTTAAATTTTAAATATTATTTTTTACCTAAAATTTCATTCGTCTCTTTTGCGAACATATAATAAATTGTATAAATTGTAAGCTCATAAATGTATGTATGTTTGTATATACTGACTGAGTACCGGGTATAAGGTAGAGCCGCGGCCTTTCCCTCGTTCCCCCTCGTTTTTTTTTTTAATTAATATATTTTAACGTCGACGGATGGACACTAAGTGTGATACTTATATATTTATTATATATATCAAATTGATGTATTCCGCACTGGAATAAGGTAGTTTTTTTAGTGAGTTCTCCCGGATGAGCACTAACAAACTGTAACAAACAAAAACCAAAAAAACGATTATGAGAATTTTGCGGCAACTACCTAAGAAATTTAATAACCGCTGTCGAGAAAAGGGAACTGTTATGAAGTTTCGGGGATAAATAGAGAATACACAATAGTTGATTGCATATCTGGTCTAACGAGCTTATGAGGTGGCTCAGAGAGAGCCTAGCTGAGGCCACCGGTTGAGTCGTAGGTTGCGGGTAGCGAACGATAGCTGCGAACAAGCGGGTCTCCCTAGAGGGGGTACGGAAAACAAGTAGTTCCGGACAACCAGCGAGTGTTCGCAAAGCAACAACAGTTACGAGGCGCTTGTAGATTCAGCTTGGAAGAAGCCCGGGGGGATCATTTGCCATCGACCAGTGTCCAAGACAAGCAATATTCATATGGTACATACATCCTCCGCCTTTAGAAGTCGAGCACGGAAGCCAGCGCATCAACCGATTGGCTAAAGAAGGTAGAGTGGGCCTTGGCGGAACTTCAGTTCAGTTTGAAAGGTGATGATTCAAAAGGTTACGGCTCAACCAAAGAATCAGCGCTCGCAAGAGACATCTGGACCCACTGCAAAGCACTCCAGAGTTCTGCCAATGTCTCCTTCACCCAAAATGCCAAGGAGAGGACACTTATCGGCGTCCTCGACAATGGCAGCGTAATTTCAGTGGTATAGAAATCTTAAAGAACACTTTCTCAAACACTCAGCGACTTAATGACGGTAAAACTCGTCAGACTGTCTGAATGGACAGAATCTCGCGGACTGGAAGTTAATTCCTCGAAAACGGGACTTGTGTTGTTCACAAATAAATACAAGGTTGCGCCTCTCAACCCCCAATACTAAATAAATGAAGTGCCAGTTCCTTAGGG
The DNA here is from genome assembly GCA_035041765.1 of Drosophila algonquin. Classification (NCBI taxonomy): domain Eukaryota; kingdom Metazoa; phylum Arthropoda; class Insecta; order Diptera; family Drosophilidae; genus Drosophila; species Drosophila algonquin. The sequence continues at coordinate 38,481 of JAWNKY010001767.1, forward strand.
TAGGTAATTAACAAGAATCTTAATTGGAACAGAACGACATAATCAAAGACAGAACGAAGAAGGCTGTGACAGCCCTCTGCACATGCTAAAAAAGCTATTGGCTTAAAATGGGGCATGAACCGAAGCATAGTCGAATGGAAGTATCTAGCAATAGTCAGACCAATGGTACTCAATAGTATTATAGTGTGTTGGCTTATCTAAAAAGGCGATCATCAAAGAGCTGGGCACCCCAACACATACATATGTCACTCATCCATTCTAAATAATATCAGTATCGTCCCCATTAAAACGGACTCGAAGGGAATATAAAGATACTTCTTTCAATATAATCATCGTTAACAGAAGCGGTTCGAGGGACCTCCAGGCTCGCATTGGGCTATGAACATCTTCCAGATGGATCGAAGCTAGATAACAAGATAGGAGGAGAAATTTACTCCGAACAGCTAAGCATAAGGCACTGCTTCTAGCTTCCAGATCACTGTGGCTTCGAGATCACCAAGCGAAAATCAGTGCTATCAGGGAAGTTCTAAAATGCCTTCAAGAGGTTACCGTCATGGCAACCCGGCCTAACAAATATAGCGACATCCAAGCGCAATCAAATCGCTAAATGCGCTAGCCTCAAATTGTGCCACCGTGACAGACTGCCGTAAATCTCTTCACGAGATGGCTTATGGTCTGCTGGGACATTTTCTTTGTACAAACTGGAAAATCTGTAAACTGTATGTTTAGTGGCTTTACACACAGGCCGATTTTATAAATAAAACGTATGTATATATCAGAGTTCTTCACCGGTGGCTGTTCTCGACACCAGTAGTATACTCATATTTTTTGAGATTGCGGAGGTACAATAACCGCCTAGGATGGGGTGGCGGGGATGGGGATGGGAATGCGACAAGAAACGAGGGGGGACGTTGGGAGCTTTTGTGTGAACTTTATATCCACTACTCAGTCAGTATATATGTACACCCAGCGACAAAAAAAAAGCCGCATTCCGAAATTTCATGCATTTTTGATTTCTCTAGCGTGGGGTTTCCCCAAATGTTATTCGATACAAAGAGTTTTCATTTTTGTGAGTCAATAAATCAATTTGTAACAAAAGTGCACACTAGGTTTTTTGATATCATATTCATATAATTAAAAACGAGAGGGAACGTTGTGAGCAGCGGCGAAGGCCACGGCTCTACCTTATACCCGGTACTCAGTCAGTATATATATACATACATATATGAGCCTACGATTTATGAAATTTTTTATATGTTCTCAAAAGCGACAAAAATAATAATTAAATTAAAAAAATGAATTTTTTGGAATTTTTATACATGTTTCCATTTTTGTTTACATATGCTTTGTATATCTGCGCCTACATTTCTACATGACATGTATAACTACATATGTATTTGAGACCACTGAAATTTAATTTGTTTCTTCTGGCCATAATATTGATCCGATCTGATCCAGATTCGGTAATCTGGTAGATATGGTAATTTTCCATGATTCTGCGTTTTTGGTTTTCTCGTATCTTCAAAATTGTGGATTCCACAGATTTTCGTTCTTTGTGGGGGCGGAAAGGGGCGTGTCAAAATTTTGAAATACACTTGTGCAGGTTTGGTATCACAGGAGCTTGGATAGAAAGTTTGGTTGCTCTAGCTCTGATAGTCTCTGAGAACTAGGCGTCAAAAAATTCGAATGGGCAAAGCGGATGGGGTCGCGTGTGAGAGAGAGCGAGAGGGAACGATGACTTTCGAAATGGTTTTCTTCATTGTAGCTATAATAATGATCCGATCTGATCCAGATTCAACACTCTGATAGAAATGGTCATTTTCTATAATTCTGCGTTTTTAGTTTTCTCGTATCTTCAAAATTGTGCATGCCACAGACTTTCGTTCTTTGTGCGGGCGGAAAGGGGCGAGGCGAAATTTTGCAAAACATTTGGAGTAGTGTGATAGCACAGGAGACCGGATACAAAATTTGGTTGCTCTAGCTTTAATAGTCTCTGAGATATAGGCGCTAATGAAGACGGACGGACGGACAGACGGACAGACGGACAGACAGACATGGCTATATCGACTCGGCTATTGATGCTGATCAAGAATATATATACTTTATGGGATCGGAAACGCTTCCTTCTGTGCGTTACACACAACCGTTATCCCCACAAATCTAATATACCCTTTTACTCTTTGAATACCGGGTATCATAAATATTTTGTTCAATCACACTTTTCTGAACGTTCATTTAGTATTTTGACCAAACACTGGAAAAAATGTAGTAAAATTATAAAATCGATTTTTTCAGCAAACACAAAATTTTATCCAATAGGTTATTTTATTTTCTATAGTCTAATAATAAACAAACATATTTCAAAATTTTTGTTTTCAAATTATATGTTAATTAATAGTTGGTGGTACCTCCCTTGGCTTTTATTACACATTTAACCCTATTGGTCATCGAATCGCATAAAGCCCTCAAATATTCCTCCGTTATCTCCTCAAACCAAACCTCCCCGAACTCAACCATAGTTTTATGCCTCCGCTTTCTCATTTTGGCAGTCAAAAGGGCTTAGACGTTCTCTATCGAATTGAGGTCGGGGCTGTTACCTGGCCAATCTAGGGACTTTATGCCCAATTCCGCCTTCAAAATGTTAACCTGTCTGTTCGGTTAAACTTCGTCCACCCAACTAATTTAGAAGTAATTAAACACCTCTCGTAGTCAAAGTGCACGCTCTAACTATTCTCGCTTATGCTCAGTGCTCATGCACTAAGAGCCCAATGAAGTAGTCGTCGACTGATACTCAACAGCACCTCATCGTCGTTATTATTTCTTGCAATTCGGTTTTAATTCGCTTGCTTGGGTTTGACACCCCCACAATTAAACAAATAAATATCTACAAGAAAAACGCTTCTTGTTCAAACATTTTGGCGCCCAACGTGAGGTTCGTGTGTTAATTCTTGGTGAACAATTTAAATACTCGCATTTATGTACAATCGCTTCTAACACTTTTCGTCGCTGACTCTCTCTCCCTTGGAACAACTGCAATCAAATCTGTGGTGGAAAGAAAGACGGAAGAGCCGACTTGAGCTTCGGTATCGTTTAAGCATCTTGGAAACCTGTTTCAAGAAGGTTCTAAAAGGCCAGGCTATCCATAAAGGACAAATTGGGAGGTGACTTAAACACCAGTATGGTTGCACCAGACTATCACCCACCGCCAGTGAGATCATCATTACCAAGGTTGTCGTTGCCCACCTTTGACGGAACTTATGCGAATTATAAAAACTTCATTAATTCGTTTGAACAACTTGTGCGTGAGCCTGGATTGTCCAATATTGAAAAGTTTAATTACTTGCTGGGCTGCCTCCAAGGCATTCCAAGTCACAAGCGAGAACTATCCGAAGGCCCTAGAGAAACTTAGGAACCGGTACGATAATCCAACTCTTATTTTTGATGCATTGATGTATTGTTCGCACTACCACCGATCGAGAAGGCCAAAGCAGGCTGAAAGGCTGAAAGCAATAAGTCCAATTGTCACTCTAATCAGCAGATAAACTCGTCGTTTGCCATAACTAATATGTCTTGTCGACTTTGTTCTAGTTATGGCCATAAAATCACTAACTGTGCGCAGTTTAAGGCAATGAACAGCATCCAACGGTTCGATCATGTAAAACGCCTCGTTCTCTGCATCAACTGTCTCGGGAACGGCCATAGAGTGGCGCAATGCCCATCGACTTATCGTTGCCGAACCTGTAATCGGACTCATCACTCGCAGCCGCAACAGCCACCCCAATCATCAGCAGGACAATCCTCAAATCCGGAACCGATAAGGCAACCGTCGCAGCCCTCTTGGCAAACAGCTGATATTCATTCGTATCAAGCTGCTTCACATTCGCATATGGACATCGCTACAGAAGATCAAATTTTGTTGGCAACAGCCATGGTGTTGGTAAAGGATGCATCAGGTGAATACAAACTTGGTAGAGCGTTGCTTGATTCATGTTCCCAGGTTAATTTTGTAACTGAAACCTTTGCTCAAAAACTTCGCCTTCGCCGTGAGAGGCACCACATCGGAATTCGGAGCATAGGAGACACCCTTACTAATTTGAAGGGTCGACCTCCATTAAATCACGTACGTCTGGCTACCAGCTCACCCTCCAGTTCAGCCAGATAGCGAGATCGACATATCGAACTGGAACCTACCTGCCAATACTCCATTGGCAGATGAATCGTTTTACATAACCAGGCGTATTGATCTTCTGATGGGAACCGAAATCTTCAATGGAGCACTTGCTGTTGGACAGATTCGCATTGGCCCGAACCTTCCCACTCTACAAAAGACGCTGTTTGGTTGGGTTGTTGCTGGGAGGTGCCAGCGCCAACGTAACAGGCAGCCACCATTGTGCTTGGCGACGGTAGAGGAGTCGATCGAAGAAAACCTGCAGCAACTATGGAAAGTTTACTCTATTGTCGTCCAACCTGAGTCAATTCTTCCAACTCATCATCGCTGTGAGGAACACTACAGGGTTACAACACACAAGGATGCCAGTGGCCCAGAATACCCTGGACGGCGATTCGTTGCCATTGAGAGACGTCTCTCTCGTCTACCGGACATTCGATTGCAGTATACATCATTCATGCAGGAGTATGAAAGTCTCGTAACTTGGAAGAACCTCATTATTATATACTTCATCATTTCGTTCTCAAGCCAACCAGTACCTCGACGAAGCTCAGAGTCGTCTTTGACGAGTCTTGTCGTACGTCATCTCAAAGGTCTCTTAACGTTCTACTCTTAGTTGGCCCTACCATCCAGTTGTACTTTCAATTGTTGCGTTTTCGAATCTATTGGTTTGGCATCACGGCTGACGTCACCAAAATGTACAGACAGGTACTTGTCGGTAAGGAGGATCGAAAGTTCCAGTACATTCTGTGGCGAGCGTCCCCACATGCTGACCTTCAAACCTACCAACTCAATACCGTAATATATGGGACTGCGTCTGCCACGTTTCTTGCAACTCGTAGTTTGCATTTCTTAGCTGAGGAGTGTAAGGATGAATGGCTCTTAGGAGCCGAAGCAGTTAGAACTGCATTTTATGTTGATGATCTGCTGTGTGGGGCTGATGACATAGACACACTTCTCAAACTGAAAAAGGAAATCACATCAAATCACTAACTCATTATCGTCACTAGCGATATCTCGTTTTTGTTTGCAGCCCAATGCTAGGAGTATTCAAATACACGGATTTTGCGACGCATCGATTCGGGCATATGGCTGCTGTCTTTATGTGCGTACTGAGAATTCGTTTGGACAGGTCTCCGTGACATTGTTCATGTCCAAGTCCAGAGTAGCACCTGTAAAGAAGCAGTCTCTCCCGAAGCTGGAACTATGCGGCGCACATTTACTAGCTCAACTGTACAGCAAAATCAAGGCCATCTTCAAAAAACACACCATCACTCAGTCACTTTATCGACCTTTGTTGGAAACAGAGTGTCCGATATTCAGACTTTGACTTCGGATGGAAAGTGGCGCTACGTGCCAACACATCAAAACCCGACTGATCTTCTGTCGCGAGGCTGCAACGTGAACTAGTTGATCCAATCTACATGCATTTCAGGTCCTTCACTTCTACTCGAGGATTCGCTTAACTGGCCCTCCACAGGGGAACGAAATGATATTGATATGGACGTAGTCAACTCGGAGAAGCAAAAAAGTATTTTCACTGGCGTACAGGAGACAAACTACATCCTCAAAATCGTCGATAACATCAGTTCATATTCACATAACCTTCGTCTGATTGCTTGGATGATAAGATTCATACGGATATGTAGGAACGACGTTTACCACAACCTCGCCGACACCCGATGAACTTCGTTTTGCTTCGCATTGCCTTATGTGGAGTATTCAACAAATCTATTTTGTTGAGGATATTCGCTTACTTCAGAAGCAAAAGTATTTAAAGAGAAGCTTAAAGTTTCTAACTCCCTTTCTAGATAATGTGAACGGATTTGAACTCATCAAAGTAGGCGGACGATTGGAACACTCAACCCTACCAGACGGCCAAAAACATCCGTTGCTTCTGCCGAGCCAGTCTCAATTTGTTTGGAGTTATGTTCGCCATTTGTATCTTTGGAATTATCACGCTGGACCTAAAGCTTTAGTCGCACTCATTCGCTTGGAGTATTGGATTGTTAACGCCAGAGACTTGGCACGTCGAATTGTCCGCTGCTGTGTACACCAAAGCTGTTCACATCGAAGTAGTCTCGGACTTGTCAACGAAGACGTTCTTAAACGCATTAAAACGGATGGGAGGTCGTCGCAAGCTGCCGGAAGACATAATCTGCGACAATGCCACTAATTTTGTAGGGGCATCGAATCAAATGCAGGAATTAAAAAGGTTTTTGTTCTTGAAGGAGACACAGGATGAAATTTACAAATATTGCGCATCCGACTTTATTAATTTCTATTTTATTCCTCCCAGAGCACCTCATTTCGGAGGACTTTGGGAAGCGGCAGTCAAGAGTGCCAGTCAAGAGTGCCAAAGGCCTGTTAAATGTTACGTTGGCCAGCACCAGAGTCACCTTTGAAGAACTGAGCACTGTCGTCGTCGAAATAGAAGCAATCCTCAACTCACGACCACTATCACCGCTTTCGTCAGACCCAAACGACTATAGCGCTCTCACGGCTGGTCGTCTCTTGGTTGGTGAATCATTACGATCCCCTGAGAGATCTCCGGAACACATCAAGCTGACAATTTTGGACCGCTACGATATGATTGCGGCCGACAAGCAACGTTTTTGGAAGCAATGGTCGGCTGATTACGTCAACGAGTTGCGATCGCGGACGAAGTGGACAGCACCCTCAACGAACCTCACCGAGGGTACATTGGTCATCATCCATGAGGACAATCTGCCCCCACTACGCTGGAAGTTAGGCCGAGTGCAGTCTACTGTGCTTGGGAAGGATGGTCGTGTACGAGTGGTGTACCTCCGCACAGCAAATGGAACATGTTGCCGGCCAATAGACAAACTGGCAATTCTTCCGGTTGTTTGAAAGCAGTCCTTTCAACGGGGCCGGGATGTTAGGTCAAACTTCGTCCACCCAACTAATTTAGAAGTAATTAAACACCTCTCGTAGTCAAAGTGCACGCTCTAACTATTCTCGCTTATGCTCGGTGCTCATGCACTAAGAGCCCAATAAAGTAGTCGTCGACTGATACTCAACAAGCACCTCATCGTCGTTATTATTTCTTGCAATTCGGTTTTAATTCGCTTGCTTGGTTTTGACACACCCCCCAATTAAACAAATAAATATCTACAAGAAAACCGCTTCTTGTTCAAACACTGTCTGTAAAAAATAGTTGAAACTAGTTGACTACATTTTTAAAAATAATAAAACGTCATAGAATCTCTTACAGAGCGCGCTCGATGGCAAGGTACAGAATCGTGCTGAAAGATGTGATCTTCTCTCTCACTAAATGATTCCATACTAGACACAACTCCAATACGAATAACTCCACTTCATACTTTTTTGAATTCACCATACCCTTAATTATTATTAGGGATTCTGTTTTATATTTAGATATGCATCCCCATACCATCAGGATAATGCTTCACTGGGTCTCCAATTGTCCAGTTTCACGAAATTTTTTTCAAAAATCGTCGCACTGAGCTTTCATTAAACTTGGTTCGATCCGTTATTTTTCGAATGGAGACATTTTGTTCAGCCGAGGCAATAATTTTTGACTTTTCAGTCATGACGGTGACTGAAAAGTCAAAAATTATTGCCTGTTTTCCTTTAGGCATACTTCTTAAAGACTCCTAAGTAAAATGTTTTCAAAAAATGTTTCCAGAAACTGAGACGACAGGAAACGCACGCAAAAAGAAAAAAACATTCACAGGGACTCACAAAAAAAAATTAGACGAATCGAATAACATTTCGGGATATCCCACGCTAGAGAAGTCAAAAATTCATGAAATTTCGGAGTGCGGCTTTTTTTTGTCGCCGGGTACGCTTACGATTTATATAGAGGCAAAGAGTAAGCGCTTGGCAGGGGTTGCGAAGCAACTGAAATATCATTGGTTCCTTCTAGCTATAATAATTATCCGACCTGATCCAGATTCGGCCTTCTGGTAGATACGGACTTGGATAGAAAGTTTGGTTGATCAAGTCCGTTTTTCTGCGATGTTTTGACGCCAAATAGTGAAATAAAGTAGACAGAATTTGAAGAGTATTACGAATACAAAATCAAATGAATATTTTACCGTAATATTTTATTTCTTTTAAAATAGGCTTCTTTACATTATTTTAGGGAAGTTTTTCTACACTCATTTTTGTGCGGTGCCTGCTTGTATGTCGAAAATATACTCATTCGGAATGTGGCGCACAGTTCAGGCACCGCATATGAATGAGTAGTAAAAGAAACGAGTAAAAAAACACCGCGTCAATTTTTGTGGAGGTGCTTCAGTACTCATGTATGAAAATGTTATTGTACTAAGGCGGTACACTAGTAGTTGCGGTGGACCGGTACAGATCTCTGGTATATATTTAAGCACGACCAAAAGGCAAGCCAGGTTATCCTTCAATCTTTTGTGCAATTTACCTCAATCCAAGTGCGTGCGTGACGGCCCATTTTCAAACGAACCGACGGAGTTCTAAATAAAGTGTCAGACCATGACAGAGCAAAGGTATAATCGATTTTTATACATTTGTTTAAGAAAACATACTTTATTCTAAAGTTCAAAATTTAAAACATAGGTTTTCTAATACCTAATTGCCTATTTTCTTGGTTGTATTTTTTCAGTTTTGATTCTTCATTTACTAACCAGTTTTTTCTATAGAAGTCTGCAGTGATCTCGACAAACGCATTCAATAATGTTACAAAAAGATTTATCTATTTGAGAAAAATGATCGAACTTGATGTAATTTACATATAATCAAAAAAATGGGAATGGTATGGTTAATTACGAACAGGTGTTATAACACAAAAACAAAATCTAAAATAGAATTAAAGAAACTTATGCACAAAGGAGTGCTCTTTAGCTTATACGAATCCAAAATTTTTGGATTTGATGGCCATCAGCATTTTAGTGCGTAAAATAGATTTGCTGGAGTACAAAGGGATATACAGTCGAGATATACAAGTATTTGCAGTGGGAAGATGAGAGTCATCCGCAGGTCTTATAGTAACAGATGGCAAGGGCTGAAATCCCTCTTCCGAAGCAGGTAAGGCTGGCGAACCGGTCCAGAAATAAACCTAAAAATATCGACCAAACAATTAATATAAATTTTTAAATTAAGCAAGAATAGTTACCAAATCTTGACGTTCTAATATGTTCATTTTTTCAACAATGCTCCAAAACCATCTTTTAAACTTTAGAAGTTTATCAGGACCTTCGCTAGACTCGTCGTTAAAGGTAGTGTATGAAATTAATGTTGATACGTTAATATCCCCGACGCCATTCAAGAGCAAACGTAAATCTTCTGCGGTTAAGCTGTTCATACTGTTGTCAGGCAGAACGTCAAAAACTCCGTCTTTTAATGCCTGATAGAAAAATATTGAAAATATCGTTCTGGTACCTTTAAAAGTCTCCTACCTCAAGTGCCTTTTCCTGCGATTTAATCAGTCTATATTCGGTATAACGTCTTATATAATCGAATATGTTACTTGATGTTACCGGTACTTCACGACCTCCAGGAATTAGCTCAGTGTTGCCACAACCTTCCTCTTTCATTAAATCAATTCTAAAAAAAATGTTTGTATAATATAAGCTTAAATTCAGTGAACTATAATTTGTACATACACAAAACATAATTCCATTCGATTGATGGTTTCTTCACCCTCTTTTGTTTGGGCATTTTGAATAATTTGCCTGAAAGATTCATATAATGCTGGATCGAAAAACGCTAAGTCGTGGAACTTAATCTTACGACCAAGTATGTATTTTAACACGTGCCTTTGTAGGAACAGTGGAAGCAATTCATTTTGTAACAGACAAAGTCCAATTAGTCTAAGCATATACAGAGGGGAAAAAAATAAAGCTGTAAATAAAAATCGGATTAAATAGTACGCAAAAGTCTTACCTTCCAATATTTCTAAAAGCGTTAATGCGTTCAAAGGTAGCAAAGCCTTGGCGAGGTGTATAAAATCCCCGCTTACCCGGAGAGTAAAATAATGGTTCATTATCATCGTCTGCGTGTTCGACTAGCACTACTGATTTTTTTTGTTGACTACTTTGAGAACATGATTCCGACTTTTGCTTAAAAGTTATAATTTCTATGGCTTCATTAACTTTTTGACGCAGTGTTTCATCTGAGGAAAGAACAGATAGAAGTTGAGGGGTTGGTATCTCCAAGAGCATTCCTGTAATCTTCGGTGCATGTGCTGAATTTATTGAATTGATCTGTTAAGTACAAAACTTGTAATTATTTCAGTGGTTATATTAACTGAACATAGGCTACCTTAGGATATAAACGTTCTCCAAGTTGTTGTAAATGAACAGACAAATGTTCGTTTGCGCTCTCCGCTATTGAATTATCTATGTAAGTAGAAAGCATAAGTAATTGTCAAGCTAGCTCATTTACAATAAAAAAAAAACAAAATCATATTCTTTACCTGTATTGTTCGAAGGGGTATACGGTCTGGCATCTACATTTAAAACCTTTCGGTCACGAGCTGTTCGCCATAGAATTTTGCTACTCGTGCCACGTCTTTGTAATGTGGGCTGGTCACGACTAGATCCGGAGACGGTTCTGCTTCTCAGTATACTCGAAAATGGCACTCCATATTTACTATGCGAGCTCCCCACTTGTATAGATTCAAGACTAGGCATTTTTGCGTTTGCCAGCAAAGCTTCTGCGATGGAGGTATAAAAGCTCCGGGCTACACCAGATCCCTCACCAGGTTCATCTTTAAATGTTACTTTTACTCTGTTGAATGCAATAGGAGGCTGAGATCGCCGATTTTGATTGCCAAATTGGGTATTGAGTTCCTTAAAAGTTTGAACAATTAACGATTCTCGGTTTCGTTCGAGTTTACAAAACACTAAGTCACGCTGTTGACCATTTCGCAGTTTTTCCATGTGTCGTCGAAAACGCATTTCCTTAACAGGAAAACCTCTCAATTCTGGCAATACAGACCCATGTTCCATTCCAACATCATCCATGAACACACGTCCGAAGATATCAAGTGTTAGTTTCCAACGGCTTAACAAAAAGTTCCAAGACGGCAGTTCCGAAAAAGTATTTTTGTAAAACAAAGAACCTCGAATAGGAAACACCAACATATGCGGTGGTGTCTTTTGTTGAAGTGTATCACATTTTGTTTTTTCCGAAGTCAATAAAATGGAATTAGAAGAATTTTTGAGCTCCGAGTCTACCGTTTTTAAGCAAGAACCTCCAGCCAGTACTATAACGCTGCAATGATCGGCCGTCGACGAAGTTAATGACGCTTTGCTTGGCGCAATTATAACTTCTGGTCTTGTAGCCATTAACGCATCAGTCGTTTTTGAGGTACTTGCACCACTGCTCAATTTTTCAAACTCATCTGTATCCATTGACACCACCCTATCCAATTGACAGCTTTGATTTCCTACAAAGAGAAAAATGTAAATTTTTATTTTTGTAGACCCTATTTAAGTAGAAAGAGTCTTTTAACGTACCATCAACGTCCTTACGGGATTTTAAATCTTCGGAACACTGCTTTTTCTTTAATTGTAGGTAAATATTGGTTTCTGCAGTTTCATCAGCCTTATATGCGATTTTTTCATCACCTAAGATGCCAGTCACTGGATTTTTTTTTATGTCCACAGATTGTTGGGATGGGATAGTTTCAAAAACAGGCCCATCCGTTTTTAAGGAATTTGAAAAACCGAGCCTTGTAGGAGGGTCATCGATAGAAGCATTAGCACTTGTTAGTACAAGCAGTGGTAGATTGGCAAAAAGCTCCTGTCGTTTTGAATTAGGCTGCAGCAAATGAGGTTTATCGGCAAGGGGCATTGCCATATCAAGTGGTAATTCAAAGCCATCTGGCGCCGAGCAGCCTAAACTCAGGGTCGACTCAGATCTAGTGAAAAAGGCATGCCTGCGTGTGCCTAGATTGCTTGAAGACAGCGTACTTGTAGACGGCTGTACGTCACTAAACTCTTCTAAGTTCGTTAATTCTTCGTCAGTATCATAATTTTCAGACATTGGTGACAAATTGTTTATACGTCCAGAGATATTTTCCTGCTTATCATAAAATCCTGTATCATTACGCATATAGTAAATAAACGCGTCGAGTACGTATGCAATATGTCGAAGAGCAGTTATATCCAATACTGGAAGAGCATCTCTATGTTCAGAGGTATGCGCACGCATTAGAGACAGGCAGTATGTAAAAAAGTCTCTACGTGAGTTAGATCCTTAGGAAATTAAATTTTATAAAAAGGTTCAAGTAAATAACAATATAACAATTAGTCTTACCCAGCACATTAACACCAATGGATGTAGAAGTGGAAGGAGCAGGTGTTTGATTATTGGTCGATTGTCCGCTAAGGTTAAGAGGGTGCAGAGGATGATTGGGATCGGTAAAGTTGGTCAAATAAGCCCCAAACTTTAGCTGTGCTTCCGTGCCATCCATCACTGTAAACATCCAGTCCCATGTTGACTTCAAACGATTTTCAACAAACGCCTTTTAAATCAAAGAAGATGTTAAATTTAGTTTAAAATTAAAATAAAATTTTAAGTCAAAAATATTAAGGACACATGTCTTTATTTCAGAAAAAGGTCCATATGACTGTATATTAAACTTGCCTGGACCGCCACTGCCTCCTCGTCTTGAATTTTTAACGATGTTTCTATATCATTTACTATATTGTAAGATAAAATACTTATAAGTTCAGAAATCTGTCGTATAGTAATTCCAAATGCCCGTGCTAAATTACTAGCAGTTGTCGCCATGGTATGCGACTCTGCAGATGGTGTAGTAACCGCGGTGGTAGCTGGTACTGTGGAGCGTCTTAAGGCCATCGGGTCAATGAAAACTAAATTGGAGCCCGTTGGTACGCGTACGGACGACCGAGCAGTGTCACGGCTTCTGATTGCCCATTGCATTGTCTGGGGGGCTAGATCATTGCGTGCATTTGAATTAGTGCTACGACGTTCAAGTTGTTGATCGTTAAAATTAAATTCATCAGAATGATCATCAGATTCACCATCTTCCGAACCATCTTCCTCTTGTGCTGATGAGTCTCCCGATTCGTCCTCCAAAAATAGGACACCAATATCTTTAAAGGTAAGAATGAAACATTAAATAAAAATATTATTCTATAATGTTCTTTGTATTTCAACGTAACATACTAATGTTGTTTAATGTCTAGAGTACGAATTAATTTAAAATCCTGTAAATGTTGTACTATGAAACGGAAGGAAGCCCAATATCTGTCGTTATAGCCATACGCTCATTTGACGCTGAGGTCTCAATACAAAACTACGAGAGAGTACACAGATAATAGGCATAGAGGCTAACTATTCTACTCCTATTTAGCTTCTTAAGAGAAGGTAACAACACTATTGACAAGTCCGAAATGTCTGCAATATCTTCTCGAACATATTGCAGACATTTCGGACTTGTCAATACTTGTCAGACTTGTCAAACACAGACGTTAGAAGGGTATCCGGATTGGATACCGATGGGCCGAAACTGTCCAAAGTGTGTCAGGTTTCTAGCGAACCTGGCAGTCGTCCCTATTTATGTTAATACTATAAGCGTTTCTAAAATATAATTAATAAGCAGACTCAAAGAAAGTTATATCGCCTCAATTTAACGCCTTAAGATTATAAAAGATAGTACAAATTTCTATATGATTATTTGAATAGTCCATTTCTAAAGTGGCTAGTAGTCATGGCCGCATCACGTCGAGCGTCCCAAGGCTTCCAAGCCCTTTGATATGACGTCCGAACTGCTGCTTTTGCAGATGTCACTGCCCCACTCTTGGGCCCATATGTTAAAGTCATCTGCAATTACGGATGGCTTCTGACGTCATCAACAAATTCGTCCATAGCTGTAGCAAATCTCTGGCGCCTCAGATTTGGTGAAAGATAAGAGCTGTATATCCAGAGGTTCCCTGGTATGGCCGCAAGACCATATCGCCGCTTTACCCGACGAGCTTTGCACCCAGCACCCATCTTCCGGGCACGGATTGAATGAGCAAGTCCGTGGCAACGTTACAGTGGTTTAGATTTATTTAATAAAATCTTATCATGGCTGGAGTTTCTTGTCTTTACAAGCACTTTGAATGCCATAGAGTGGCTTTGTGTTCTGCTATGTACTTATAATCATTTTGCCTCGTTATGGCAGTTTCGTATCTTGTGCTCCGCAGCACCACAACGGAAGCACCATCCGCTTTTTACCACTGAGCTGTTCTAGGGTTCAATCTCTAGGCACTTAAAGTACTTGGTTGGAATATTGCGCTCCGGGATTCTACAGACGAACCAGGCAGCAGAGAGTACCTTTGTTGCCAGAGTAGCTGGAAGGCTGATAATAGCCAGCTGAGTGCAACCAAAAGTTGAGCGCAGACTCTTAATGACGTACGCATCGAGGAAAATATCATTTTTGCTCGTTGGATGCGTTAATCTACCCTCGTGGTAGCAATCTCGTCCAGTTGGACGATCTCTAACCTCGTCTGCTGGTTGAGTGAGCCAGCGCCTCTACATTGCTACCTAGGACAGTGTCGATATAGTCACGAGCCGCTGCGTTGTCCTCAGAATAGTACTTTAACGCTCCAGCAGAAGAGGGCCTTTGGCTAAGCACACGCTCTCGCCGGTAATTTAATTTCTTGTCCTTTGGCCCGATGGCATCAGGACGGGGCCTCGGCTGTTGGACATGTGACCTACCTTTGACTTCAGTCCACTCAGTTGATGAGAGAGCTTTCTCGGTCCGCCGAGCAGCCTGTTGATAGGACTGCTCCGTGGTGGTCTTCCACCCTTTTTTCGCGTTTTGGCGTTCTCTTGGTGGTCGTCTCGAATGCTCTACCCTCTCGATCCTACGGGAATTAGAGTCGAGGCTAAAAGTGCTAATTTTCGTAGCCTCAACACATTCTGCACCAATTCCTTTATTTTTTTTTGAGGTACCAATTTTCTCCGGCCTTGTTGTAGTCTTTTTTAGGGTGGTGCTGCTGAAGTCAAAGGGGTTGACTGGGGCTTCTGTTGGTTAACCGATTTCCAATGATCCTTGCGGCGTTCCGCTGCTGTCCGGCAGCTCCGTACAGGAAGCAACCCTGCTCGATCAGCTGTCTGCCTGCTCTGTGATCAGCTGATAGTTAAGAAGCTTCTTTCAAAACAATAATCAGTTAAGTGAAAAGTTGTTCTTATTTTCCTATCACCAAAACTATGAACAGTGAAAGGCGCTTCAAAACCGAGGTCTATTGCTCTTGTAGTCTCAGATCTAGGCTAACCGAAACGGACGGACAGACGAATATACAGATGGCTATACCGACTCTGCTATTGATGCTGATCAAGAATATATAGATATACTTAATGGGGTCGGAAATGCTTCCTTCTGGGTGTTACACACATTGACTTTCCTCACAAATCTGATATACTCTGAGTACCGAGTATAAAAAAAGAAATAGCTTAAAAAAGCTTATTAGACAACAGTGGCATCAATAGCCTTTTAATTTTTGTTGCGTTGCTGTGCGTAGGGAAAAGAAAAAAAAACAAAAAGACCTAGCTAAGAAAAAGAATATAGACAACACAAAAAAAATTAGATGGTTCAAATGTCTCCGGCTATGCCGTGTCTTACATTGTTTTTGTGCACTGCTTCATTCTAAATCATACAACTGAATGTCGAAAGCTCTAAAACGCTCTAAAACAGTCTCATGTGTATTAACTCTATTCAGTGTGTGCGACATACTCAATAAATGCAGATAGATCCACGAGCCATGCAGATCTCTTCATATAATTAAAAATAAATATTTTTTTTAATCACACCTTTCTCAACGGTCATTTAGTATTTTGACCAAACACAAGAAAAAAATGTAGTAAAATTATAAAATCGATTTGATCAGCTAAAACAACATTTTTTTTTTCAATAGGGTATTTCATTTTCTATAGTCTAATAATAAATAAACATATTTCAAAGTTTTTTTTTTCAAATATTATATATTAATTAATAATTGGTGGTAACCCCCTTGGCTTTTATTACACATTTAACCCTGTTTGGCATCGAATCGCATAAAGCCCTCAAATATTCATCCGTTATATCCTCAAACCAAACTAGCTGAAATTTCTTTGGCAGCATTTTTGAATCGATCATGTCGGTTCATTTTCTTAATAATCCGATTTTTCCTTGCACATTTACACTTTTTTCTTCCCGATCCTTTTGTCCTCTCCACTGGTCCAGTCTCACGAAATTTTTTCAAAAATCGTCGCACTGAGCTTTTATTGAACTTAGTTCGATCCGCTATTTTTCGAATGGAGACATTTTGTTCAGCCGAGGCAATAATTTTTGACTTTTCAGTCACCGTCATCTGCTTTCCTTTAGGCATACTTCTTAAAGACTTCTAACTAAAATGTTTTGCAAAAAATGTTTCCAGAAACTGAGACGACAGAAAGCGCACTCTAAAAGAAAACGAGAGGGAACGTTGTGAGCCGCGGCAAATGCCGCGGCTCTACCTTATACCCGGTACTCAGTCAGTATATATATACATACATATATGAGCCTACGATTCATGAAATTTATTATATGTTCTCAAAAGGGACGAAAATAATATTTAAATTAAAAAAATGAATTTTTGGAATTTTTATACATGTTTCCATTTTTGTTTACATATGCTTTGTATATCTGCGCCTAAATTTCTACATGACATGTATAACTACATATTTGAGACGTACAAGTGTTTAGGACAGAGCGAGAGAGGGAGGGGGCATGAGTCAGCGCTTGGCAGGCGTTGCGTAGCCACTGAAATTTAATTTGTTTCTTCTGGCCATAATATTGATCCGATCTGATCCAGATTCGGCAATCTGGTAGATATGGTAATTTTCCATGATTCTGCGTTTTTGGTTTTCTCGTATCTTCAAAATTGTGGATTCCACAGATTTTCGTCCTTTGTGGGGGCGGAAAGGGGCGTGTCAAAATTTTGAAATACACTTGTGCAGGTTTGGTATCACAGGAGCTTGGATAGAAAGTTTGGTTGCTCTAGCTCTGATAGTCTCTGAGAACTAGGCGTCAAAAAATTCGAATGGGCAAAGCGGATGGGGTCGCGTGTGAGAGAGAGCGAGAGGGAACGATGACTTTCGAAATGGTTTTCTTCATTGTAGCTATAATAATGATCCGATCTGATCCAGATTCAACACTCTGATAGAAATGGTCATTTTCTATGATTCTGCGTTTTTAGTTTTCTCGTATCTTCAAAATTGTGCATGCCACAGACTTTCGTCCTTTGTGCGGGCGGAAAGGGGCGGGGCGAAATTTTGCAACACATTTGGAGTAGTGTGATCACACAGGAGACTGGATGCAAAATTTGGTTGCTCTAGCTTTAATAGTCTCTGAGATATAGGCGCTAATGAAGACGGACGGACGGACAGACGGACAGACAGACATGGCTATATCGACTCGGCTATTGATGCTGATCAAGAATATATATACTTTATGGGGTCGGAAACGCTTCCTTCTGTGCGTTACACACAACCGTTATCCCCACAAATCTAATATACCCTTTTACTCTTCGAGTACCGGGTATAAAAACATTCACAGGGACTCACAAAAAAAAAATTGGACGAATCGAATAACAGTTCGTGGAAACCCAGGCTAGAAAATTCAAAAATGCATGAAATTTTATAGTGTTGCTTTTTTTTTATCGCTGGGTGTATGTATACTCTGACAACGCAAAGTGTCTTCATTGTTTTCCCCTTTTACATACGATCCCATCATATAAACACATATGCATGTATGTACAGTGGCTCACAGCCAAAATTATGCAGTGGCAAATAAACTGTTTAACTGTGGTACAGATTTTAAACTAGAGGAAAAACAAAATGTTTAAATGCACCAAAGCTTCTAGAAACTAGGAATCCGACTTGATTTCCGGTTTGGCGTTTAAACATTTTTTGTTATTCCTCTAGTTCATCCCGCAATCCTACAAAACCAACCTAGTCATCCCCATACTAAAGCCCAACTTAAATAAAACAATAATAGCCAACTATAGACCAATCTCACTAAACTGCTGCCTATCCAAAACATTAGAAAAAATAATAGCCAAACGCCTATGGTGGTTCGTAACACAGAATAACCTTATCCATCCCTACCAATCTGGATTTAAGCACGGCAAATCGGTTGCAGACGGTCTGCTCCTAGCAGACCACCTGATAACCAGGTCGCTGAGATCCAAAAAGCACACATCTGTCATTGCCCTTGACTTCTCAAAGGCTTTCGACAGAGTCGGAGTGCACACCATAATTGACCAGCTAAACACCTGGAAAGTTGGACCAAAAATTACTGACTTTATTAAAAACTTTATGTCTAACAGGCAAATAAGAACAAAAATTAAAAATATAATTAGCCGCCCATACCCACTCTACAATGGTATCCCCCAAGGATCACCAATATCGGTCATTCTTTTCTTAATTGCCTACAACAAACTCTCACACATCATCAGCCTGCAAAAAGAAATACAATTCAGCGCTTACGCCGACGATTTTTTCCTAATTATTCCCCTCAATAGACAAAAAAACCAAACATATAACTTAGACAACCTCTTCTCTAACATTCATGAATGGTGTTCATATTCAGGAGCATCACTTTCCCTACAAAAATGCCAACACCTCCACATTTGCCGAAAGCAGAACTGCACCTGCAACATATCGTGCAACAATACCCCGATCCCCTCAGTCACTAGCCTAAAAATCTTAGGACTAACAATAAACAATAAATACAGATGGGACTCACACATAAAAAAAATTCAACCAGCCTTAAATAACAAACTTAACGTCATTAAATGCCTATCAAGCCCTAAACTAAATTGTAACACACACACACACTTTTAAATATAACTAAAGCAATCCTAATATCAAAAATAGATTATGCACTTTTTATCTACGGCCACGCCCCTAAATCAACGATTAATAAACTTAAACCTTTATTTAACGCTGCAATCCGCACATCCCTTGGAGCACTACGCTCAACCCCTATACCCAATTTGCTCTTCGAATCAAACATACCCACAATAGAACAAAAAAGAGACCTTATCACAACCAAAACCTAGAAAACAGTACTAAACAGTTCAAACTCACCTCTTCACAAATACATTTAAAAAAACGGAAACAAAAAAATAAGTAAATTAACGTCAACACTGGAAAAAGTCATTATCTCACGCAAAGAACACAACATTCCCTACCTCCCACCTCCAAACAAAAAAATCACCCCCCAATGGCAATTTCCCCCTTTCCTCATCAACACTACACTACAAAAATTCAGCAAATCCAACACACCACCAAGCACATACAGACAACAATTTCTTGAACTCAAAGACAAATACCACAATCACAAATTCATATACACAGACGGATCCTTACAAAACAGCACAGCAACTTTTGCCATCACCACTGAAAACGAAATCCTTAAAAGATGCATTCTACCCCACTACTCATCCATCCTATCAGCCGAAACCATAGCCATTCTTGATGCAATAAAATTAGTCCATAAAAGAAAAGGAAAATACATCATTTGCTCAGACTCCCTCTCATCGATCAAATCCATCTCCAACATCAACAACAATAATTTATACCCTATTACCATTAGAACCCTCCTCACCAAAACCGCCCCTAAAATAAAACTCCTTTGGATACCTAGCCACTGTGGTATTGAAGGTAACGAGCTAGCCACTACAGCCAAATCCACATATCACATGCCCCTACACTACACTCTCAATCTTAACACAACAGACATAAACAAATTCCTTGCCAATGAACTAGCAGAAAAAATCAAACGAAACATAGATCTCTGCAACAGATGGTACCAACAAATAAACCCAAACCTAACATACACAAACCTGTACCTAAAAAATATGAACCAAATAAGGATCACACGTAGTGACCAAATTAAAATAATTAGGCTCAGACTAGGACACACACGACTTACACAACAACACTACTTCAACCCTGGCAACATCCTACCCTGCCCTAACTGCCATACAACAGACGACCTTAATATTAAACATATCCTCACCAACTGCCCCACAACTTCCCACCTTAAAAACCAAATCTTCCAAAACACATGCCCCATATCCGTCCTCGAAAACCCAACCATAGAAAACATCTCCAAAATCATTGAATTCCTAAAAAAAACTAACATATACCACCTCCTTTAATCCCCCCAATTAAACTAAATGTATATGGGCATTTCTCTGACGAGGTCCACCGAGACCAAAAAATTAAAAATCAATAAAAACGCATTTGAATATAGTTTTCTCGGGATTTTATTTTTAAAAGATATTGAAAATCCGCCAATTTAATTAACTAACAGATAATATCATTAACTTTTATCTGAAACCTATTAAAATTAGCAAAAGTTCACTTTTTTGGTATATTTTTGGTATTTTTTTGTCATGTTTTCCATTATTTTTTTCGCATATAAGAAAGATGATTCTTGAGAAAAGTTTTTCCTCAAAGTCTCCCTTACATATTGAACTATCTAAAAAAAATCCCATAAAAGTTTCTCAATTTCGGTTAACGGACTTTATGTAACATTTATAAAGCCAAGAAATTTTTGTCCCGTGCGACATGTCCCGTGCGACAGAGGCTTAAATTGAACTAAAATAAAACTACAAACCATACATGCTTAAAATTATAACCATTTTAAAGAGTCATCAATGCAGAACATTAATCAGAAATTCGCATAAATATATCGCCGCAAATTTCGCTGAAATCTGAGTTTGAATTGGTCGCCGCGAAAACCACTTCTATATTTGTCCCGTGCGAATACCATGCTTTTTTGCAAATATCCCGAAAACGAACAGTAGCCCAAAATCGCCCTTAGCACCAGCTATAGAGCTAGTCAAGTGGCGAATCATAACGGTAAAACAATTTTGAAAATTTTTTTTTTTAATTTTTTAGGACATTTTTACAACTTGAAATGCGTACGAACGTCCCGTGCGACATCAGAGAAATGCCCATATGTAAATATACAAACCCTCTAGCTCTTAAATACCTCTAACAAGCCGAAGGCCTTTGCAGCCAGCGCTTTAGATGCTAAGTTAGCGTTATTTTAAATTATAGCTAACTATTATAAATAAATAAATATTCCTCTAGTTTAAAATCTGTACCACAGTTAAGTTGATTTGACACTGCATCATTTTGGCTGGGAGCCACTGTATGTATGAGTCGCAATGAAGCGACGTTGTCTCGTCTCCTTTTTGAATTTGTATTCCGTCTGCCACTGACGGACAGCCTCTTATTCTTTACCTTCAGTCACAAATAAATACCACAACGAATAGGTTATGGGCCCAGAGTCTCAGTCTGCGGCACGGTTGAAAGTGATTTGGAAGAACTGATCTTTTCTTTCTGAATTTGGGAATCGGTCGGTTGCGAAAATGTGCTCGACAATTATAGTGCGTGGATGATCCAAATGAAAAGCGTTCTAATACACACTGAGTTGTGGTCAGTAGTGTGTGGTCGAGAAGTGAAAAATGAAAATAACAACGATGAACAGCAAGCAAAGTTTGATTCAAAGAACGAGAAGGTTCTTGCGAGTATTCTATATTGGACTAATTCATACCTTTGTAACCGCTCTCAACGTGTCTGCTTTAACTCCTCTCTCTCTAAACCTGTTATTGTCTCATCTGGGGTTCCTCAAGGTAGCCATCTGGGTCCCTTGCTATTTAACCTATTTATTAACGATCTTCCACAAATGTTATCTTATTCCCGTGTCCTAATGTATGCTGATGACGTTAAGCTATGTTTTTCCTACAGTGACCCCTTGTCCCCACTATCTTTGCAATCAGATCTTGATGCCCTTAATAACTGGTGCCTAATCAACACTCTACCTCTTAACATCTCTAAATGCTACATAATGACTTTTCACCGCAATAAGGCATACCTTTTCGACTACTCTATCAATAACTTTATCCTTCAACGCCTTTTCAAAGTTAACGACTTGGGCATTACCTTTGTACCTAATCTATGTTTCAACTCTCATATCTCTACTATCTCTAACAAAGCCAAAGGAGTCCTTAAATTTGTCAAAAGATGGTCTAAGGAATTTACAGACCCGTACACTACTAAACTTCTGTATGTTTCTCTGGTCCGGTCTATCTTGGAATATGGTTCTTGTGTCTGGTCTCCTCACTACCAAAAATTTCCAGATATTCTCGAATCAGTTCAAAAACGATTCCTCTTCTTTGCTCTCCGCGGACTCAATTGGGACCCTTCGATCCATCTCCCCTCTTACGAAAGTAGGTTGTGTCTAATTAACTTCCACTCTCTCAAATCCCGTAGAACCTGCCAAGGAGTTCTCTTCCTCCATAAGCTTCTCTCTGGTGAGGTCGAATCGACTGCCCTTATCAACCTTATTAGTATTGCTGTTCCTTTGCGCCCGACTAGGCATTACTCTCCTCTTCATCTCCAACTCTGTCTTTCTAACTACTCGGATTATGAATCTTTCCGTAGCCTTTGCCGTAACTATAACCAATTTTTTCATCTGTTCTCCTTTGATACTAGTTCTAATATGGTCAAAATTATCTTAATCAATAACTTAATTTAATTTAACTAGCTTTAATTTGAAAATGTTCGGCTACCGGATCTTCTCTTACCTAAATTTGGCTATTGGTGGGATCTTATCGGCTTCTAAGTCGATAATCAGCCCCACCGGGTCTGAGTATTGGCTTTGGCCCTTTAGTTTAATTATTTGATATGTAATTTTACCCTTACAGTTTAACTGTACATTGTTAAACTTTAAACAAAAATAAACAATAAACAATTATCCTGTGTATTAAACCAGAAGCCAGTTTTTTACATAAGTGTAATTCTGCAAAAGAAGAATGGAAAGTTTTGGCGGGTATACATATGCCATCAGGCCCCGTACGATGCATAAGCCTGTTAAAACAGTTGTTGTTCATGAAAATGAGCGAGGATACATCGGTCAAAAATCATGTGAATAATTTTTGTGCTATAGTGGAAAAACTGAAAGAAGTTGATTTACCCGTTCCTGAAAAAATTTTGTCTGTCTGCCCGAAGCATACGAAAATTTCGGACACTTAAACTGTGGAAGCCTAAAAAAGATGATGAAAGACATGAATGGCCAGGTGTGCGAAACTTGCGCGAAATGCAAGAGGCAAAGGCTATTGTTTTAACAAAAAGGAACCATAAGATTATTTGGTCGGTTACTCTGTAACAGCAAAGGCATATAGGCTATTTAGTACTAAAAAACAGAGAGTAATTGAAGCAGGAGATGTAATTTTCATCGAAAATTGCCTGTATAGGAATCCGGCTCCGGCGAGTGCTGCTGAATCTATGCAGCCTCAAATTGTAGAATTCCAGGAGCATATGCAGCATTATATTCCTGACGAACAGGTTTTGGAGATGGCTAGTGGAGATGAATCCATAGCTAATGTTGGCGAAATGCATCACACAGAGGATCCAGAGGGATCAGATCGAGTTAACGATGACAGTCAGTCAATCGTTGGGCAGCCAAATTCAGAAGAAGATATTCGTGTCCCGGCTAATGCGAAGGAGTCTTTGGCGAGTTATCTTGTAGCGAACTGGCGTACTTCTATGGATTCGGAAATGAAAAGTCTTCACAGGAATAGAACTTGGTCAGTGGTCGAACTACCAAAAGGTGAAAAGCCAATCGGGTGCATGTGGGTGTATGCACTAAAACGTGACAAAGATGGCAATGTCGACCGCTTCAAAGCCCGACTTTTTGCCAAGGGTTGTGCTCAACGTTACGGAGTCAACTTTACCGAGTCTTTCTCACGTGTTGCCAGATACTCAACAATCAGGCTGGTCATAGCGTTGGCTGCAGAACACGGGTGGTATATGCACCAAATGGACGTCTCTTCAGCGTATCTAAACAGCAAGCTACATGATGTTATCTACATGCGTCAACCAGAGGGATTCATAGACGAACGATATCCTGAACGTGTGCTGAAGTTGCACAAATCCTTGTATGGGCTGAAGCAGAGCGGCAGGCATTGGAACGAAAAACTCAATTCTAGACTCTTCAAGCTTGGTTTTTGTCCATGTCTCATCGTCATTACCAAGTCAAGTGCGACAATCCGAGCTGTCTTCGCATGAATCAGGAGGCCTATCAATCATTGATTGGGTCTCTGATGTATCACCACGCGTTCCGATATTCTCCATTCTGTGACGAAATTGGCACAACGGAATGCTGACCCACAAATCGAAAAGAAAGTCGTTGCTAAACGTACCGTACTTCGGTACCTGAGAGGTACATCTGAGCAGCAGTTGCATTACCATCCTACTGGTCGCGTGTTATGTGGACGCAGATTGGGCCAGCGATAACACGAACCGCAAATCATACAGCGGTTGGGCACTATTTGCTGCAGGGGCTGCATTCTCATGCATTTGAATCCTAGAAGCCGAGCGTGGTCGCCCTTAGCAGTACGGAGGCTGAGTATGTTGCTCTATCCATGTCGTCTAAAGAAGCGGCGTACATCATCAAGCTGGTTGACGAATTGGACGTTGGCGGTGAAGATCTTCAGCGATAACACTAGTCGACACGACCCTTCCGCTGTCGCCCAAAATGACTTTTTCTGATAAATTTAGATGTTTAAACATTTTTAACAAACATTTTTTTTTCCAGGTTTAGTTTTTTTAAAGAATTTTTTAAAAATTTGTTATTTTTTTCCAGAGGTAGTGCTTCTCTTTTTCACATAACTTAAGATTCCTACAACTAGTTGTATTAAACTTTGCAGTTTGGAAAAGCTGACAAATGCAGCTATAAGTCCGACCCAGATACTTTGTAGATGCAACTTAACGTCTGGAAGATATTAAGATTTCAAATTAAAATTTCATAATATTTTTCGGTATTTTTTATCAGAAATTTTGACTTCGAAAACTCAGGAAAATTCGATAATACGATAAATTCCGCTAGCCGATGTGTAACTGTTTTTTTTTTCCTACAAAAATACCAAAAATCTGTGTTTGTAACAGTTTTGAACGGTAAAATGGCATTTAGGATGGTGCCAAACGGCATATGAAGTTTTGGAGTTTCTGGAGTTTTTCTAAATCGGACACTTATTTAATAAACTTTAACGCGCAACAATGATAATTGTTGCACAGAGCTGCTGTTTTTCAAAATTATTTTTCTGAAAAGGTTGTCAGAAATTGTATCGATTAACGTTAACTAGAGTATTTGTCATTAGGTGCAAAGAAGGTAGACATAATAGGAGATAGTTGCTTGCCAAATATTAGCCAATTGTTGATCTTCAGCCGCATATTTTACTATGTTATTATGATTCTTAAAGGGGTGGTTCTCATCAATTAGGCAGCCTCTTGTAGTAAAATAAAAAATGACTTAATTTTATCAAAATATATGAAATTCTCTATACCAAACTAAACTAATTTCTGACAAAAAATTGACTAAAATATAGCCAGTAAATTTTTTTTTTTTAATTTTTTTTTACCTTCGACCTTGATTAAAAAATATAATTGTATTGTTCCATATGCTAATTGTTTATATAAGTCATACAAAAAAAAGTTAAATTCCAGTTACAATTTATTTGAAGTGAATTGGATGAATTGAATCCAGATGAATAGTTGCGCTCGAGGTAGGTGAGTTCAAGACGCTTTCGTTTAAGAAATACATATGTATATGTATTTTAATATTGTAATGTAAATATCTACTAATTTTTTAATAAAATTTGAGAATTTTCGCCTTAAGATAGGCAACTGTCTTTTCTGAGAAGCTTTTTTCTAAACACATCTGTTACTTCCAAAAGTTAGAAATTTAGTAAAATCAGATTTCTGATTTTAAAATAGAAATTCAACAACAATACCAGAAATTGTAAAGAAAGTCCAAGGAATGATATTCGATAAATGCCGAATCAAGCTGCGAGAGATTGCTAAGGCCCTAAACATTTCTTGTGAACGTGTTGTTAACCTTTTAAATGAGCATTTAAATATGACTAAGCTATCATCAAAGTGGGTGCCGCGATTACTCTCAACGTAAAAACCGTCATTTTTGACGCAAATAAGAATGAATTTTTGCGACGCGTTAACCATACACCAAGGTCAAAGAAGTAGATTTGAACCGGAGAAATGGTGCCGAAAAGGCATTCTGGCTTGTCGGTCAATAAGGTGATGGCAATAATGTTCTGGGGTTCCCGATGGTTAATTCATGGGGACTTCCTAGAAAAAAACAGGACAATTGCTGGAGGGTGCAATTCCAACCTGTTGGGATGATTCGATTGAAAACTGAAGAAAAAAATCTGCACAGTGCACAGCTAAAATTTTATTTTACCAGGACGACGTTCCCCCCACTAGAGAGTCGTCGCCATGATGAAATTGTGTGAATTTTACTACGAAATTCTTCCTTATCTCCGCTATCCTCTAGATTTGACACTCTGTGACTATTATCTCTTACCAACTAAAAAAAATGTCTTTGTGAAAAAAAGTTCAGTCAAATAAACAGGTAATCTGTGAAACAAAAGCCTATTTTGAGAATCGGGAAAACTTCTATCTTATGGAAGGCATTCAACAATAGAACGATTGTTGGACTAAGTCCATATGTCTAAAATGAGATATTCTAAAACAATGTTAGAAAAAAACGCCGTTTTCTTTGGTAGGCTGACTAATTCTTCATTATCCTAAAGGTCTGCAAAACACCACTTCGCTGCGTCCATGAACTCCACGCGCGAGCGGAATTTTTTATTGATGAGCTTTCTTTGATTAGGGAATAGTCCGAGGGAGAAAAATCAGGCAAATTAGGTGGATGGGGAAGCCGTTGTAGCCATAAATCGTTTATTTTAGCCATGTGCTCGTTTTCGTGTTTTTGCTCCGTAGTTAGCATTCGCGGCACCCAGCGGCAGGATAACTTTTATTTGACATTGCCCTGTGTAACCTCATCGGATGGCCTGCCGCTGCGGCATAGGGGTTTCGGCACCATAAAGCTATCGAAACCAATATTTCACAGAGTAATCTAAAATAGCATTGACCCCATAATTTTTATCCAACTTTTCTAGTTTCCTTAGCCGTTTTACCTCTCCAAAAAAAGGTTTCAGTCTTTTTGTTCCATACTCAACATGATGCCAAACACTTCAACAACAATCAGCTGTCCAACAAAGCTAAGGGCTCTATTGCTCTGAAATTTGACATAAATATGAATGGATAATCACCATAATATTTTTTGCAATAGTAGTGCACTCTGGCGGTCAAGGAAGTTACTTTTCACCTTACATATACAATTTTACTTCTAAGAAACTTTTTAAGTAAAGCCCATTACCTGTTTCGGATCCAGCGGTTACACCGGTTGGAACGTTTCTCTGCACCTCCTGATTACTCTGGTTGTCATCGGAGTCTGATTCAGTCTCAGCATCATTAAAAGTAAAATCATTATCGCTTTCATCATCCTGGAGACCATCATCATTTCGTTGATTTTCTATCAAATCATCCTCTTGTGTATGAGAATTGGCTTCCCGACTTATAGCTTCTTCCGATTCTGAAGCATCGCGAATTGCTAAAGTAATTATTATTATTGTAAATTAAATTAAAATAAGAATGAGATATCAAATAAGAACTCACTTTCCATTGCGACAACGTCGTAATTTTGCTGGATATTAAAACTAGTACTTTGATCGTTTGCAGCATCGTGTCCCAATAATTGCTCGGAAAGGGGCTCTACATTCGAAGGTGCTAACGGGTCTACGCTAAATAAATCATCCGAGTTCTATAAAAAAATTTTATTTGTGATATGCAGCCTTCAATGAAAATGTGCGATATACCTACATCTAGGTTTGATGATGACATTGTAAAAGGAGCTGTAGGCCTCACAACACCAAGTCGTACTGGAGCAATTAGAGCTTCAGAAACCTCACATAGCTCTTCAATTGATATTCTGTGCAACGTCTGAAAAACTTTCACACAGCTTTGAACATATTTATTGCACGCAGTATGTGGTTTTCTTTTTTCTGGATTTGGTTGTTTTTCTAAATTAAAAATTACAAATACACGAGCAACGGAGCGAACAAAGCGCCGTGCAACTTCCTCAGCCTCCTTACATCGATTACTAATACCAACGTTTTGTAGCTCGCGTACTAATGTAAGGAGCAAAGTGTCAAGATGGTCGCCTGTGCATTTTACAATTAAACTGTGAGTAAACTTGTCCAGAAGTGTAGAACCATGCTGGGTCTGAATAAACGTGTTGAAGCTATCCGGACTAGGGCTTTCCGAAATGTTGCTCGCAGAATTATGTATATTTACATCGTTTTTTTCAGCTCCACTCATTATCATGCAGCGTACTGCATTCCAGTCAATTAAGAGCCGTTCAAGTGCTTTTCTTGCAAATTTTGGTGGTTCAAGATCATGGTCTGGCATTTCACTATCTACGTCTAGCGAGGATGACTTTCGATTCGATATAACTGTGTTGTTCCCATTCGTGCTCCCCGTAGTATTTCCGACATTACGAACTCTAACATTGAAACGGTATTGTCTTTGCTCCACTATTTGTCTACCCACAGTTTGTATCAGAAATAGTAAAATAGATTCTCCTTTAGAGTTGAATTTCGTGACCAAATCGGTACAAGAAACTAGTTTGCAGAGCAAAGCAAATCTCTTAGTGAGATTACCAGCGATAAGTGCCTTGCACTTGCATTTTTCCCAGCAATCGCAATACGCTGTCGGTGCTGTGCGTTTTAATTTACAATCATGGCCTTTGTGGCATACTCGAGCACACTCTGTACAGCAGCATAATGATCCAGTCAGACCACATGTTTTACATTCGAATATGTTTTGGTTTATATGATCAGCCCCTGTCCAAGTAAATGAGCACGTATCATTGTAACATATCACATGTAATGGTGATTGATCCGCTGGAGAGCCGTTGGGAAAGATCATAGATTCCTTAACCTGAGAATCTTGATCAGCAATCATGAGTATTGTATTCAAAATGATAATTCCTGCTTCATAGGCACGACATGAAACGGATAACATAAAAGGAGTTTGACCTTGCGCATCTTTGGTACTTAGCATCTGGTAGAGGTAAGGCCGCAATGCAGGACTGGCGCACATTTGTTGCAGAATCAAGAGTGCATGCTCACGACGTTGTGATAGATCGAATGTATAGTTTGGGGATCCTAATTTAATGCTTGATAAAATGGAACTCTGGCTAGAGGACGGAATTACTTTGGATATATCTTCAATGCTGTCTGCGATATTTTGCGATGAGACCCCGCTTAGATTGCTAGCTGAAGACGCTTCTGCTGGCCATGGAATATAAGAATGGTCTTCGTTTCCGCTGGCCGTTGGGTGACCAGCTTGCTCAGGTTGATCAGTATTAATAAGGCGTTGCATCATATCCCGCAAATTAATACGATTGTCTCTGACACCAGACGCACTTACTCCAGCCGTCATCGTTGCGAAACTAGCGCTTTCACTGGTAGTAGCCGCATTCGATCCAAAAGCATTACCGCTGACATATGCTGGCGTATTCGCGGATGGAATAGAACGTGTGACCGAGAGCCCAGCCGATAGTGTCTTTTTATCAGAGCTACTACTAGGAGAATCTGCATGCAAATCCTTGTTGGAGGTTGGCCCACACATAATAACGCATGCATGGAGTATGTTACGAGCTCCATCGCAGCGCTCTTCGACAACTAAAGCAGTGTCAGTGTGGTCTTCCTTCTCGAGACGTGTTAGAGCAGCGAAGCTATTTTTTATATCACAACGTAGTATATGCGGCATGAGTTTTTGTGTGTCAAAAAGCAAAGCAGTCATACACACTTTCGATTTGAGGTTTAACCCAGAAACCATAGCCGGAAGCGGTATCGTTGCCATGGTAATTGATTTTACTGGGGGTAAATCAAACCACTGGGGATCTTTAATTGAACCAAGACAGTCCTTTGCTAATGGATAAAGGGCACCATTGCCATCCCTTAGTACAATAGTACTATTATTTCCACTGCAATCATTATTGCAAGCCATTAATATATTCGTAGGAGAAACGCCAATAAATGAAGCGCAGTCTGTAGGAAATTGGCAGTTTTGCTCCTGCTTACTGTTGTACAAGTTGTACAAACTGTAATGTATTTTGCCAAGTACCTTTTTGATGACGTGAATTCCTCTCATATCAACAGCTATTGTGAGCAATTGAACGCCAGTTGTATCAGCACCAACATTAATTTTTTTTGGCTGCTTTTGCAACCAGTCTGGACCACGCGTTGACATTACAGTTCGAAAAACTTGGACATCTTCGCGCCGAAGAAGACGGCATTGTTGCCAGTCGTCTTCTTTGCATTCGTCTTTGGATGTTGAAGCTGTATTAGAGGCCGTATTCAATGCTGGAAACCGAACGGCTACAAAGTCACCATCGACTTTAAGCACTTTTCCAATCGGTCCGACCTTATCTTCAACAAAAACAACGTCTTTCAGCTGCCATAGCTCTTCGTCCTTTCTGCTCTCTTGATTGGTGTGGGAGTCCTCTTTTACAGTCATTCTCTTAGTTCGTTTGTGTGATGTAACACTACCAGTATCACTGCAAGTGCTAGAAGCCGGCGATGGTGGTGGAGGCATGTCGATCCTATCGGTTGATTCCTTGCTTGTTGAACTCATTTGTCCATTTTTACTATTGCTCGTGCTTAGCATGACTGTTGCCTTCAAAAGATCCTTATCTGTAGATGTTCCTTGAATATTTTGGTTTACCCCAGTTGCTTGACATTTATCTGTGGCCAAATGTGTGCTAATATTTATAATCTTCATACGACATACATCAGTGAAGTTCCAAACCGAGTTTAAGAGTTGCCCAACTTTGGGTACACCGTTGGAACATGTAAAGCCAATTGATCCAGATTGATATATTGGACATTTTTTCATAATGACCTGCGCGCCTACATTAATATCTGTTGCAATAACCTTAAACGGTTTCTTTGTTTTTGTTCGAAATTTGTCCCACAGATATCGGCGCTGATCAAATGGAAGAACGCCCCACCAATAAATGTTATTGCTATCCGTTCTAACAACTGTATACAATGAACAAACATAAATGTTTGTTATTGGATCTGAAATAAATTCATTGAAAGTACAACAAGTATGTTCAAGCTTGGCTCCAAGATATCCCAGTTGTTCGTCCATCCAGGTGGCAACTCGATTCGACTCTGTCACCACGGAACACCGTATAAAATTAGCTGAAATATGCACGACCCTTTCGTTAATGTTGAGTGTCAAGGTTTTTGGATGATACATATTTTCCACCTGAAAACAAAAAAGTTTATGTGAATATGCTATCAAAATTGCTGAGGCCATATAATGCTTTGAACGGTGTGACAAAGGTGGAAATTAACCGTTTACCTTATTTACAGGTAGGGAAAAAATATAATTATGTACACATACTAGAAGCAAGGCAAAAAATTATATCATAATATTTGTTTTATAATTATAGTTTAAATTCCTCAATAATTATATACGAGCCTTTATGAGTTTATCATAATAGCAAACAAACCAAATATTATTCAAAATTATTTGATTAATTTTATGAATTATATACATACATATAATGTGTCATGGCTCGAAGACACCTTTTAATTCGATAATTAGAGTGTCAACAAATCTGCTGTGCTACGTGCTCAGATTATAGATCTATATAGACAGATATAGATTATAAGATCCGTAGAGAAAACTTTAAAAGAGTTAACGGTAGGCTCTTAGTCGTGGAGACTCAATTCCATTTCCTTCAATTCATAAGCGCAGAAAGGTAAATCCGTAGGACCATTCAACCCTTCAGCCGCTCGTAGCATTATCGTATGCATTATCATTATACATCCCTCCATTTAAAGGCTACCCCCACTTTTGACTTTTTCTAAATTTCTTTTTTTCATATTTTTGAAGTATAACTAACTAAAAATACGTCCTTTAAATTTAAAGTCGATCCGAACAAAATTTACACAGATATAAGCATTGAAAGAAATGAATCGGTTGCGTAGACGACTGTCCAGTGTGCTACCAAAAATTGTAAATGCGTTTCTCTCGAAATGTCATTTTTGAATTCGGTGAACAAAACAACTTAAAAACTTTTGGAAAAAATTTAGGTCTTATTGAATAAATCGTTTTTATAATCTTAAATAAAAAGACTACAAGAAGTGATTTAAAAAAATATTTGTTTTATGATATCGAAAAATGTATGACATATCAACATTATATCAACATGACATTATTGACTCAAAAAAAAAAACATACGAACCGAATAATATTTGGGGAAAGCTCAGGCTAAAGAAGTCAAAAATGCATGACATTGCAGAGTGCGGTTTTTTTTGACGCGCGGTAAATAAATAAGATAATGAAAAACTCTGGAAAATTTAAAAACTGAAAGTTTAATATCTTCCAGAAGTTGAGCTGCAGCTACAAAATGTCGGTCGGATTAATATATGCAGTTGATAGCTTTTCAAAACTAGTTCAATACAACCAGTTATAGAAAACTTCAGTTATGTGAAAAATAGAAGCACTACCTCGCAAGAAAAAAAACAAATTTTAAAAAAATTCGTTTAAAAAAAACTAAACCATAAAATTTTTTTTTTAATAAATTGATTTTATAATTTTACTAAAATTGTTTCCTTTGTTTGGACAAAATACTAAATGACGGTGAGAAAAGTTTGATTGACAAAAAAAAATTTTTGTTTTTAATTATATGAATATGATATCAAAAAACGTAGTATGCACTTTTGCTAGAAATTGATTTGACTCAAAAATTGAAAAATTTTCGTATCGAATAACATTTGGGGAAACCCCAGGAGAGAGAATTCAAAAATGCATGCAATCTTAGAGTGCGGATTTTTTTATCGCTGGGTGTAGCAACCGCCTTCTTGACGTAGGACCGCAGATTTTTGATGGGATCAGGTCAGGTGACTGAGGAGGCCACTCCAAAACGTTCACACAGTTTGCCCTGAAGCATTCCTTTGCTTTCTTGCTGGTGTGTTTGGGGTCATAGTCCTGTTGAAAGACCCATCTGACGGACTTTCATATTCTGCAAAGGGTTGCATAACTGTCTCCACGATATTCACCTACACATGCTGATCTATGATGGTTTTTATACAACCTATTGAACCTACTCCATAGTAGAAGAAGCAGGCTCATACTATTACACTACACCTTCCATGCTTATTGGTTTTTGTGGTGTACTTAAGTTTGTATTATATTTTCCTTGGACGTCTAACGTATGATCGAGATCCCTTTCCACCAAACATAACCACTTTGGACTCATCTGACCATAGAATATTCGTCCATTATTGGGCTGTCCGATTTGCTTGAACCCTGGCAAATTTCAGGTAATATGTGTCGCGTTTAAAAGTGGTAAATTTCTTGCGCTGCATGCTTTTATGTTATGTTGGGTAAATTTTGTGCTAACTGTTTGATCCGTCGTATTTAGTATAAGCTCTTCTTTAAGCTCCGTAGTGGACTTGAAGGGACCTTTCTTGCTCTGACGGATCTATCTTTCATTCGCGTGTTTCAGCCTTTACTTCATAGTTTAGGACGTCTTTAATCATTTTATTGGAGCTTCATACCAATCGGCCAACTTCTCTGTAAGTTTTACCGTCTAATATGAATTTTTTTATCAAATCGCGCATCTCCGCAGTGCAGTGCTTTCCACGTCCCATTGTAATGATTATTATAAACTTTTATGACAGAAATCTTCTATTTTCCTTGGACGAAATTTCCTCAATGAAATCTTAATCAAAACTAATGAATACGTTCCTTCTACAAAGACAATTCTGAGAAATATGTATAAGGCTTCACTAAGAAAATGGCTAGTGGTGTTGTTTTTTTCGCCATTTTTTGGGTATTTTTTCTTAAAAACAAACAAAAAAAATATATACATAGATAAAAATTTGAAGATCGGTAACGCAGTTTTTGTTTATACTAGAATACTAAACAATATAAAAAAATCGCAACATAATTCGGTTTTTTTTTTATCACGAACAAAATGTATAGTAGTAGTGCTATTATTTTTTTCGTAACTGTATTTATAAAAATGAACAGAAAAAGGTATGAGAGAGAACAGATGTGCCGATTTTTCTCAAATTTATTTCAGTTGTTCGTATTTGCCAGGAGCCATACAGGAGTACAGTGATGGGAAAAATAATAGAAACAGCATATTTTTCAAAATTTTGTTCAGTGATAAATTTGTTTCTTCATATTTCATAATTTTAATTGGAAGCCTATAGAGTAACGCATCAAAAAACAACAAATAATACTTTTCAATAAACTTAAACTAACAAAATATTAAATTTACAAATTTTTTGGGCCTGGACAAAATAATAGAAACGGGAGATTTGAGGCTAACAAAAGCAAATTGTAATATTTGGTTGTAGCACAAAAAATAACAACAAAAGTTGAGTGTGTTTCTATTATTTATATTCTATTTTCCAAGACAAAAATGTGATCTTTCTACAAATCGGTAGACACAGCTAATATTTCTTACGAAAGAAGCCTAAAGCAGAGTTTCAAATGTGATTGCGAATGTCGTTCCAATTATTTTTTCCCATCACTGTATATATTAATATAATAATATTAATATACATTAATTGTATAGCAGACGAGTTGGTCAGATCTGGTACTACAATGGCCCCATGTATGTTTATCATAAAAGAGCAACGTAAGCGACTAACACGATGTCGAATAACTCGGCAAATATGGCCGAACATAGATAGGAAGCACACTTCTGAGCTCTGCAAGCTCGACAGGAGAAGTTGCAGCGTAGTTATATTTTCCCTCACTGGACATTGGCAAATAGGTAACCATGCAAACAGTCTGGTTGCCCTATACAATAAGTTTTTCCGTAGCTGTAGAGACAGAAGGGAACACGGTGAAACAAATGTTCTTCTACTGTCCAGCTCTCAGTAGAAGAAAGCTAGAACGCTTGAGGTTGTCCTTCATGACAGACATTTCGGAAAAGTCCACTTTATGTCGCTGAAAAATAGCAAACGTTATAAGAGCATCCCGATAGGTTAGCTGCTGAAATTAGGTCTCACGACGCGGAAAAAGGGAAGATTCCCAGCGGTACCACAACCGGCCGAAGTGTGATGGGCTCCTAGCGATATTGCCAGCAGCCTCTCCGTAACTCAACCTAACCATTTGCAAGGAGGTTTTTACGAAAATAACCATTTTCAAGGAGGTTTTTACGAAAACCGTGTTGCGAAAAAATTGATTTTGAGAACGACTGTGTCGATATTCCTCAAATGTTTTCAGTTGTTCGTATTTACCAGAAGAAAATTTTGAAAAAAAGTACCCCTACTGGCAAAAATTTTAGCCTGTTGTAGGAGATCAGTTCCAATCTGGAAATTTTATTCTCCATCGACGAAGCAATTGATTGCTTGATTAATGCCTGCTATTAGACGGTCAAACCTTGGACGATGCAAACGTCATGCAATAACACTAGTCACTACGATATTTGGGCTGTGGCCCAAAATAGCTTTTTCTGTTTCATCATAGATGTTCGGCTAAGCGCCTGCCCATGGCAGCACAGAGAGAGACATAGCTTACTCTCTTTACATTGCTCTCAATCGCTACATCGCCCTTTCCCTAAATTCGTCGTCCGCCAAGAGCTGTGAGGGCGGCTCATCAGCAGAGCAGCATTTACTCAAGAATTGATCGTCTTCGTGAGCAAACGTCGTTTCGTTAATTTGTCATTTTGGCACTGTGACCTGTATGTTATTGCTGCATCTCTCGCATTACAAAGTAGAAGAAAAATAAATCGAACATACACGAATATATTACATTGAAATCGACCCAGTTGCGTTTTAATTAAATTTCTCGAAAATACGCTGCTGAAAAAGCTCAGTAGCTCAACATTTTGGTGACCCCGACGTGATTAAAAAACAATAAAAAACAATATAAAACAATTGCATTTATCCAAATTTTGTCATTGCCTTACTCGCATAAAACAACGGTTGTTCGGTTCCTCAGTTGTGCACAAGCAATAGTAACGGTTATCGCGTCATCTGCTTTACCTTCTGCTTGCTGCTGTTTCGTTACGGTTTCGGTGCTCTCAGTGTGTATGCCATTGTTGTTGTTGGCAAATTGCGAATTCTCGCTGCTGGTCTGTACCCGTGTGTTCGAGCGCTGCGATCGATTGGGAAGTGCCTTTCAAACTGTTCGAAGCTATTCACCGGCTATTAACCTCGGCTTTTGCTTTATCAAACACACACAATGTCTACTGATGGAACCCCCTCCCCTATCGCTGTCGATTCCCCCTTGTCTCTCAATGTGGACATTGCGTACTACAAGCGCAAGGTGCAAGCCATGCTAAGTGCAGCGCGGGGAGTTGAAATTGCCGTCGGCAAAGAGAAGATTGGGGAGCTCACGGAGGAGGAATTGAACGTCCGTTTAAAGTCTGTATTGGATCTTGTCGTGTTTTTCAATGGGCATCATGATGCTCTGGAAAGAATCGATCTTGATGAGATCGGTAGTCCGTTAAGAAAAGAGTTTGACGAGTGCGTGGTTATGCTGGAGAGCAGAATTAAGCATGAGTTGAACAAGCGGCAGCCCACAATGCTCCCTTGCTCAACAATGCCGACGAACCATATTGCAGAGGCCCCAGCTACGATTGTACTGCAGCATCGGCCTCGCCTACCGGAGTTAAAGCTTCCGGAGTTCACTGGGGACTACTCACAGTACTCTGCGTTTTGGAGCATGTTTTCTTCTATAATTGACAAGGATCCTGACCTAACGAATGTGGAGAAATTACAGCACCTACGATCCTGGCTGAAAGGACCAGCTTTAGACACGATCTTGTCACTTGAATTTAGCCAGGCCAGCTATCCTACCGCGCTAGATTTGCTCAATAAACGATTCAATAACAGGCGTTTAATATTTCAGAAACATGTCGCCGACATTCTAAGTGTGCAGCGAATTGAAGAAGCATCTGTGTCTCAACGCCGTGCCTTGGCAGATACCGCAATTGCTAATCTGCGGGCTTTAAAGAATCTAGGGACAAAGGAGCAGGTCGCTGACTGCATTGTGATACAAAGCCTGCTGCAGAGGGCGGACAGTGCCACACGAGCCAAGTGGGAGGAAACATCGTCTTTGGATAGCCTTTCTACAGCCGAGCAATTTACTACCTTCTTGGAAGAGAGATGCCAGAGATTGGAGACCCAAGAGCATGCTAAGAATATGTACACCAATAGTCATCGGAAACACTGCCTAATCGCAACTAGCTCCAAGCCGAATCTTTGTTCATTCTGCGGAGATCCAGAACATTCCACGTATGGGTGTTTGCAGTTCTGCAATCTTTCTCCTCGCCTTCGCTTTCAGGAAGCTAAGAAGCTGTCGCTGTGCATCAATTGCCTCCGAGCAGGCCATTGTCAACGCACATGTCGTTCTCGATCCTGCCGAATATGTGGTTCCAGACATCATACACTGCTTCATTTCGAATCTCCGTCCAATGCTTCCCATTCCATTGTGCCTCAACTCTCGACTTCAACATCGGCTCCACGATTGCATGCGATACCATCTCGCCGTAAATGTACTGCAACGTCATCAGCCACGTCACTTTTCGCCCAGAGTCACAGACAGGACTCCGTGTTGCTGGCCACTGCCGTAATCAGTGTTAGGAATAGCTCTGGTACATTCACTCCTTGCCGTGCCCTGCTCGATTCTGGATCGCAGGTGCATATCATTACTTCAAGTCTAGCTCAACAGTTGCGGCTGAGGAAGGAAGAATCGGAAGTTTCAGTGTCTGGTCTGGGCGATTCGTGTGCCATGTCAGAAGGATGCTGCGTGGATATACAACTGAGATCACAAGCGTCGAGCTATGCCACGACCATTTCGGCATTGATTGCTCCCACCATTACGAGCAACCAACCCAACGGTACTGTTGACACAACCCGATGGAACATGCCCTCCAACATATGTTTGGCTGATAAGATGTTCTACCAGTCCCAACCTGTTGATATTCTTATTGGAGCGGCTCTGTTCTTTGAGCTTCTCTGCATTGGCCAAATCAAGTTGGGAGCCGGTCTACCACATCTTCAGGAAACTAAGCTGGGATGGATAGTTGCTGGAGAGATGCTCCAGTCCCGAGTTTCTGCTTCTCTATTCACAGGTAACTCATCTGACGTGGCCCCTCGTTCGAGTGATAGAACCTATCATCGTGGCAGACGTAGTGTCCGGAGTATCTGCGCTAAAGACGTTCCCCGGAGCAAGAAAGGAAGTGCTGCCAAGAAGGATGTTGAAGGCCCGTGCTCTTCAACGGGGGGAGTATGTTCGGCTAAGCGCCTGCCCATGGCAGCACAGAGAGAGACATAGCTTACTCTCTTTACATTGCTCTCAATCGCTACATCGCCCTTTCCCTAAATTCGTCGTCCGTCAAGAGCTGTGAGGGCGGCTCATCAGCAGAGCAGCATTTACTCAAGAATTGATCGTCTTCGTGAGCAAACGTCGTTTCGTTAATTTGTCATTTTGGCACTGTGACCTGTATGTTATTGCTGCATCTCTCGCATTACAAAGTAGAAGAAAAATAAATCGAACATACACGAATATATTACATTGAAATCGACCCAGTTGCGTTTTAATTAAATTTCTCGAAAATACGCTGCTGAAAAAGCTCAGTAGCTCAACAATAGATTAAAAAAAAACAAAACGGTTATATGTACATATGTCGGCTAACGGAAGTTAACTGCAAAATTCGGTATATGAACGTTTGGTCAAACGGCTGCAACTTAGCTGTTTATTTTTCTTATTTTTATACCCGGTACTCGAAGAGTATAGGGGTATATTAGATTTGTGGTGATAACGGATGTGTGTAACGCCCAGAAGGAAGCGTTTCCGACCCCATAAAGTACATATATTCTTGATCAGCATCAATAGCTGAGTCGATAAAGCCATGTCTGTCTGTCCGTCCGTCCGTCTTCATTAGCGCCTATATCTCAGAGACTATTGAAGCTAGAGCAACCAATTTGTATCCAGTCTCCTGTGTGATCACACTACTCCAAATGTGTTGCAAAATTTCGCCCCGCCCCTTTCCGCCCGCACAAAGAACGAAAGTCTTTGGCGTACACACTTTTGAAGATACAAGAAAACTAAATACGCAGTATCATAGAGAATGACTATTTCTATCAGAGTGTTAAATATGGGTCAGATCGGATCATTATTATAGCTACAATGAAGAAAACCATTTCGAAAGTCATCATTCCCTCTCGCTCTCTCTCACACGCGACCCCATCTGCTTTGCCCATTCGAATTTTTAGACGCCTATTTCTCAGATACTATAAGAGCTAGAGCAACCAAACTTTCTATCCAAACTCCTGTGATATCAAACCAGCACAAGTGTATTTCAAAATTTTGCCACGCCCTTTTCCGCCCCCACAAAGAACGAAAATCTGTGGAATCCACAATTTTTAAGATAAAAGAAAACAAAAAACGCAGAATCATGGAAAATTACCATATCTACCAGATTGCATCTGGATCAGGTCGAATCAATACAATGGCCAGAAGAAACAAATTAAATTTCAGTGGCTACGCAACGCCTGCCAAGCGCTGACTCATTCCGTCTCTCTCTGTCGCAAACACTTGCACGTATATGCATATACGTGCAAGCATATGCAAACAAAATTAGAAACATGTATAAATATTCTAAAAATAGACTTCAATTTTTGAAATATTTTTTTTGCCCAAAATTTAATTTGTTCCTTTTGCGAACATATGTATAATAAATTTCATAAATCGTAAGCTCGTATACATATGTATGTACATACTGACTGAGTACCGGGTATATAGTAGAGCCGCGGCAAAGGCCGCGGCTTATAACGTTTCCCCTCGTTTTTTTTTCAACTTTTCCTGAGTTTTTAAAATAAAAATATCGAGAAAAAATACCGCAAAATAATATTAAATTTGAATGCCTAATATTGTACAGACGGTAAGCTGAAACTACAAAATGTTTGGGTGCCATTTATAGCTGCATTTCTCAGCTTCTGAGAACTGCCAAATTTAATACAACCAGATATACATAAATAAGCTATGTGAAAAAAATAAGTACTACCTCTGAAAAAAACTTGAAAAAGATTTTAAAAACTTCTTTAAAAAAAAAATAAACAATAATTCTTTAAAAATTTAAATCCGCAAACCGTTTATTTATCGACGCCTAATTAGTGTGCCTATCCAAACCCATAAATTCTATCAGAAAAATTCATTTTGGGCCACAGCAGAAATGTTATTTCTAATAGTGTAATCGACCGAAATTGGATATGAATGGTACGTGTTAGGTGTTCGGGACATACATTTTTGTTTTTTTTTTGAATATTAGATAATGTCACAAAGCAAACTATTTGATAAAAAAAAAAATCGCGAAAACGTTTTGGGTGTTCCGCTTTTGTTACTTGAGCATGATACACTTAATGTATGGATGACCCTAAAAGTGCGCAAAAAATTAATATGCGTTTTTATTCGCGATTTAAAGTAAATGGGTGATGAAAAATACTTTACCACCAATTTGCAGAACTCTTTAAAACTTCAAAAATTTCATAATAATCGGTCGCGCCGTGTGGGAGGAGTTCAACAATAAACAATTTTATATGTAGATTATAATAAATTTATACCCACTAAATCATATTTTAAAAGTGAAAGTCGATCTTGTTCTTGCGAATGACATATCTGAGTTTTTTCTCCATCCACTCACTTACAGTATGTAAGTACAAAACTTTGCAGATATGTCGGAGCTACTAATGTCAGTTATAATAG
Organism: Drosophila algonquin; assembly: GCA_035041765.1. Classification (NCBI taxonomy): domain Eukaryota; kingdom Metazoa; phylum Arthropoda; class Insecta; order Diptera; family Drosophilidae; genus Drosophila; species Drosophila algonquin. Next base: position 79,339 of record JAWNKY010001767.1, read on the forward strand.
TAATATCTAGTTTGAATTCACTTACATCTGACTTATAAGGTTCTGAGTCGGACCAACGCCATTGGTATAAATCTCCATTATCAGACAGAGCAATGAATTCCGAGAATAAAGCACCGATTGTCTTAAATCGGATCGAAGTTTTATCAGGCCATGGTTGCAATTCCTCCGATATCCATATTGGAGACAACATTGAAGAAGGTTCTTTCTTTTTAGAATCTAAAAGAAGAGGGTTTAAAAAACGAATAAAGTATGAAACGAAATTATATCTTTTTAAAATTACCTGCATCCTTCTCCCATGTATAATCGTCCTTACTTATCCAGCGGCGCGGCCCGTAGTACTGACGATCCCGCCAACGACTGAAGGCTTCGCGATCAGCATTAACAGATATTTGAGCTGAGAGCCCACTGTTCCCAGGTATAGAACCGCCTGATGTCGTTGAACGGTTTGATTGATTACTTTCTGCAGTATTAGGGTTGGAATTACTGCGTTCACTACGTATACGGTCGAACAGTAAACTAAACATAAAATAAAGTTAGTATTATGGCATATTAACGTTTTCATAAAACTTTTCGAAGGAAAATCTACTGCAATCTGCTACAAACTCAGCGAAATTTCTTTCATAAGATCACTCGTCGGAACCGTCTCGCGACTATAGCATATATAGCTTCTATAGAATATCATTCATAGCCCAATTTTTCTGCAAGGTACAGGAAATATATTCAGGAATAATTCTGTATGCTGGTAGGTACACAGCAGAATATATCTGGTGCTCGTTTGATGATTTAGTTATAGAACAGACCACCTAAAGCTTTTTAAATAGTGGTTCTAAGCACTCAGAATATAGTATCAGACAGACAGAAAGAATTTTATTCAGTAGCAGTTATTTTACGACTCCTTTTTCAAGAAGAAGAAGCAAGAAGTTAAGTCTAGAAGAATACAAATGTAAAAAATTTCGAAAATTACTGAAGCCGTTATGGCAGGCTTTGGAGTCATATAAAATTACCATCAAACTTGGGATGATTAAGACTTTTTTAAACAATTTTACAAAGAATTTCGAAAAACGAGGTTCAGTAAAATGACTATCCACCTCAGGAAATAAGAGGAAGACCTACCCAAATAACCATCAAAATTACTACTATACTTCGTGTTCTTAGACGCTTGAGCTTAAAAATCTGTTTAAAATGGCATAAGATATAAGAAGGGAGTTTATTCAATCTTTTGGTAAACGTAATTTTTCGAATGGAAAATAAACCTGTTTTTTTGGGAAAGTATGGCGAACGAACGGTCACGTCCGTCTAATAAGTAGTAATTTCCGCATGCTGACTGCATCTTTAAGGACGATTCTGATACTTGTATTGTGCTATGTATTATTGAAAAGGTTTTTTTCCAACAATGGTTGTTTTAGCTAAAATAGTATTTAACAATGATGGTAATGGTCCTAGTCTTATTACGATCGAAAAGCAGATCGTTAACGTTTTTATATGAAAACAAAGACTTAAAACTTTATCTGATTTGAAAATAATAATTGAAAAGTGTGGCCCAACAATATAAACATTGAACTACGATATATAACCATCATTGAAAATTGAAAAACGACAATTATAAAAGTGAACACTAAGGTGAAATTTAATGATTTTTTGGAAACTAGGAGTTTTGGTTTCGTTTAGCCATTTATAATGTTCAGTTAGTTTAATGAGCTTTTTTCTTGAGAAACAAACCAAAAACTTCAAAAAACAAAATCACTTTTTTTTCTGTCCACATGTCACTGTCCGCTAATGTATTTTGTTGATCTGAGAAGAGACCCCTATTCGTTTCAACATGGCCTTATCTGCTTGTTTTAACAGAACAGTTTCAAGTTTAGTGACGTTCATAAGAGCAGCCATGTAAATCAATCAGTAATAAAAGTCGAACCATGTCCGTCTGTATGAAGTGGTATATCTCCGAGATATTTGTTGGCTGAGATATATCCGACATTTCATTTATAAAATCTAGAACAGTTTTTCTAAAATAATTTTAGTTAAACTTACTTTCGAATGCTTGAATAGTTACTGAATATTTCTTCTGAAAATAGTCCATCTGAAGGATCAATGATAACGCTGTTATTATCTGCGCTAAAGCCATTGTCCAACAGTGATATAAGGTCTTCAGGCACATAATTGTCGGCACCTTCCTCCGTATCTTCAGCTTCTTCATCATCGCGCGAAAGCAAATTGTTGACAGCTAAATTTACATCTAAATTGGTCCGCTTTTAAAGGAATTTATTATAATTATTGAATTAGATTGTACAAATTAAACACTTACCTGCAATTCTCTTATTATAAGATTTCTGCTTTTGCCTTGTAGAACTACTTCTGCTTGTGAAATAAGTTCCTCTGGGACATAGGTAGCTGGTACAGTTACCAAAGGACGATTAGATGTGCTGCCTCCTATAATTACACCTGTACTTCTTGATCCGGATCCTTGGCCACTTGAGCTTGACCGGCCTGTTGCACGCAAAAGACGTGCCCTGGAACGGGCCATGGGACGCGATGATGAAGGAGCCTTTGAAGCATTGGTGGTTCCACTGGTACCAGGTGCGGAACTTATAATAAAATCATGTAAACATTTTTATGAAAATTGTATGCGAACAAAAATACTTTTCATAACATACCATTTAGTATCAGATTTAGTCAAATCAAGCTTCTCAGAGTTAATAGAAAATGATACTCGAAATGCTTTACCATCCTCAAGAAGAACGCCAATATGGGTAGGTCCAATAACGACTTCTCTTACTGGAATTTTCAATTGCTCAAATATACGATGAGTGCCATACCCAAATCGATTCACTTTTTCCGAAACTTCCCGTACTCTGTAATACAAATTTTGAAGGGTTATAAATAAGCAAATACGTAAGTTAAATATATCGTAGCACTATCTGCGGATTTGTGTCGGGTCTTCGGGTAGTATAAACATTACCAATAATTGAACACTGAATTGTTTATAGTTTGTTGTAAAGACTTTGGCATTACACTCCGTCCTCTGAAAGAGATCAAAGTTCGCGACCCTTTCCCAGCAAGGTCGAAGCATAACGGTGGGTAGAATGTATATTAACGTAAGTCTAAAACACTGTTAAAATTCTATCAATGCAGGCGTGCATGGATGCTCAATTAACCTAGATAGCCGCACCTACGTGGTCAATGCAGGAAAGCTTTTGTATTTCATCGCAGGCAAAACGTGGAAGAGGTAAGGGGAAAGAGGTACAATCACACATTTGCAAAAACCTCTTTTTTGGAAAATGTTGCTCAACAATGTGTCCCATGTGAAACAATTTATAAAGAGATCTGCAAAATACTCTTGTGGGTTTAGCAAAGACCGCCTTGAGAACAAACGAAAAGTGTATCTTTCAACTACCTGCAAAAGGAGCCCCACTTCTTAAGAGCTCTGTTTCTAAAAAAGAGGTTTCTCTGGGTCTTCGAAATATGTTACACCGGAGTAATTTATTCAAATTAGAAAACATGATATAGTTTCAGGCCGAGTACTCAGTCACTACAATACCTTATCAAAAGCCGTCTTTTTATTTATTTAAGCTAGTCTCTTCATTTCAAAACTATCTTAATACAATTTTGCACAGTGTTCCCAAAGGACAAGACAAATGATACGTTGGTATCAACCATATAGGACCATATTGCTGAATAAATACGATCTGTCAAAAAGCTAGTTGTGCACAGCTCGGCGCGTCAAAGTTAGTACCTTTTCTAATTATTTTTTATTTTTATCAATTTTATATTTTCGTGTTAATTAGTCTCAAAGCCTCGGCAGGCTTATGCCACACAATGGCAGTAAAGTATCGAAATAATCATACCTGTTGCATACCTTACTTATAATATGAAGCATACTATGTTTACGGGGATCCATGAATTTATGCCAAAATGTATCAAAAAGACCACTGATCGTGGATCAAGTTGGGCTGCCGAACGCGCCCAATATTTCGGTAACAAAAATATTTCAGGAGCAGAGATGTCACTGCATCTGTGCTTCTACCGACAGTTTTATCATACACCAATATTAAAAATTTCCTAGAGATATCCCACTATTTTTAAGCTGAAAGTTTGAGGTCTTTTTTATTTGCCTTTTTTCATAAGTTTTTGCATTGTCTTTCGTAAACATCACAACAGAATTAGTAAAAATAATTTTTTAGAAGTAGCCGCCTATAAAATATAAACTTAATTTGAGTGGCCTTGCATATAATATTTATCCGACCTAATGTACACATGTATGGACATTAAAGACAGATTCACAAAGATAAAACATTTTTTTTTAAAGCTTGATAATAAATCACATCGTTTTCCTAAAATTGTATATAAAAACTTTTAAATTTTTAAACATGATGACAGATTGTACATATGTACATAAAAATGTAGTTACGACCGCAAGATGCTTTATACGCTTATTTATATAGTAATTTACATAGAAGTACTATGCGAATATATAAATAATATAAATTAATATAAATAAAAGTTTGTAATTTGTATGAATAATAAAAATATTTTTTTATTATGTTCATACTTTTCTGGCAAATAATTGTATGTACGTACATATGTACATACAGCTACTTATAGAGAAACACATACATATGTATTTGTAGCAATATTTAATTGCCTTAAAGATAAGTATTATCTTCTTGGAAGGATATATGCGATCTGCGTATATATTTATATTTCGTGTTGAAAAAAAAAACGCAGCTAACCGTTAAACATATGTATGCATATTTATATGTATATATTTTCACAAGTAATTTTATATTCACATGTGCGTATGAGCGCAGCTCCATTATCATATTTACCTTTCAATGAATTGATCATCATTGCCTGGAAGAGGTTGCAAAACAAATTGCATCGAAACCATTTCAATTTTTTAATATATAAGAAGAATGTATATTCTTAATTTTCATTTCACACAAAAGTCACAGATTTTTCCCAAGCGATTGGACTAATGTAGTAATTTGAATCGATATATCGATATATATATAAACTTCAATCGAAGTATGAAATAAGCTGATAAGTAACATACTGTTAAAGCTATTTGTCCTTTTGAAACAGTGGAATATGGTATCTACAGGATATACTCGTACATTTGACTCGTGCTATTTTTATCAATATTTGAGCTAATAGCTTTTTACCACACAGCAAATCTACGGGGAACGGTGGGATATTTTAACAGCTGTGAATTCAAACAGGATTCCACTATCCAGGCCCCAACTAAAACCATACTAGAATCGAGCCCATGGACATCCGCGCTTGTCTGACTGTAGGAAAAGCAGCACAGTGCCTAATCGCATCGGGAAAATTTTCGCCGCAAAGATACGGCCACAGTTCAATGGGAAGGGTCATGATCCGTTTCATTGACAACATAACCCCCTAAATTTGCCTCGAGTACAAAAACAAAACTTATCTATATACTAGAAAACAGAAGGGACCACACGAAGCATCTCAACATATACACAAGTTAAACTTAAGAATTGAAAAATCGGCTTTCGTTCGGTTCAAAGCGAGAAATAATTCTTTACAAGGCGATACGCCACGAATGAGGATAAAATATATTCTGAATATAAAAAGACTTAAGATAGTAACGGAACCTAAATGCCCCGGCTGCGCTGCCGCCACTGTTGAAGTTCGCTGCTGACGTCTAGAATCTTATTACCCAGCGGACGTTTTGCATCACCTAGTCGTCCATCAAGAACCGCTGCATCAGCGACAGATGTTTGGGAACACACATGACCACCGAAACTACAGTGTCAGCTACTTTCGACCAATCACCGGGTGTCAGTTGTTAACTACTACCCCCTTGGAAGTCAGGCCGTCCTTGGCCGTGTTTGAATTTGCCTTCACGGTTGAGTTGTCTCTTCATATAGAAATAAAAAATAAAAAAAAGAGAGCCCGCATACATTGCACAAGCCCCTGAGCACACGCTGATTACCACCACGACGGTTGTGCCAGATGAGATCTTATCCTCGATATCCTTGATAAAGCTAAGGCTAACTCAGCTACCTCCTCGCTTAGCTGATGGAGGTAAGGAAGGCTCAGCAACCTGTTATGTCCACTGATGTTCAGCAAGGGGAAGGAAGCAACTCCTGGAAACCGACTTTTGATGATATTAAGATTCACGTGCTTAGACCTGTTTATTAGGGCATAAGAGTCAAACGTGACCAGGTGGGTTCCCACATTATGGACCTCCGTTCCGTTATCGCAGCTTACTGCTGCCAGGCCATCCTTAACAATTATGTTAACTTCGTCAACCACATTGATGGGGACGAGGTGGCTCAGCTGAGATTTGCAATGAGCTACGCCCACAGTATGAACGTTGCCATTGCCGTGGACGTGCAGTTTGATACGGCTAGGACTTGTTTTCCGCATTCCGCCAATATGTTCTCGAGCAACTGCAGGATTGTGTCGTTGTGCGCAACTGGGAAAATAGTTATCTCATTGCATAGCAGGCAATGCAATAGGTAATTGAATAACAAATTTGACAATAATTTTTGATTGTTAAATCTTAATTTTAAATATCTCAAACATTTCGATAACAGTAGTCTCTGTGATTTGGTTCATGAGAAAAGACTTCAGAACACTGTGGTCTAGTATGCTTAGACTTATTATATTTACTTTAGCAAGAGCTTTGTAATTATGAGATTTGTTATTTCGGGTATAAGCATTATATTTCTAGTTAGCAAGGTCTCATATAAATGACTGGTATCAATTTGTTTGGCTTTCGATAACTTGAGCAATTCATTGACAGTGTTTGTGAGCTGGTTTATTTTATTCTGAGTTCTCAAATTGATCATGACCTGCCTATTGTTAAACTCTACTGGCTGTGCCTCTGTTACTCTAATCTTTTCTAAGTCACTAGCATCCAGTGTGACCGCGACAACCTTGAGGGCAGACCCCAAGAAGTCCAAACTCCTTAACCCCCGGTGGTGCACGCTAAACGTGGACAGCAAATCTTTTACGTGTTCGTAATCTACTATCTACTTTAAACAAGCGGAGGGACTGCAGAAACATGTCCGCCGACTTCAACGTCTCATCGGTTATTCTTCCGTACTCCGGTAGGTTGGTTGCGTGTCTTATACAGTTGTACCCGTCAAAAAGAAGCACTTCACTTTAATAAGCCGGAAGGTAGGCAGATTGCAAACACTATACTTCAAAAGAATAATCTGTTGGGAATCAAAACCCTTTCACCGGAGATTGTCCTTGTGGACCATTCTCCCCTTAATTAGGACTGTTATCCCTAAGTAAACTTCAATTTTATCCTCACTGCACAAGGGGGCTTATTTTCTACCATCCTGTTTATTGTGACAAGGACCCTTTCGCTGTCATTGATAACCCTATTCTGTCTGTTCTGGTTAATCTTAGTATACATATATAATTACCTCGTTTGCGAGCTTTGTCATTTTCGGGAAATAATAATCAGTGAGGACCTGCTTAACGTTTTTTTGCGCTGCGCTCCTGGACGCGACTGTGTTCAGTATTAACAATTTCCCTTCTCTCCCCGCTATCAAAGATGTCGGAGACAATGTTCTTGCAGTACAAAAATTTTATAGGGGGGAAACTATTTATAAGCTCATGTTTGATGAGAGCTAGAACTGGGAGGTCACAGTTAATCGTATTCAAAACATTCGGGTTAACAATAGATTTCACTTCTCGAAAAGGGTATTTTAACTTGTGAAGTTAATCATCTCGTCTCTCATCATAGCGCGTCTTTTCGCCAAACAAAATGAAATTTCTGTAATTCTGTAATTCAGGGGTACCTCACCGTGTATTGAGGCTGCATCAGATTCTGGGCTGTTGCTTTCAAGCGCCTTCACGTTTTGTCGCGATAAGGCATCTGCTACGTGGTTCTCCTTGCCTGGTTTATAAAAGATATTGGCTCTGTTGCATAAATAAGCGCTTTCCAACGCTTGAAAACGTAAGGCTGGTGGTCTGTAAATATATTTATATTGTTAACCACGTAAAGATAATAATGAAGTTTGGCCAAGGCCCACACAACGTTATCGTTAGAAGCGTAGTTTGCTTCCCTGTCTTTTAACGTTCGGAATATCATTGTTATGGGCCACCCGTTTTGGGAAAGGTCCGTTGTCAGGTCAAAAGTTTTTTTATAGTCAGGATACAACATAACATATTCTGATGCAAGGATGTTCCTTAGTATCTGAAATGCGTGGAGCTGGCCTTCATTCAGGCAAATTGCAATTTTCTTTGACCTATTCTTGCTCACTGACCCGTTATCGCCTATTAAGATGTCAGATAGAGGCTTTGCTATTGCTGCGAAGTCCTTTATAAAGCATCGGTAGTAGCTGGCCAAGCCCAGGAATGACCTGACCGTAAAAAGGATTTGTGGCTCAACGTATTGCTGAAGGGCTTTCACTTTCTTAGGGTCCGCTTTTGCACCATTACTTGTTACAATAAAGCCGACATACTCGACACTTCGTTTGAAGAACTGAAACTTTTCTTGAGAAAATCTCATGTTTGCATCATGAATGCTCTTAAGGACCCAGTCCACGTGTTTGACGTGATCCATTTCATTTTCTGAAGGAATTATGACGTCGTCCACTTAAACATAGCATGTCTTGGCAATCTGTTTCCGTAGAACGTCATCAATGGCCCTTTGAAAAATGCTGCCAGCATTCTTAAGGCCAAAGGGAAGTCGACAAATTTCGTACTTCCCGCCATTCACGGAGAACGCAGTTTTTTCACGGTCTCGTTCCGCCAGATTTATCTTATTAATAATAATAACTTATTATCTGTTAGGATGAGAATCGCGCCCACCTCCTTAAGCAGGTCAAGGCCGATGATTCCGTCAAATGTAGATAAACAGTTTAGTAAAAAAAATTGTCAACCTAGAAACATTGGTAACAAACACTTTTCAGTTATGCCATTTGAACCGTGAATGGAATAAACGAAATATGATGACTCGCGGGAAATAACGCCTTTTAGCCGCTCATTTTGCTTAATATAGCTCTTTTAAAGGCTCTTTAAAGTCAATCCAAAGTGTCATTTCGGTCCCCGTTTTTGTTCTCCGTATGAACGGCAGCAGGGACTTTCTCCTAAAACATGTCCTCGATTTCAGCTACCGCCTAGTTGGCTACGTCATTGTAGGCAGTGTCTTGTTAGATGACAGATGTGTTTGATCGCTTACTGGCCTGACCACGGTCTACTAAATCAAATCCACAAAATTAAATCATGCGATGTATGCGGGTGCAGCTGCAGGTGCTGGCTATACGTGTGAGAGCGTAATAGTTAGGTTTTGGGTACAAGCAATAACAACACAGGTTTCCGAGTACAAATAGGTGCAGATTTTGTTGTTGTTATTTTGAATGTTTTAAATTGGAAGGAAGAAATTAACACCCGCAAACTTGTTGTATATGCCTCGGAGACTGCACAACTGGTATTGGAAAAATATACTGAAAAGAAGCGAAATTTCATGAAATTTCGGAGTGCGGCTTTTTTTTTGTCGCTGGGTGTAGTTGTCAAAAGTATGACAGGGTACTCCAACATAAATAAATTTTTAAACTTACCCCTAAATCATTTATTTCAGCAAACAACAAAATTGTATTTGTATAAATTTACACCATATTATGACATTCTTATAGGCAGAAATATTTTAATGGAAAACAATGGCAAAGTTGATTATTTAAGAAAATTTAAAGATATCCAATACATAGAAAATG